>CM042899.1:25138500-25661000 GCA_023653625.1 Triadica sebifera
TAAATTTCTATCACATTATGAGATTTATCAAATGTAAGTAATGGTGTGATACATTCACTATTTACGCAAATATGTTATTTATTTATTCATTTATATAATTATTGTTTCTTAAGAAAAAAACCACACAATCATAAAAATTCCTACAATAATTTTATAGGTGCTACGAATTTATAATTAATTGAATAAAACATGTTTATAATAGTGGTGGCTAATCATACTCTAGCTTTGTTGTATGTATTGCATATATATACAAGATAGGCTGTAGGTTATTATTTTTTGCAATTTTGCATTTATTACATTATTGAACCTCTCATTTTCTTTCCACCATATGCACGCATATGGCTTCAACCAAAATGTAAATAATTAACAATAAAAAGCTTTAAATGATTAGATTTTTATATGTAAAATTGATGAAAAAGATGCAATAATATGTGTGGTAGCTATCAAACAAGCATGCATGGGAACTCTTTTCTTCTTCTAATTTCTACATATCCGAATGTATATTTTATATTATAAAGTTATTTTGACATGAATAAATTGACGGTATTAAAAAGTCGATTAATATATATATATACATAAGAAAACTTCAATTTTAAATCTCTTCCAAAATTATAATATTGAGATAAATTACAAAAAAGAAAGAAAATAAATAAGAGACTTTTAAGAAATTAAATAAATTGCTATTTCTGTATAGAAGTGAAAAGTGCGAGAATAGATTCAAGCAAAGCAAGAAGCAGAAGAGTGTAGTAGATAATGGCGGTGGATTTATACAAAACTTCATTCACAAGCTAATAGATCATAACTTATGCACAAAGAAATGTATTATATAGCTATATTAGGTGGATTGTGCAATCCAGAAATACCCAAAAAAAAACTAATAAAGATGAGATGGTTTTACATATTCAAATATATAATACAGCAATAGTTACATCCCCAATAGTTTGTAACGTCTAAGAATCTTCCAACTCTCACTTCTCTAAATCTCGTAAGGAAACTGTGTAAGATTTCTCCTGCCTAGATCCTGTTATTTATGGTGGAATAAGTTTATGATAGTGTTATGTAAATTATTTTGCATATAGATATCATTTATTTATTTAATTTATATAGACCCGATTTAGACAATTTATATATAAAGAAAACAATTAATATTCGAATACTCCTCTTTAATACATTTTCTTGATCACACCTAATTTCTTATTAATTCTTTAAATTGCCATTTGAGTTGTAACTAAAATTAACTAGAGAAACTTCACCTTCTTTTTTAGCTTTTCTACCAGCATGATACTTCACTTGAATCTGCTTTGTTCAACCTTGTTCAACTGGATTATTGACTATCAAAATAATCGATTGATTGTTCATACCTTGATGGCAGTCATTAGATGATAGATTCTAATCCAATTTAAACAATTGATTCTTCTAAAAATCAGACAATTGATTCTCCTACAAATCTGATAACGCCTTTCCTAGTCAAACTAATGGCTTGATTAGCGGTACATTATGTTGTTGATTGAGCCATTGCACCTTTTGTTGGAAAAATTCGAACATATGTGGGCTTACATATGTTAATGAAATGTGTATATATTGTTATATTAAAGTACAATCAATGTTAATTAGTGGTTTAATAAAGTTAATAATTGACTATAAAATATTAAATTGTCATGTAGAGAGACCATTAAGTAGAATTTAATTTGATGAGGAGCAAAATTAGCGATAAAGAAAATTATAATAATATATAAGGGTCATGGTGCTCAAAAGAATGTAACATTAATATTTTATCTGAAATCCCTCCAGCAGACTAGAAGCAGACTCTTCTTAACCTCCTTACTCCTTTGCTAAACTTAGCTTGATACCATACAAAGTCTTGTCAAGCTAATACACCTTATTTTCCACACTATTAAACTTTTCAAGTGGTTCAATTTACAATTCCTCCCCAAGTTCATCATTGGAATGATGATGTTTCAAGAGACTAATATATATGTAAGTCTCATATGTCAATTTCTATTCCTTTATAAAAAGTAAGTAATTTTTGCCTTTCCTGCTACTGTTCTTATTCCTACCTTCTCCGACCTGAAATTAATATACAAAAACATTTATCAGACTCATATAAAATAAATAAATAAATTACAGAATTTCCCAAAAAAAGATGAAGACAAATTAGATATATATTTTACCCAAATAAGGATTTTATTAAAAAAACTGATAAAAGAGAGACGAATTAGATGCAATACCCTAATTAGATTTAGCTATAATGAAGGAAATTGTTGTTATAATCAATTATTTTAGTAAGAAACTATGGGAATAATTTTTCATTATTATGGTGAAAATATTTTATTCAAGTTGATAAATAATTCACGGAAGCAATAACTATCAACTATTATATTCTGGACTCAAATCCATACTACACTATGAACCTCCATACTTTACACGAAACAAAACGAAGTTCAACACATTTACAACTTATATGTTCATCATAACTTATAAGTTCATCATTTAGAATTTTATATATTTATCATTTAGAAACTATAGGTTTATTGTTTAGAACATGTAGGTTTATCATTTAAAAAAATATAGATTTATCATTCAGTTTCAGAACTTGTAAATTCATCGTTTATAATTTACATATTAATCGTTTACTACATGTAAATTCGTCATATATAATTTATAAGTTTATTATTTAGAATTTACAAATTCATCGTTTACAAGTTATAGATTTATTATTTAGAACTTACAAACTTATCATTTAGAACTTGCAGATTCATCTTTTAAAAATTATAGATTCATCATTTAGAACTTGCAAATTTATTATTTAAAACTTGTTGTAAGTTCATCAATTAAAAACTACATATTCATCATTTGGAACTTACATATTCATTATTTAGAAAACAAGTCATTAAACATGTTAATAATTTAAATTTTACAGATACATTGTTTAAAAAAAACCATTGTACGATAAAACACATTGCATTTAAAACATGTCAAGTGTAAATCATTTAACTAAGAAATAATATATTATTATTTTGGATCTGGGACCATAATACATGGTAGAGACGAATTCATAATATAATTTATAAATAACTATTACCAAATAGTTTACAACTTTGTCATGCAAAGTTGCAAACTTGCCTGAATACGTTACTAAAGTTTTTAATGTCCATGTAAGTTTAGGTCAAATTGTTATATCATAAATTCGAGTATATGTTGCATTATGAACTTCTTTCATTCACACAAAAGCGCACATTTTTTCGGAATTAGATTTTGGTAAACTAACGAATATAAAATATGTTAAACAGTTATAACTTATATTTCATCGTTTATAAATTGTTGTCTTATTACTTACAGATTTATCATTTACAACTTTGCAGTTTTATTGTTTTGAACTTACAAATTCATCATTTTGAATTTATAGATTCGTGATTTAAATTTTATAGGTTCGACATTTACTGGTTCATCGTTTACATCATATATATTCATACAGGTTAATCATTTTGAAACTACATGTTCATCATTTTTAAACTTACAGGTATCATTTACAGGTTTATCATTTTAAAGCTATATGTTTAACGTTTAGATTTTACATGTTCAAATATTTACACGTTCATCGTTTGTAAACTTACAAATATAAGTTGTACATTCATCATTTTGAAATGACATCTTCATCATTTAGATTTTGCATGTTTAACCATTTATAGGTTTATCGTTTTAAATTTATAGGTTTATCATTTTTAAACTTATAGGTATCACTTGCAGGTTCATTCTTTTAAATCTATATGTTCATCATTTAAATTTTGCATATTTAAACATTTATATGTTTATTATTTACAAGTTGTAAATTTATCGTTTTTAAACTTACAAGTATGTAAGTTTATCATTTTGAAATTACATGTTCATTGTTTGATTTTTCATGTTCAAACATTTACAAGTTCATCATTTTTAAATTTACATGTATCATTTTTAAGTTTATATTTTTGAAGTTACATGTTTATCGTTTAGATTTTACATATTCAAACATTTACAGATTTATCGTTTATAACTTTAAAGTTCATCGTTTTTAAACTTACATGTATTATTTACAAATTTATTGTTTATATTTTATAGGTTTATCACTTACAGATTCTTTATTTTTACCAAACATATTTATTTTTAACCTCCAACAACTCAATTTTCTCTCTCTATATTACTCATTTTTAATTCAAATATTTTTATTTTCAACAATTTTCCTTCAAAAAAATCAAAATTAAATACTTTTATCCCAAACAATAATAACGATTAATACAATATTAAAAAAATACTAAAAATAAAATTAAATATACAAATTAAAATTTTTTATCTCTCTAAAACAAACTTAAAATATAAATAAATTTTTTTTTTTATCTCTATGAATAAGAAAAATAGGAAAAAAAAATAAGCTGAAAAAAGAGAATACGATAAATATATAGTTAATTTAAAAACAGTGTCGTATCAATTAATGACGCATAAATTATCAAGCAGGTCGATCTAATATAATTTGCAGTTTATGCCTAATATTTCTGAGATCCAACTCAACAATATACATATAAATGAAATGGGCTCTTCAAAAGCCCGTATAAAGTTATGAGCCCACCAGTAGATACACTAATCCCATCACATATCATAATCACCAAATCAATCAATCAAACGCATTGCATCCAATCGTACGGTCCCTGATATTCTCCTCAAATCGAACGTGTCTATGCCAGTTCAGATTAGATTCCTCCAATCATATGAGAATTAAAATACAGCCACCAAATACCACCTGTCATCTAACATTGCCCAACCAGCCAAACCGAGTCAAATGATTTTTTTCTCGAAAAAAGAAAAAAAAATCACGCTCCCTCGTCTCCACGCTCCCCCACACCCAGTCACCCTGATCCCAACAGTCTTAACAAATCCAAAACCCAAAATCCAAAATCCCCAGAATACAAAATTTCCCAAACCCTAAGATCAACAGGTTTATCTTGTCTATATCGGATACATAGTGGATTAAACTAAAGAGAGAGCCTAATGTAAATTATTCCAAGGCTGTACTAACGGTAGATTTTAGAGAGAGAGAGAGAGAGAGTGAGGGAATGTCGGAGGAGAACAGGAGAAAGCTCCTCCTATGGCATCGTCGAAGGTGATGGCATCGTCGAAACCGAAAAGCTCGGATCTTTCATCATCAGCAGCAGCATCAGCTTCTACTCGATCTAAACGTACTGCTCTTTGTTCTTCTGTTACTGCTACTGCTGCTTCTTCTTCTTCTTCTACTTATTTGTCTATAAAAGATCGAACTAGAAGCATTAATCATAATTTGACCACGTCATCATCTCTGGCCTCTACAATGACCGTCGACGGGATCTTACGTAATGTCTACTCTACTCCTTCTGCTGAGTCTACGCTTCTCGACGCCCAAATTACCCTAATGGACGCCCCTACTCCGACACTGCCGACACCACCGCTGGCGGCTGCCGCAATTGAGTTGAATCATATTATTAGTAGCAGCAATAATCAGGATATGAATAGTTCTCTTCCTCGGGGGAGTAAAACCGTTGACGACGTTTGGAGGGAAATTGTGGCAGGGAGAAAGGAGATGAAGGAGGAGCCTGATGAGATGATGACGTTAGAGGACTTTCTGGCCAAGGCGGGAGCGGTGGATGTTGGGGAGGAGGATGAGGTCAAGATGCCGCCCTCCGAGAGGTTGAGTGGGGCAGTTTATGCGTTCGATCCAGTTCCACCCAGTGCGTTTCAGGTATTGGATAAAGTTGAGGGGTCCATTGTTGGCTTTCGGAATGGGTTGGAGATGGTTGCTGGAGGAGGAGGAAGCGGTGTAGGCAGAGGGAAAAGAGGGAGGACCAAGTTAATGGAGCCTTTAGATAAGGCAGCACAGCAAAGGCAGAGGAGGATGATCAAGAATAGGGAGTCAGCTGCCAGGTCTAGGGAGAGGAAGCAGGTGCGTAAAATATTTTGTGCATTTTTTTTCCTTGCTTAAATGCGTATCTGAATTTTTCTTTTGATTGAATTCGGTTGATTTCGAGGTGCAATCTTCTCCATGCTTTCCCTCTAAATTGTTGGTTATTATGGGTCTTAGGCTTACCAAGTGGAATTGGAGTCCTTGGCAGTAAGGCTGGAGGAGGAAAATGATCGATTGGACAAAGAGAAGGTAAATTATTCTAATTTTAGTCGTGTATAATCCACTTCTGCAGGTAGGATATGCTTCTAGCTTTGACGAACGTGATGCTAGTAGTTGCCATATTTTGTCTTTGCTGTTAGATTATTCAGATTAAAGATCTAATTGTAGCTAATCTATGGATCCTAAAGAAAAACGTGACTTCAATTTTTTCGAAGGAGCTAGCTTGCTTTCTACCCTTACACTCCTTCCAGGTTTAGAAAGTTTGTGCTTTTGATTATGCTTTTCTTATTGCCAGTATAGTTATGTGGGCATGTTCAAAACTAGTTGAGTAAATCTATTTCTCCGGACAAAAGAAGGCTTTAAATAGTTATATATGTTACTGACTATATATATATGCAAGACATAGGAAAAGGGAAAATACTAAGACTTTTTCATTGTCCCTGCACTTTGAGGTACACTTTGCCTTTAATTCAAATTATGAGGTCTCCCATCAGCAATTATTGTTTCTTCCGTGTCTTTCTGAAGCCAGAAGTTTTACACGGTTTCGTCAATTTTTTTACTTGTCTTCTTTGTAGTTTGAGCAGAGGCTGCATTTTAAAAGTTACAAATGTACAATGAACATTTAGGGTGGATATGAATTTTCACATAACAAAATTTAGTCGTATAACAAATTCACAACGGCTATGTAACTGTCTACAAACAATAGGAGCAACCACAGAGCTGCTCTCTTATTCTTACTGATTGGTGATGGCTGCCTGAAGCAATGCTTTCTGGTGTCATTCATTTGATATCTATTATATTAAACAGGCTTTCTGATATGTGGGCTTTTTTTTAATCTTTCCTTATTATGTCTAGTTAAGGCAATGGATCCTACATCTGAAGTAGGATGTAAAATACTGTGATTTTCTTAAAATTTTGTACTCATGGATAGAAGAGAAAGAAAATATGCCATCCTTGTACAGGTCAGAACTATCATCTCTTCTGAGCTGTATTAACTTGTTTGTCTCACAATGCTTGACTTTAGTTGTTGCTTGTTCCATTCTGCTTGGCTCTTGTAATTTTCTTTACCAGCTATCGAAACTATAAGTGAATCATATTGTGTTCGTCGACATTTATCTTTGTAGTTGACAGTGCAACACCTGTTCTAAGGTTGTTGAACTTGGTTTTTTTTTCTCCTGTATTTGCAAATAGTGTATACTGCTTTACTCATTCTCACAACTCAACGTATTACACTGGTCATGTGTTTGTGGCAATGACCTTTCTGGCAATTGCATCCATTAAGGAAATTTCTCAAACAGCATTTTCTGAGGAGCCAAACTTAAAAATTGTTAGGGTTAATTCCATGCTGTGCTTTTGAAATATCTTGTTTTCCTTTTTTGAAAGTGGGGGCATAATGGAACATGGATCTATCATCTTTATTGAAATGTGTACATCTAAACTTATGGTATTGATTTGCTATAGAAGTTGTCATATTTTTTAAGTTAAAAATATCACTCAAATTTCATGTAGTTTGTAATGTGTCACACAAGTTTATACTTGATTCTATTTATTTTACAAAATTGGCTGCACCTAGATAATACAAGTGCTGCTTGGTTTCTTTTCTTCGTTAGCTGTATCTTTTATTGTTAACATCTGAATGAATTAGAGTAGCTAATGTTTTTATTAAAAGTTTTATTTTAAGCTCTCTGCCTTGGGTTTAAAATTTTGAAGTTTTTAAGATGTATTTTGGACTTGTTCTACATTTCCTGAGCAGATTATATTATTCATTTTCTCTCATCTGACAATGGAAATTTATTATGCAGAAAGAGAGGACTAGAGAAAGACGCAAGCAGGTATTGTAATTACTCTGATGTTTATATATTATCTCTTGGCAATGTGGAAAATTTATACATTTGATCTATTAGATCTTTTTGGAATTAAAATAAATAATGACAAAAAAAGCTCTGTTTTCAGACAGTTCATGTTTTCACCTATTGTGATAGGGGATTAGCTAAATTATTGGGCTATTAGGCATTGACCACAAAAACGAATCCAGGTGCATGGAATTGATTCGTACAAGATAGTTTTATACATAAAACAACGGGCATGCATAAAATTGATTCGAACAAGATAGTTTTATTCTGATTGTGCTTTCCAAATGAGGCTCCATTTGCTTGGTAGATTCTGTTAGAAGTTCAGTTGAGGTAATCGCATATGTAAGCAAGTTCTTTTGTTCCTAAGTTTTGACACTATATATGGAGCACTTTTAAAACTTGGAAGGACATGCTTTGCTTCTTTAATAGGCCTGTCCAACATGAATCCATATTAGTCTACAACCTAATAGGTTGTACTATATATGGAGCACTTTTAAAACTTGGAAGGAAATGCTTTGCTTCTTTAATAGGCCTGTCCAACATGAATCCATATTAGTCTACAACCTAATAGGTTCTAGGATATATACTGGATGTTTTAGACTAAAAAAAAGAAAAAGGACAACGGAGCTCAGAAGTTCTGAAAGTTAAAATTTTAGAATTTTGTTTGTTGACGGAAGTAGAAAATATTCACTATTCAAGATTTTTAAAGAAAGACAACAAACATTTTGGTCTTTTGCCAGAATCTAGCTACCTGAATGCAGAAGGCTAGAAACCAGATTCATGAAGCATAAATAAGAAACAATTTAAATGAGTTAGATATTGTTTTCTTCTTTATACCATTGCAAGCATAATGTATAGTGATGGGCTGAACTGGTTGTCGCTTAAAGAACAAGGGTAGAATGTTGATATATTTTGCATATATGATAATTCAATGGTATTTAAGTACATCAAACAGAATAATCACATGAAGATAATAAATTCTGTTTAAGATTCATGGGTTCACATATTTTAGTATTTATTCAAACAGGATCATATGAGTTTGATGGAGAGGGGATTAGGGGGAAATGGGGATAGCGAATGAAGCATAAGCTTAGTGTTAACCTGTGCATTGTTATACCCTCCTGCAGCTTATGGAGAAAGTGATGCCCGTTGTGGAGAAGAGAAAACCACGTCGTATGCTTCGGAGAGTTCAATCCTTGCAATGGTAGATTGCATGTGCACAAGTTGTGAGATGGATAGGACAGTAAAAGCCGTATTGTTATTAAAATTTTATTTATAGTGCATTAGGTATTTGAACCCGATTGCAGTTTGAGAGCAATTGCGGTTTTTGATATAAAAAGAAGAATTATTGAAAAAAAAACCTGTAAAAAGGGCGTGAAGGAAAATTCCTTGTTAACTGAATTAGGGTTGTTCCATCATGGAAAGATGGATAGAGGGCTTAAGTAACTTGTTTAGTTAGCAGGTGTTGCAATGCAAACCGTTGTTTCTCGTAATTGTTATTATAAGGGGGAAATAAGGGAATCTGGACCGGCTTTACTGTACTTATTATATGCTAGCAACTTATGATAGCCCTTTTGACGAAATATAGATTGGTGGATGGTAATTATTTATATTTGTTTGCTTTAATCATCTTCAAAATGTTGGCATGTTGGTTCCATGTCCACTGACTTAATTTAAAGCTCCCCTGTTGTGATAGTTGAGGTTAATTTTCTGGTTTTTCCTTGCCTTGCTTGCCACTTGTGGTGGTTGCTGCTTGTTCAAAGGCTTCGCCGAATCCTATTTATGATTAGGAGGTATGGTTAAAATTCTGAGTAAAAATTTGAGGAAAGATTTAAATTTGCATGGTAAGCATTGTCATCTCATTGATTTTTGGGAAATGTTGTACTAAACATTTTCCAAATTACCATAATAATGAGAATGTAACATCCGAATATATCTTTTCCCATGTCCAATTGCTTTCCTTAAGCACTTTATCAAGTATTTTATTTACTTCGAGGTCTCTTTTGTGGCCTTTTGAATCTACTTTTGTTGCTGTTTTTTGTCTTTTATTCGTCGCCTCTGTATGTTTCAGCTCTTGTATTCCTAACATTGAAAATTTCAATCAGAAGTGCTTATTCTGAACATACACTGAGAAATTTTTTCTTAAAAATTAAAAACCTTGTTTTTCCATAACTGTAATTGCCATTCTGATCAGCAATATAAGAATCATCTTTTTATATTTTGTGTAGGAGTATTGGATTGTACAAACATTCGAAGAACAAGTCTACACCTATGCATATAGTCTTGTACAAAAACGCTCATATTATAATTCAGAGTTGGAAGAAATTATGTTTCTTATCATTAAAAGACTCAATGATAACTTGATAAGTATATAGAAACTATAATAAAGTTGAGCAATTGCCTTGGTTTTGGGAACTAAGCGTCCAAGTTCTTCACTACAGACAAGGGACTCAATTCTTTTTTGAACATGACAAGAGATTCAATTGTCTTTATGTTTTTTTTTTAATTATTTTTTTATAATAATTGTCTCTATGTTTAACCACTTTTATTTAGAAGAATGAACAAAGTGGACCACCAATCTATTGGAAATCTTGCCTCCTCACTCATTCTTAATCAATACATCCCAACTTTTATTCAAATTTCAAGATATATGGGCTGATTTTTATAGTCTCTCTCTCTCTCTCTCTCTCTCTCTCTTTTTGCAATATTTCTCGAGCAATTTAGTTCTCATAATCATATGCTTTATCCTAATAAAATCAAAAACATTTTATGAGTACACCAAATATTTTAAGTTTTGAGGCATGTACCCTATAGGAGCAATCTTCTCCAATTTCAATAGTAGTAATCTTATTTTCAATCTTAAATATTCCATTAAACATCACAGTGTGAGCTTCATTACGTTGTACAAATAAAAGAATTAAATGACTCATTTAACAAAAAGAAAAGTTGATAGATTTTATAAAAGAAAGTAAATTAAGGTTCCTCATCTCCCAATTATAAAAAAAAGAAGCAAGAACATGAAGTGATTATAGGCTTTATAGCCAAAGGACTACATATTTGTAATCAAAGAGCTAATCATTTAAGAATAATAATCCCCATCATTTTTCATCACCCCAATACCAATACCAAAACCGAAATTTCCTTTCCCCATTATAATTTAATTAATTATTCCTTCTCCTTTATTAAGAAAGAAAAAGTACTAATATTATTGGTGTGTAAGATTTTCCACAAACAAAATCATTCCACCTTTTACTGTGTAAAAATAATAACATAAAAATTAACACAATCTCCAATAATCCCATATATGTCTGTCATCCATTGGAGCTCCTTTCAATTTATCAAAATGCCAAACATATCTGACATTTTAACAGTCTTCCCTCCCCACTGTCTCTCTCACATTTTTCAAAAAAACAAAAAACTCTCCTTTGTTGGTTATAATGGATGGCCCATCATCATATGGCATATGGCATCCCTTTCTAATTAAAATCCCACCCCTAATTCTCCATTCTTTTCATCTTGCTCTTACAAGAAAAATAATTAATGTCCATGGATAATTCCTCCATTCTTCTCGTTCTTCCTCTTCTTACCTTGCTTTTTCAGCCTTGTTACTCAACAACAATATTAGTAGATGGTGTTTCAGCATGGAAAAACCCTAGTGTTCATGTAGGAGACTCAGTCAGTAAGTATTATTATTAAAAAATGATATTGAAAGGAAAACCATTATTATTTTTATTTGCTAGCGATTTAATTTAGTCTCTTAGTTTTTGTTTGGCTACCAACTAACATTCCTTTAATTTCTTTTTCTCTTTTTTCCTATTTCTTTTTTCAGTTTTCAAACACAAGTATCACTACAACCTCTACATTTTCCAGAATCAAAGAGCCTTCAATCTCTGCAACTTCACTCAATCTTCTCTTCTCACCAAGTCCAACTCTACCTCCTACACGGTATCTCTCTCTCTCTCTCTCTCTCTCTATATATATATATATATATATACTCTAACTTTCAATTATACAAGTTAATTTGAAAATATCACAGTATCATTAATTGAAATTTCATTGGTGTATCTCCATATAATAACTATATATGCATATTTGGCTAATAAGAGAAAATGATAAATCTTTATATATATATATATATATATATATATGGGGTCTTGAAAATTTGGCTCAAGTTTCTTGGTTTCTTGTGCTACTAATTAATCTCCATTTTCAATGCCAATTGACAAGCTCTAAAAACTTTTGTTTGCCCATTTGTGTTCTCCCTTTAAAGTTTCAAACTTTATATTAAAAAATAGTGGCCAATAAGTTTTTAATGTCGCAAATTGCAATCCCAGTGGCACCCATCACGTCCTGGTTTCTACTTCTTCACATTTTGCAATGCTTCACTGAAATCTTGCAATCAGCGCCACTCTCAAAAGCTGTCCATAAATGTCTCCCTGTCAGCACCACTACCGGCGGCAGCTCCAATTCCGGAACCTGGTTCTGGTGGTGAAGTATCGTCTTCTACAGCTTATCCATGGCCATTCCGTCCTCGAGAAAGAGCTTTTCCTCCAGCTCCGGTATCCAGCAGTAGTGGTGGTGGTGGTGCAAACTCACCAATGACAGTGCCGACGGTGGTGCCGGCGGATAAAGGTGGCAGCACGCCTTTTATCAATAGTAATCCTGCTATTCCTTTGCCCACCGGCGGGGTTGATTCTGCTACTATTAGCCCTTTGTCCACCTCTGCCCATCATCAACAGGTAGCCACCATTCATTCAATTTTTCTTTCAGTTTATTATTAACTATCCTGAAGAGAACTTCCTTTCAGTTTTTGAAATAAAATATTAAAAAATTGTTTTAATAGGAAAAGATTTCTATATATTATAAGATGTTCAATTTTTCTCCCGGGCATTATTATTCAAAAGTTAAATTTATCAATTATTGAAGACCTGTGACTTATTTTTTTTTAATTTTTTTATTATTTTATCTGGTTTTAATTGAAATACAAACTAAAAATTTTGCAATTCTGAAAAAAAAATTAACTTAAATATTGAAAGAATATAACATTTTCTTCTTTACAAAAAATTTATGTAACCACATGTAATGTAATTGAGGTTTTTTTTTTTAATTAATTGGTGTTGACTATGAATGTTTTGGATGGAAATGCAGGTCGCAGTAGGGTTACTTGGACCTCAAATGCCTCTATTTTGTGTGGTTTTGGTGCTTCTACTGTAGAAATGAAAAGAAAAAAAAGGAAAGACAGAGCAGCAATTTATTGTAAAAAAAAGAATGATTTAAATTAGGTTAAATATGCACTAAGTTTAAGTAAAAGAGTTTAAAGTTAGCTCTAAGTATGATGATTATGGACCCTATATTTTTGAATCATTGCCACCTTTGATCTTTATTTATATTAATTTTCCATTCAATCAATTGCTATCTTTATATATATTAAATGATATATTAATTTGCTAATTTTTTGGTGGTTTAGTTTGTTTAAAGTATTTTTAATGGAATTTGAAGCCCCAACATAACACCAATTGGCTTTTACAAAGGTAAAGCAAATTTCACTTTTTTTATATATTATTTCTTTTCTTCTTTTGACCCTTTTCATTCCATTATGGTGTGATTAAGTATGATTGTTAATACTAGTTCAATAATTCCCTTAAAAAAAATCTATATAAGAAGATTAAATTTTGTTTGGTTTAGCTATTGAAGATAGTTAGTAGGTGATAGAGGTGTAATCGAGTCGAATCGATATAGTATTAGGCTATAGTTCGACTCGATTAAAAAATTCAAAATTTGAACTCGATCGAATTTATTTTTAATTATTTAAAATTCGATTCAAAAAATATTTAAACTCAACTCGATAAAACTCAAATCAATTAAAATAATAATAAATAGTATACTCTACTCGACTCAAAATTGACTTGAGTTAACTCAACTTAATCAAGTTTAAATATATTAAAATACTAAAAGTATAAAAGTAATGTAATAAATAATAATAATAAAATTATTTGATTAAGTTTGCGAGTTTTATGAATTAGGTGTTGTGATACTCGGTTTCGACTCGATAAACTATTCGAACTATTTAAGTTCAAGATTGACTTGATTAATTCAAAGTCAAATTCAAATATTTTATTAGTTAAGTTCGAGTAACTTAACTTGTTTATACCCCTAGTAGCTGATAACTAATGTTTGATGGCTAGGAGTTGATAGTTAATGTCTAGTAGCCGATAATAGATAATTGATAATTTATAACAGTTTAGTATTTGTTGTTTGGTAAAAATAATTAAGTTTTATACCAATAAGAATATCATTTAATTAATTCAAGATATATATTATTTTATATTTTTTATAAATAAATAAAAAGTATAATATATTACTTATTTAATATATTTGTTTATAATAATAATAATAATAATAATAATAATAATAATAATAATAATAATAATAGTAGTAGTAGTAGTAATAATAAATTTTTAAAAAAATATATAATATAAGAGTAACTAAATAAAAAATAAATTCTCTTTAAAAAAATAATTCAGAATTTGTTATTTATTTTTTATATAAGAATTATTTAGTGTAAGGACAATTAAGTCTTTATATTTTAAAAAAACTTCATCTGTTAAAAAAAAAATTTAAATAAAATTTTTTAATTAGCAGCTGATTGAAATTTCAAACAGTTATCAGCTGTTATTTAAAAAAGTTTAACTAACACTTATATGTCAGTTGTTGTGCAAGAAAAAGCTATACTCTATCTAAATGTCTAACCGATAATGCACCAATTTTTAAAATGATCAATATAAATTATTACTAGTAGTTGGTATATATATTTATAAATTTCTTTTTCTTTCTCAATCCATTTCGATGTGAGATTAAAAGTTAATACGTCAAACTAATTTAATTTTTTATATTCGATCCAAAATATCACTTACCACAATTAAAAATCATCATGATAGATACTAATATATTTGTAACACCAAGTCATTTAAACACTAATCGAGCATGACTGAGTTAGGTATATCGAATCGATCTGAGTTTAAATCTGGACGCACGGAAAAATAATAATATTTAAAAAAGATTTATTGAAGATATTATTAATTAGAAAAAAAATAGTGCTAGAATGAGATAAAATAAAATCACCCTATGGACTAAATGAGGATTTATGGAATTGCTTGAGATTATTTTGTAAAAAGAGAAAATATGAATTATTCAAAGATTAAAATTAATTAATTAAATTGATCAATAGGAGAAGAGATTAAGGAGAGGTGAGACCCACAAAAATCAAGCTAATTAAGAAAAAAAAATCTAAACCTAGAATCTTCCTCATTAATGAGGCATAAAAATCAACTAAAAATATCTTTTCATCCCTATCTTCTATGGTTGGCTACTTCTTCACCAAGTCTCCAGCATTTTTGTTCCAAATTTAGCTAGAAAAATAAAGAAAAAGATTATAGAAGAGAGAGAAAACTCAAGAAAGTAAAGGAAAATCACTTTATAAGGGGTAGAAGAAAGGAAGAGAAAAGAACAAAGAAAAAGAGAAGTTTTTTCAAGTGAGTTTTCTTATTTAATTCCTTTATTTTTTTTTATTTTTTATCATTTGAGATTTAAGTTGGTGATTAAAGAAGTTAGAATTGAAAAATTATAGTTGATTAAAGAATTGAAGAAATTAGGGTTTGTAAAATTGGAAAAAAAATAAGAAACTATAATTTAGTTAGCAAAAATACAAATCTTTTGATAAAAAATTTAAGAGATAATGAATGAAAGACATGAATAAGGAGTTGTCTAGGTTATGGTGGAGTGAAATGAAAAGGAGTTGATTAAATTAAGTACAAATTAAATGAGATATGTTTGAATATTTTAGGGCAAATCAAAGACAATGGTAGAAGCAAGCTTGAGAAAGGAAAAGGAAAAGAAAAAGAAAAAACCTAGTAAAGGGAGAAGAGACTAATAAGATATATGCTTGTTTAGCAAAAAATTAATATATTGATTTTATTGCTTAATCTTTTTGTAATTGCATGATTAAATGAATAATTGTGTTGTTGTATGTGTTGCTGGAAACTTGATAATGAAGCAACATGTATTAAAATTTTCATAAGTTAAGTTATGAAAATTGAAATTTTGTGTTCTTTAATGGGTTGAAAACTTAAGACATATGAATAAAACTTTCATGAAGAACATGAAGCTTGATTTTGAACTTAACTATGCTTAAATTAGGCATGAATGTTAGACTTAAAATATGTCTCGAAATTTTTTGGGCGGAATTAGTCAAACAGTCAGTAGTATAATAACTATAACTTTTTCTACAACAATCAGAATTAGATGATTCAAATTGAAAATTGAAGATAACATCTATGGATACAATTTATCATAAGACTACTTAATTAAATTTGGATGATAACATGACTAAAATTGAGATACAGGCATGAAGTAATTGTTGGAGTATTAGAAACAGTTGGTAGAAGAATTTTCCAACTGTTAAAAGGCCTCTATCACAACCTAGTGTAGGTCCATCTAGTAGTAAAAAGGTATATTTAGTAGGGAGTCGACCTTAGATGGGAAATGTTTGAAGAGTTCTTACATTTAGACGGGGTCAGCAATAGAGACCTATAGTATCCATAGCCAGTGCCCCTACACTTAGTTATAGGAGATCAGCTCCAGATATTTGTGCACATTATGGGAGGACACATGTAGGAGAGTGTTGGTGGCTATCAGGGGTTTGCTTAAAATGTAGTGCTACAGATCATAATCAAAAAGACTGTCCAAGATGGACTACTAGTAAGGGTACAGGTAGCACAACACCAATTCATATAGGAGTTTCAGGCCAGGGTAGAGGTAGAGGTCATAGTCAAATGAGAAGAGGCCGAGCAAGATCTAGTCATAGAGTATCAGAAATAGTTGATAGATCGGAGGAAGGTCGAGCACCGGCCCGTGCCTATGTTATGAGAGCCCATGAAAAGTAGGATGTCTCAGATGTTATTGTTGGTAAATTTTTCTCTTTAATACTAATTTATTTGCATTGATTGACATGGGATCTATACATTTCTATTTGTGCATACCACTACCTAGTCAGGGCAAGATGATGGCAGAAAAATGAGATTATGATATAGTGGGACAAATCTTTTGGGCCATATTGTTAAAGTTAATAAGGTGTATAAAAATTATCCTGTGAAAATTCAGGGTAGAGAGTTCCTAGTGGATTTAATTGAATTACCTTTTCGTGAATTTGATGCTATTTTGGGGAAGGATTGGTTAACTCAGCATGAAATAATTGTTGATTGTCGATCCAGAATAATGATATTTATAATTTCAGGGTAGGATGACATGATGGTTCAGGGTGAGAATTGACCATACCTAACTCATGTCATTTCTGCTACAAAAGTTAGAAAACTTATCAGAAATGGATGTGAGGCATATCTAGCACATGTAATGGATATTAGTAAAAGGAGTCTTGATCTTAGGGACATACCTACAGTATGTGAATTCCCAGATGTCTTTTCGGATAATTTTTCAAGATTACCACCAGATATAGAAATAGAATTTGCTATAGAGGTTATTTCGGGTACGACTCCAATATCTATTACTCTCTACAGAATGGTACCCACTAAATTGAAGGAATTAAAGGTGCAATTACAAGAATTACTGGATAAGAGGTTTATTAGACCCGGTGTGTCGCCTTGGGGGTGCTCCGGTGTTATTTGTGAAGAAGAAATATGGCACCTTATGACTTTGTATTAATTATCAGCGACGGAATACGGTGACGATCAATAATAAATATCCACTACCAAGAATTGATCATTTGTTCAATTAATTGAAATGAGCTGAAGTATTCTCCAAAATTGACCTTAGATCGGGATATCATCAATTAAAAATTAAGGAGTCAGATGTTCTCAAAACAACATTCAGGACTTGATATGACCACTATGAGTTCCTAGTTATACCATTTTGTTTGACTAATGCCTTAGCAGCTTTTATGGATATGATGAACATGATTTTCAAACCTTATTTAGACCAGTTTGTATCTTTGAATAGTACTTTAGACATTGAAGGAGAAACAATTATATACAAAGTTATCAAAATGTGTCTTTTGGCTGAATAAGGTGGCTTTTCTGGGATATATCGTATCATAAGATGGAATTAAAGTGGATTCCAGTAAGGTAGAGGCAAGCCTTAATTGGAAACCGCTCTGAAATATAACGGAAGTGAGAAGCTTATATGGCGAGAGATGTTAACTCAGTGAAATATATTACAGGAGATTTATGAAGGGATTTTCAATAATAGCCTCACCATTGACAAAGCTCCTCAGAAAAGACATTAAATTTGAATGTACATATCGGTGTCAAGCTAGCTATGATAAGTTGAAGGAAATATAATTGAAGCATATGTTTTAACACAACCGACTTTAGAAAAGGATTATGTGATATATAATGATGTTTCACATAATGGATTAAGTTGTGTATTAATACAAGAGGGTAAAGTATAAAGCCACATAAGAAGAATTATCCTACTCACGACTTAGAACTAGCAACCATTGTATTTTCTTTGAAAATATGATAGCACTACTTATATGGAGAGAGATGTTATATCTATATAGATCACAAAAGTTTAAAGTATTTACTTACCAAAAAAAACTCAAGGCAAAGGCAATGGTTGGAATTAAGTAAAGATTGCAATTGCATCATTGATTATCAACCAAACAAGGCAAATATAGTGGTCGACACTTTGAGTAGAAAAACGCTGACAATATTGCAAGTTCAACCCACTTTGATTCAACAAGTGAAAAAAGCTTAGAAGCAAGATACAAAATTGGTGGAAATCTCTGAGCTGGTGAAAAAGGGGAAAAGATCAAAGTTTACTAGTGGAGCTGATGGGAGTCTAAGCTATAAAAGCAGGTTGTGTGTACCAAATATCTAAGAATTGAAGCAAAAAATTATGAAAAAAGCACACAATACTACTTATATGATGCATCTAGGAAGCAATAAAATGTATCAAGATTTAAAAATATGCTATTAGTGGCCTAGAATGAAAATAGATATTACAGAATATACCACTAAATGTCTGACATGTCAGCAAGTGAAAGCAGAGCATCAAATGCCAACCGATTTTTTACAGCCAATTTCTATTCCAAAATGGAAGTGGGAAAGAATTGCAATGGACTTTGTATTTTGCTTGCTATTGACACAGAAAAAACATGATGCAACATGGGTAATCGTAGACAAACTTACTAAATTAATTCATTTTCTACCACTTAGAATGGACTACTCACTTGCTCGGTTGGCAGAATTATATGTCAATGAGATAGCCCGAGTTCATGGTGTCCCAGTCTATAATTTCTGATCAAGGCCCACGGTTTACATCACAGTTTTGGAAAAGTTTGCAACAAGCCTTGGATACTCAACTCAACTTTAGTACAACATTCCACCCACAGACTAATGACCAATTGGTATGGGTCATACAACTATTGGAAGATATGTTGAGAAGTTGTATAATTGAGTTTGAAGGTAGTTGGGATAAGTATCTTCCATTAATAAAGTTCGCATATAACAATAGTTATCAAGTAAGTATTTGGATGACATCGTACGATGCTTTGTATGAAAAGAAATATATGACACCTATTTGTTGGACAAGACTTAGTGAAAATAAACTAATGAGACTATAATTGGTTCAACAGACAAAAGAAAATGTGAGAGTGATAAAAGATAGACTAAAAGCAGCGGCTGATAGATAAAAGTCCTACGCAGATTTGAAGAGAAAATACATAGAATATGATGTTGGTGATAAGGTATTTTTGAAAGTTTCACCTTAGAAGAAAATTCTCATATTTGGCAGGAAAGGAATGTTAAGTCCTGATTTATTGGGTCTTATGAAGTGCTTGAATATGTGGGTCCAATAACATACAAATTAGCATTACCACCAGAGTTAAAAAGAATCCATAATGAATTTCATATGTCTATGCTGAGGAAATATAGGTCGGATCCATCACACATAATACCTATGGAATCCATAAAAGTGCAACCAAATTTGACTTATAAGGAGAAAACAGTGGCAATTTTAGCAAGGAAAGTTAAAGAAATGCGGGAATAAAAGGGTACATCTGGTGAAAATCCTATGGCGCAACCATTCTATAGAAGAAGTCAATTGGGAGAGTGAAGAAGTAATAAAGGTCCAATATTCTCAGTTATTCAACATCAATTAATTAGGTAAATTTCGAGGACGAAATTTTCTTAAAGGGAGAATAGTTGTAACATCCGAATATTTAGACTCTAATCGCGCTTGACCGAATCAGACACGCTGGATCGATCAGAATCTAAATTCGGACGCACAGAAAAATAACAATATTTAAGAAAGATTTATTAAATACATTATTAATTAGAAAAAAAATTAGTGCTAGAATTAGATAAAATAAAATCACCCTATGGACTAAATGAGGATTTATGGAATTATTTGGAGTTCTTTTGTAAAAAGAGAAAATTATTGGCTAAAAGATGAATTATTCAAAAATTAAAATTAATTATGATTAATTAATTAAATTGACCAATAGGATAAGAGATTAAGGAGAAGTGGGGCCCACAAAAATCAAGCTAATTAAGAAAAAAATTTAAACCTAGAATCTTCCTCATTAATGAGGCATAAAAATAAACAAAAAATATCTCTCCATCCTTATTTTCTATAACCGGCTACTTCTTCACCAAGTCTCCATCATTCTTGTTCCAAATTTAGCTAAGAAAAGAGAGGAAAAGATAATAGAAGAGAGGGAAAACTCAAGAAAATGAAGGAAAATCACTTTATAAGGGGTAGAAGAAAGGAATAGAAAGGAAAAAAGAAAAGGAGAAACTTTTTCAAGGTAAGTTTTCTTATTCAATTCCCTTAATTTTTTTTTTTATCATTTGAGATTTAAGTTTGTGATTAAAAAAGTTAGAATTGAAGAATTATAATTGATTAAAGAAAAGAAGAAGTTAGGGTTTGTAGAATTGGGAAAAATAAAAAATTATATTCTTGTTAAAAAAAATACAAATCTTATGATCAAAAATTTAAGAGATAATGAAGAAAAGACATGAATAAGGGATTGCTTAGGTGATGATGGAGTGAAACAAAAAGGAGTTGATTAAATTAAGTGTAAATTAAATGAGATATGTTTGAATATTTTAAGGCAAATTAAAGACAATGGTAGAAGCGAACTTGAGGAAGAAAAAGGAAAAAAGAAAGCCTAATAAGGAAAGAATAGACTAATAAGGTATGTGCTTGTTAACTTTTTCTATAAAGATCAATATATATTAAAAATTTCATAAGTTAAGGCCAAAATTGATATTTCTTTTATTTGATATTAAATGTATGAATGTGTGAGATATTATCAATTGTGTGTTAAGTTTTTGTCATATAAAACACCACTAAGCTAGTAGCTTAGTGTCTGTGGTTTTTTCCACGAGTAGATATTAAAGTAGTCGGTAAATAAAGATTGTAGCTGCTAAAAAATATGAACGCTAGATAATGAATAACAACATTTGAAAATATTTTTGTTTTTGTGTATTAACTTTTGTAAAATATATTAGCAAATTTTATTTTCATGTTGTGTGATACTTACATATTGGAGTTTGTAAATAAAATATTAATTAGTTGAACTTTGTATATAATCTTTTAGAAAATGAAAAGTTTTATAATAGATGAATATTTATATAGCGATAAAAAAAATGGAAGTTTATATTTTAAATTTATATTCAAATATTTAAAATGAGAATATACAAAATAATTGTATTAAGCAAATCTGAAAGGAAATCAAAAATTTGGTAGCATTTTTTTATTTTACTATTATTAGTAGGGTTAGAAGGTGTTATAATATTTGACTAAATAATACTTTAAAATATTAAAGGTCACAATTTTAAATTCTATATTATCATGAGAAATCCGTTAAAGTTATTCTGTTGTTACATTTTTGTTCCATGTTTTTATTAAAAAAAAAAAGAAAAAAGAAAAATCTTGTTAGAGTAATGAAATCCAAATTCGTCTATTCAACCCATGTACAGCCACCTGATCGAAGGAATTGATAAGCTCACTTCAATTAATTAAAAATTTTAGTTTGCTAATATCGAGTTATTAATAAATGTAATTAATACTTGCTAATAATTGGTTTGATCAATTAAATTAAAAAAAAGAATGAATTTTCTTCAGAATTTTTTTTTTTTTGTGTGTTTCTCGGATTGGACCAACCAAACCTTAAGCTTAGGAAGTAAAGGATTAAATTGAATACATTTTTAGTTAAACGATTTAGCTGTATATATTTATAAAGTTCACAAACCCAAATATTATTTTCCCTTTTCTTTTTCAAAACAAATATTCTCTCATTTCACTTTAAATATTCATTTTAGAATCTTTATACATATTAAGAATATAATTAATCACTATCAATTTTATAAAAATTTTCATTACAATTTAATTTCGTACATTTTTTTTACTTTTTCTTGGAATTGTAAAAAAAGTACTATGTAATTTTAATAAATAAGGGTAAATTACAAAAACACGCATCAAATACTATCTTTTTTTTTTAAATATAAACATTTAAAATAAAACAAAAAATATCAAAATAGACCTTTAAAATGATATAAATGAAACATTATATTTTAGAGTTACATATTTAAAAATAAAAAATAATTGCTTAGATCTAATTCTTAATTAGTTTTATAGCCTAAGCTTATAATTTGATGTTACATGGGCAAATCCATAATTATTTTTACTTATAAATTAATAATTACTTTATTTACTTAATATTTTATTACTAGATATCATAAAATAAAATAAAAATAAAAAAATGGTCCAATTTATTTCCAATCTCCTACAGCTTGGATATTCGAAATCTTATATCCCAACTCAAATACATCTTGCATTATAAACCTTTATACTCCATATGTACAAAACAAAACAACGTTCAATACATTTTTTCAAAATACATTTTTTCAAAATTTGTAAGCTATGAGTTTATTAATTATAATTTATAAGTTTATTATTATAACTTACAAGTTCATTATTTATAATTTATATATTTATCACCTATAATTTACAAATTTATCGATTATAACTTATAGGTTTATTGGTTATAACTTACAGATTTATCATTTATAAGTTTATTACTTATAGTTTACATATTCATCAGTTATAAATTACAGATTTATCAGTTATAACCTATAGATTCATCACTTATAACTTACATGTTCATCGGTTATAATTTATGGATTCATCATTTTTAATTTAGAGATTCATCATTTTTAACTTACAGATTTATCAAATTTAACTTACAGGTTCATCAGTTATAACTTACAGATTTATTATTTTTTAACTTATAGGTTCATCAATTTTTTACCAATTTTTTTTTTTATCAAATTCATAGTCTTCAATCTCTAGTAATTCAATTTTCTCTTTCTATATGACTAATTTTTAGTTCAAATATTTTTATTTTCAATCATTTTCCATCCACAAATATATCAAAACTAATGATTTTTCATCTCAAAACAATATTAATAATAATTAGAATATTCAAAAATACTAAAAATAAAATAAAATATGCAAATTAAAAAAAATTTTTCATTAAGAAAATATTAAATAGACAGAAAATTTTATTTTTTCTTTTCTTTCTTTGAAGAATAGAAAGAAGAAAGAAGAAAAATAATAAGAATATGATGAAAAAAACTGCTGCACAGTAAAGACTGCATGTATGAGTCATTTAACATTATGATGTCATTTTAGATATTAATCTATAATACAAGGTGAATACGAGTCTGTAATATAATTTGTATTAGATTTCCACCTGAACTGAGTATCATGCTCTTTTAGGCCAGCATACCAAGCCAATGTCTCGTGGGCTTGTTCATCCTAGGCCGAAATTTAAATGTTTGCTGGTTGGAATAACAAGTTCCTTTGAGGGCCTCTATTGGGCCCCTTTTTTTTTAAAAAAAAAAAAGTAGTATCAATAGTAGCCGTTAGCTTACCGCCAAGGGAAAAGAAGCAACCGAATTTTAAAACTGTTTAAAACTAACCTGTCATTTATAATATTAAGAAGCAATGAATATGTGCCTTTCTCATTTTCATACATAAAATCAAACACATTTTTCCTTTCTTACTTTTCTGCTTTGCTACCCTAAAAATTCTAATTCCTCTCATTAATTACTTCCCCCTTTCTCATTCTCAATTTTCTTCCAATAATTTTTCTTAAAGAAAAAAAAAAAAGAAGTGGTGCAGTGGAGCTACTATTGGAAATGAAGATCACCCACGTAAGAGATGATATCACTTCTCATACTAATTTTCGGATTGATAAAAATTATTTTGATCCTCTCTTCTTGCCCAAAGAAACTGAAACCATGTTTTTCCTTATTGCATATTAGATTGTGAGAAAATTTTCACATTTCATTAATCCTGAACAAGGTATTTTTACAAGTAGATGATAGTTGAGTACAACTAGAATTAGAAATACATTTTTAGTTATTGGCATTGATGATAAGAATAAACTGTCTATTCTAATAGACTTCCTTTACACTTCCCCTCAAACTGGAGGGGAACTTTGGACTCTATCGATTTGTCATGAATATCTTAGAATCGATCTTTGATCGATGGTTTGGTGAGAATATCAACATTTTGATTATAGGAACTCATGTATTGGACAATAAACCGTACATGACCCTTTCGCCGACAAATTAATAGAAATCAATTTACTTGCGCTTGTCCTTGACCCTTCTCGAGCTCTTAGTGCCTTCAATCTGTGGAAGGATACTCTCTGAAACATGGGTATTTGATCTTGACAAATCCAAAGGTTGTATGTAGATTTGACTTATTATCAGCTAAATATTTGATAGAAGTGATTTGAGCACCATCAATATGATGTTCTAATTCACATCCATAAAGCATAGACAATAATTGTTTTTTCTACAAGAGAAAATTAGTGAAGTCGGATTAATAGCTAATTGATACATGGGCGAAACTGGGTGGTGGCATTGGCCATGAAACACGTGACATAATAGGAGTAGTGGTGGTGGCTTGGGTATTATCCATGACTTTAGCAAAATTAGAGTTTTTAATTTATTAACTAGGCTCTAATAGTAATACCATGTATTTCATCGATAAAACAAAGTTATTTATACACCGAGTATTCTATTCAAAGTAAAATATAAACAATAAAAATGGTTTACTAGAATCTAGCAGATTAAAATGTATATTTTATTTATTTTTTATTAAAAACTAATAACAAATAAGGAATCAGATAATTTTAATGACTAATATACTCATAAATTTTTTATGTCGAGAAATGTTAGCAATATTTGTCACTAATACTTTTTTTTAATACATTTTTGCTCATTGGTCTATGTATTAGCTATTTTTAATAAAAAAATTTGTAACCCCTTCTATATTTTTTTATGTCGTAGATTATATTAATAATTGAAATTTAAAATTATTATTAATTTTATGTCATATAATTAATATAATAATAATTTTAAATTTGATTTAATTAATAATATATTACAATTAAAAATCAATTTATGCTATGTTCCACAATCATAGCATCGCCATTCTCGATGTAAAATTTTATGTTATTGCTGATGATTATGAAAACTAATATTAAATTGTAAAAGTTCCATACAGAATTCCATTATGTCATCTAACATTTTATAAAGACAAGATTGTTTATGAAGAATTCCAATTTTCTACAATAATTATCCTTTTAATAAATTAATAAACCCTTTCACATCAAAGAAAAATTAAATCTTAATTGTTTTTTTATCAGAAAAATTAACTTTCTGATGTTAATTATTATGTTCAACGTGTTCAAAGAATTTTAAAATTAAAAAAAAAGAAAAGAAAAACTCGGAAAATTGCACAGAAAATTAAAAGTTGTTAGCTTTGAACAGCAACATATGCATATATGTAGCCTCACGTTTGCAGTGACTTGATCAAAAGTTTAAACAAAAATAATACGATAAATTTATTTAGTTAATTTATAGGCAAACATAAAATTGATATTTTCTTTTCAAAGGAGAATCTTTCTTTCTTCACAAGCATACTGCTAATTAAATAATTGGTACGTTCAAAATTATCATATACTTAATTGGCCATCAAGTATTTAAATTGTTTTTTCGTTTATTGCTATGATAATAATATTTTCCATGAGAAATTGATGTTTTCTTGATTGAACTTTTAAAATTATGTTAATTTTATGTAATTAAATTATTTGGAAAAACTTAAAAGAAAAGCAAATATAAGTGAGGGAGATAGAGGTCAGGAATTTAATTTGACCAATTTTTAATTAATAATATTTTTTTAAAATATTTATGACATGATTAATCTTATATATATTAATTTTATATATAGTTATTAATTATCAAAGCTTATGCATTAATTTCTTGTACATATACTTCAAATATTTGAAGTACTGAAAGACCCTTATGCAAAGTGTTTTAATATATAAGAAAATAATTTCAAAGAGAAAAAAAGCAAAGCCTAATGACCAAAAAAATCTAAATATTTAATATTTGTGTCTTAATTTGCCCCCTTTTTTTAAATCTTAGTTATATAGTTTAGATTTGTCAGACAAATATATTAAGGATATAAAATGTTTCTTCTAAAATTTTAAAAGTATTTTATATTCAGGCTAAAACCCAAAACTAGAAGGGAATTTTTGCCATCACATGTCACATTTAAAGGTAAGTTTGCCCCATTTTCTATTTTTTCACGTATGTGAACTATATGTAGATATTACATGGCGTATATATAAAATTAGTCAACATAAGGCATAAGGCACCCCTTGTATTTATTCATTTTTACCATTTAGCATCCTAAATTATTTTTTTGTCTAGTTTGCTCTATGAATAATTTTTTGGTCCACATTGCTTTGTATTTCAGAAAGATGTAATTTTCCGCATTTCAACACTGACATGTCACAATGTCATGTCAGCATGGTGACATATCTGCATTGGAGGAGCGAGAGGTTACATGTTTTTGAAATGCAAATGGACAATGTGAACTAAAAACTGAATTTAGGTGATAAACTGAATAAAAAAATATTTTACAGGACAAAATGATAAATACAAGAGATATGACTTAACCCCAGTTTCTAATTTTTAACATATGTCAACTATATGTAGATATTATCCGATCGTGATGCATCTCAAGTTTGAGGGGTATGGAATGAGTTCAGTCAGGTGGCACACAAAGTGAAAAGAGATTAGTGACCTTTGTTTGACCTTAGATAAAGGAATAGAGTTGTGCATCTGCGATCAACTTAAGTTTTTGGCAAAACGGTAAGTGCTCTTTGCAGTCAAGCATGCTTGGGCGGGGGAAGTGCCATGATGGATGACCTTCTGAGAAGTGCTTGACTCATGGAGGTTAAATGGTCGATTAGGCCTTTTTGAGAAGGGTCATTACTAGGATGGATGACTTTCTGGGAGTACCTTTGCCTAGTCGCATCATTTGGTATCAGAGCCTGAAGTCAAGTCCGGATCCCACTGCCATGTGTCAGGTTTGAGGACGAACCTCCTTAAAGAGGGAAAGAATGATATGCTCAGGCTTGGGGGGTGTGGAACGGATTTGGCCAGGTGGTACACAAAGTCAAAAGAGACTAGTGACCCTTGTTTGATCTTGGATAAAGGATTAATGTTGCGCCTCTACTATCAGCTTAACCTTTTGGTAAAATGGTAAGCGCTCTTTACAGTTGAGCGTGTTTGGGCAAGGGGAGTACCATGATGGGTGACCTCTTGGGAAGTGTTTGGCTCAAAGCTGTTAAATGACCGATTAGGCATTCTTGAGCCTAGTCAGTATTAGGATGGATGACTTTTTGTGAATACCTTGACCCAATTGCATCAAATCGGGACATTGCTTTTTTTTTTAGATTCATTGAAAAATTTTCACCTTGACATTTTGAATTTCTACCAAAATAAATGTGTAAATGTTAACTTTCAAACAATCTCATCAACAATTTTATCACTTTACTATGCCAAATAATATGATCCTTATGACTTATTGAACTAGAGGAAAGTTTTAAAATTTCCTCAACCTCATGCTCCACAAAACACTCATACAATATATTTGCATTCCATTTCAGTGTTCTCGGAATCCTTAAGTCATTAACAACAAGATTTTCTAAACTAGAGATAACCAAAGAAGTAACCATAAAATAAAATCCCTGCATAACCAAGGATCATCTCATACTCTAATAATCTTTAAACCATTTTCAATGCGCCATCAACATCCTTTATTTAAAACAAATTTAGCATTCCAAATATTTTTCCATGCAAAGCCCGAGTTTTCCCCCAACTAAGTTGAAAAGAAATCCCCATCAGGATAATATTTAGCTATGAGAATCTGATTAGAATGAGCATCAAGATTAGAAATAAACTTCCAAGCTTGCTTACCAAGCATAGCTAAATTGAAATAATAAAGATGTTTAAAAACCATATTTCCATTCTCCTTACGAGCACAAAGTTTTTTCCAAGATTGCCAATGTATCTTTTGTGAATCATTTGGATTTGAGCCCCATTAAAAAGAATTCATCATTTTCTGAAACTCATCACATAAAGAGATGGGAAGAAGAAAAACACTTATGCAAAATGCTAGAACATCTTCAACAACAAATTTAATTAAAATTTCCTTACCTGCTTGAGAAAGTAACTTTCCATACCACCCAAACAATATATTCCACAGTCTATTGCTAAGATAAACAAAATAGATTTCTTACTCTTACCAATAAGAGAAGGCAAACTAAGATACTTGCCGGTATTAAGAGGAGAAGAAATACAGAGTGCACCTTTGATGTCACTAAGATTAGGCTCCCTCATATTAGCACTAAACATAATACCAGATTTATCACAATTTATGGCTAGACCAAAATCATGCTCAAAACTATGAAATACATTACTCATAGCAGAACACTCTCCTATAATAGGTTTGAAGAAAAAAAGACAAATATCAGTAAAAAGAAGATAAGACACTTTAGGAGTCTTGGGACACACTCTGTACCCATGAATCAAACCATTCCTCTCAACTCTTTTAACAAGACCCAACAAATCCTCCACACACATAATATAAAGATAAGTAGATAAAAGATTACATTATCTAAGACCATGTGAAGGTAAAACATGCCCCGTCGCCATATCATTTAAAGCCACAAAATATCTCATAGATGATACACAAAGTATAATCCAATTAACCCATTTATTATCAAAATTCATTCTCAACATTACTGCTTTTAAATAAGGCCATCTTTTTTTTTTTTGTAGGCCCTGTTAATATCAATTTTCAATGCAACATTATCCAATTTTCCTCTAGTCTATCTTTTCATAAAATGAGTAGTATCAATAGATGCAATGACATTATCAGTTAAAGACCTCTTGACACAAAAGCATATTGCTCCATAGAAATCAAACTAGGCAACACAACTTTAAGACAATTAGCAAGTACCTTAGCCATAATTTTATATAAAATATTACACAATAAAATTGGTCTCAAATCATGCATACTAGTAGGATTTGCAATTTTAGGAATCGACACAATAACAATATCACATAATAGGTTTTAATGTTTTGGTCATTATAAATAGAAGAAAAAAATACTATATTTATCTAGAGAAGAGATTATATGTCCTTTTTTTAAAAATAGTGCATATAATGGACTAAAGAGGAGAGAGTGTTGGTGATAAGTGTTGTTATTTTCCTTGTTTAGAGCCAATTTGCAGAAAGGTTAGCAAAATAATTTTATTTACTTTATCTTAATTAATTAGAGTTTTGGCATGCATTAATTCTATCTAACTACTCTCTTTGTTCCATTCTAATTGTCGTTTAAGGAAATATTATAAAAATTAAAAATGTTATTTAATAGATATAATTATAGATATTAAATGACTATATTACCCTTTTTTAAAAAGACTAAAAATATAATGAATTATAATTACTACAATAAAACTCATTTTCCCAAAACCAGTACATAGACAAAGTTGGAATGAAAGAGTATAATTTTTATTAGAAATCTAAAAAATTAGTTAGAGTGAAATAAATTTTATTTTCATAAATGACAGTTAGAATAGAACGAAGAGTAAATTTTAGCTAGCTACTCCCTTTGTTTCTTTATAATTATTGTTTAAGGTTGTTTCACACATATTAAAAAATTATTAAATAGTTCAATTATAGAGAAAAATACTTTATTATTAACTAAAATACCCTTTATTAAAAGTACTTAAATAATTCATAATTATTTTTGAAATGATAAGGATAACTAAATCTATGAAAATAAAAGTGTAAAACATATATATTGTAAAAGTATAATTAATACTTTATTGGTAACTTAAAATGATAAATAAATGAAATTTTAGATTTTTTCTAGTCAAATAGCAAAAAGGTCCAAATATAAATACAACTAAAATAAGAAAAGATAAAAAAAAAAAAGAAATATATTCTTATTTACATATTGCTACGTGTTCCTTATTAGGGTGCTTTATGTACTGCCATTAATGATTAGACAAAGAAAAGGTTGGTGTGGTAATTTATTTCCTAAAAATTCAACTATTAAACAATAGTACTAAGTGGAATACTAAGGAAAATGTAAAGATCTCCAAAAATGTAAATCACTTGATAAAAAATATCTGCTAATGATGATATTAGTGGAGACTTAATGGATCAGCAGCTGAATGCTGGTATAGTATTATTTATAGTCTAATAATTGCTGATATTTCGTCAACCTAAGGCATAATATAATTAATAAAGGACACGTGCTGGTTGAAGAGCATGTACAATTCTATTTCTCTGGGACTAGAGAATTAATGTATTAATACTCCACTCCAAAAGTCATAGCTTCATGATTGTAGGGCATATATAACCGAAGAGTGAATTCGTGTGAAGTGTCCAATGGCAGGGAAGCACTTCAACTCATGTCTATAGAATTGCATCAGTACTGCTCTTTTTTACTTTTTTTTTTTATTATAATTATTAGGGTTTCAGAAGTAAACTATATGGAGATCAAGAACTTAAATTAAGTTTCACATTTTGAGATGGGCTTGAAGTATTTTTTTTTTAAAAAATATTTTTTTCATTAAGCTTTGTATTTATTTCGAAGTTATATCAACTATGTAAATATACATTAAAAAAAAATCAACTATGTAATATAAATGTAATAATATGTGCAAGTAAACCAATTACATATTCATTTTTCTCGATGTTCGATCGTTTCACTGATTAAACTGATATTTAAGCATATGGCAACCGATTGTATTGTTTTAATACCATATAAGAAATTATTGAGTAAATAAGTTGTGGTTTAGTTTGTTAAAAACTCTAAAAATCTCTCCAACAACTTAGTTAAGTTCAAATTTGATCATTCCTCTATCCCTAAATTTGTACTTAACAAAAAAAAAAAGGAAGCAAGTATTGATGAATATTTTCATTAGTCAAAATTCAATTGAGTCAATTTACAATATTCTAATTATTTATAGTCTAATACCGTTTGAAATAACAATTATAAAAATTGGATTTTAAATGTATTGATTGTTCTGCAGTTACAGTTGTTGATAATAAACAAAAATTCTAAACATTTATAAAAGATTATTAGACCGTACATTAAACCTTATATATATATATATATGCAAAATTCAAAATAAACTTATATATATAATTAAAAAAATGAAAAAAAAATCACTTTCAAATGAAATGATAAGAGTTTCTTCTACCACGGCTAAATGTTTTGAGTTCAAATTTTGGGTATAAAATTCCTTTAAAACTTGAGACAACATTTTTATCCCCTTAATGAGTTTATCTGATGTGAATTCAAATTTATAGATAGTTGAAACCAAATAAAATGAAAACAAAAAATCAATTAATACTAAAATACGAAATTATAAAGCAGTAACATTTTTCAACAAATGAAACTGGGAAGTTGGACTAACATTAATAGATCAAGAACAAAACATTCTTTATTTCTCTTTCCACGCATACAAAAGGTTTTCACAGTAGAGAACTTCAATATAAATAATAATTCCATGTTTTCCCTATGCGTAATTGCAAAGACCAAAAGCACAAAATTCACCATTCTTGCACCTATTATTGCAACTCCCACAATGCCTCCTATTGGAAAATGAATTGACACATTTCCCACTGCAACAAATCGTATTGTACTTGCATTTCTTCCCACATGCTCCACAATTTAGACGATCGATCAATACGTTCACACATTTTTTCTTGCAGCAGTGAGGGCCTGGACTTCCCTTAGCACGACAAATTCTAGGAAACTTGTTACAAGTTATGCGTTGAGTTCTCCGTTTCTTTTGACAGAGAAACCGGCCAAATTTGTGTTCAAAGTCCGATTCTGGTGCTTCATCATTAAAATGACTCTTCGATTCGAAATCGATATCATCTTGTTCTTTGGTTGGCACTGCGGCAATGGTGAAGACTAGTACTGTTAAAACAACCAGAATCAAGAAAAGTCTTAGCAACTTCATGACCTTGTAGCTTGGAATATTGGTTTGTGTAATGAATGGAAGCTTAGGTTGAGGAGTGGAGAAGACAGTGTAGTGTAATGTTTATATAGGAAAATTTTGGAAGGGGAAATTTGGAATTTGGTCTTATACTTGCTTTTTTTTTCTCTTATCGAATAAAAGAAAAAATGAATGTCATACACTAAGTTGAATAGTCCATGTTCAATGCTTAATTAGGAATAATAAAAGAAAAGATAGTGGGTTCTCATTCTTTAATGAACATTATGGGACATGCTTATATAAAGAAAGAAAAATACAAAACGTAAGTGAAAATGAAGCATATAGTATGATTGGATTAATTCATTAAGATCTACAGTCATATAGTCTATTGAATTTGTCTTATAGATTTATCTAGTTATGTTCATATATAGGGGCAGTTCTTTCTAATTTATAAAGTTATTTCATACTCATAACTTAAATTTGAAATATTTTATTAAAATAAAAAGAATATATCGCGTCTCATCTTACCCATTAAAAGTCGGTATTTCAAAATATTATATATAGTTATATATATTACCATATTAGTAACATAAATATGTTAAGAAAGTAGATATCTTGTGGAATGGGCTAAATATGCTTATTAGAGTTCCTGTTAGTTTTTGTTGTGCAAGGATTATACATATCCTACCTCTTCTTCTTGGTTTGGTTTTTTTAATCTATCAGGGAAGTAAGTCCGAACGGAGTACATCAGATAAGCAAGGGTAATAGATCAAATATTTAAAATCATATTTTAATTAGATGATAATAATAATAATAATAATAATAATAATAATAATAATAATAATAATAATAATAATAATAATAAATCTGATGAACTGATGGAGAAGGCTTCAGAGAAATCAAATGATGGAGAAAATTTTGAATGTTATATACATTTTTTTCTCATTTGACATTGATTGATGCATTAATAAATTACTAACACTCTTAATAAAGAGAAAAATTTTGATAATTTAAATTTTCTACCCTAAAATTTTAACTAATTAGGACACTCTAATCATTTTACATTATCAATAGCTTTTACCTTTTGAGAATTGCATCAGCAATTACAAAATTTTTTCCATTTAAGCAACTAGCGGACTGCTCCATCTACTGCCATTAATGATTAAACAAAGAAAATATAGTTTTCTATGATTCTAATTAATTAAAGAATTAATATATATTAGAAAGGGATATTGGTGCTCATTTATTCCCTAAAAATTCAAATATTAAACAATTTAAGTGGAAGAATAAGGAAATGTAAAGATATCTCAAAAGTGTAAGTTAATGAATTAAGATTATCCGCTAACGATGATATTAGGGGACACGTAATGCATCAGTAACTTAATGGTGGTCTAATTATAGTCTAATAATTGCTGCTGCTGCTTCAACTCAAGACATAATATCATTAATCACATTATTAATATCAGACACGTGCGATACTTGAAAAACATTTGGAACTTTTTTTTTCCTTTTTCAATTTTTAATATGAAAGAACGTAAACACCGAAAAAATTTTAAGTAAGGCGAATTATTTTTACAATCATGAATAATTAATTTTTTTTTTATTTATATTAATTAATATACATATAATAACTAATAAATATATAAATATATTATTATATAATTATATTAGTTTATAAACATCATAATTTATTGAATTTATAACAAGTCTCCAACAAGTAAGACAATGTAATAATTATATACGAGTAGGAACGCATAGAATGTGCTGAAAAATTCCACTCTCATTAATTGCAATTGCATAAGATTGCAGGGAATGACCTGTTAATGCAGGTGAATTAAGTGACAAATGGCAGGGAATCACTTCAACACATGTCCAAAAGAAAATCTGAGTTGCTACTCTAACCATTTTTTAGAATTTTAATAAGATAGAAAATGAATATAATTCTATTAATTAAAAATAAAAATATAATATTTTCAATACGAATAATATAAACCGATATTAATATTATATAATAATTTAAAAATATTAAAATTTTTAATTATTATTAATTTAAATTATCAATATAAATTTTTTTTTCTTTGTAAATTATTAATATAATAATTTTTATAACATAAATAGTGTATAATATATAATAGAATTGTTTAACTTAATGATTTTTATTATGCTTTTATTATAAAAATATTATGTAATATTATAATTTATATTTTTAGATAAAAATAATATTTATTTAAGTGTTTATTAATCTAATATAATATTATATATTAAACTTTATTGTAAAAATTTATGATATTGGTGGACAATACGGTCTGATACGGATCAATAATATTATACCAATTTTGATACTGATGCATTATGTACCATTGTTATTTAAAACTATATCTACACCACATGTAATACACAAATCACTATATGTGATGCCTGCATAAAATTTATTGACCAACTTAGATTAATCTATGCACAATAGATGATAGTAGATAATATACATGCATAAAACTTATTTACAAAATCACAAAACTAAAATTTAAAATTCCTTTAAAATACATTGGTAATGTCTTTTACTTGCATGACATGCATTCCATAAATACAACTATTTTTCTCTTGGTGAGACATATGAAATAATCCATTCATGATTCTAAACTCTACTGTTATTCTCAACTCTAATACTTATGTAAAAGAAAATACTTTCACGCTGAGTTTATCAATCAAATAGTGTAAAATTTTACAGTAACAATCATTTAAATTTAAATAAGTTCAACAACTATAATTTTTTTTACTTAAAATAGTAACAATATTATTTACTATTCAAAATTTAAGACAATGAAAATTTATTCATATACTAATTAACCAGCAATTTTTTATAACATTTTTAAATTTTAAGTGAATTTAATTATGTCACTCTAAATATTTGTAAATATTTATTATTTTAGTTATTTATATGACTTTTATCTACATTTATTAACAATTCACTTAAATTTTACTCTTCTAAAAAATAGTGTCTAAAATTTATCTCATTTTGCATCAACTATTAATCATCACATTTGTATCATATCATTTCATTATTCAGTAATATTTTCTTATTCTCATGTATTAGAACCCTCTAAACTTGCCCCTATGAGTACAAAGGCTACCATCAAATAACAAAAATTACAAGATTCAAGATAACTACAAGAACATAATCAAAAATAACTACATGATCCCAAATAGTTTTATCTAATGCAAGATAATCACATGACAAGTCTCGATCCAAAATAATTATATGATCGGTAAATAAATAATAAATATAGTTCAAAATAACCATAGAAGTAATACAATACCTCTCATAATCAAGATAATCACATATCATTGAGTTCACACCCTATTGACATGCCAACAAATCTCTAATCCATAGTTTAAGCTAATACATGAACTCAAAACTATAAGTTATCCACTTTTATTTTTTTTTCAAGTAACTTTCAAAAAAAAAAATTTATCATTTGACATCATGGCATAACATCAATACCTTATTTTGTTCTTTTGAAATATTTTTGCAACAAATATTTATTTTTTACTTCATATGCAACTTAAAATTTACAAATAATCACATTTTACACAAAAAACAAAAAATACAAAAATGTTATTTCCAAATCCTTTCATTTGAAATATGTCATAACATTCAATTCTTATCACAAGTTAATAATACCAATTTATTATTTTCAAGCAATAGAAATTTATTTAATATCATATTTGATCAATCACAAATTACCTATACTGTTCTAATCGATTTGATCACATATAATTTTTTTCAATTTATTTTTCTAAAATTCAATTCGCAAATAAATTTTATTATATTTATATTTATTTATTTTTCAATGTAATGTTTATCACTCATTTCATGCCTTAAGAGATTTTCAACAATTCTCAATTTAACATTATCATTTATGGTGTATTTCAATCTTTAGCAAATTCACTAAAAGAATTTATTAGAATTATTCTCACAAAATATATTAATTATGAAAATATTGTAAGAGTTTTGCACAAACTTATTTTTTTCTTTCAAAATTGTTGGAATCCACTGACTTCTTTCCCTCTTATCCAGTCTCAGCGCTTGTTCCAACATCGCGTCTATTAATAAATTCTAGTAAATTCCTGAGCAAAAAACAATTACTATTTCCAATGTAATTTAATCTACCAATAAATTCTTCAACTCTCATGTTTACCAATATTTCTAACAGTATTAAATCATATTACATTTAACATATAATTTACTTTTCTAATTGGCCGATACATATTTTGGTGTGACTAATAATTTTCTAATAATATTTTATTTTATTTTATCTTATTTAATTTCTTTATTTTTCTACTCCAAAACTACTTTTCTCATTTTATTTCTATTTTTCTCCAAAAATCCATTTCCAACTCAAAAAATTCAAAAAATGCTATAAAATTTTTAAATAAATTTCTATAATTACTTTAGTCAATTTTCTTTTATTTTCCATTACCAATATCTTCAAAACAATATTCAATATTTTTCAATATTTTTTTCAATAATTCGTCTAATAATCCAAAAATTCACAAAAAAATCTATTAAATATTTATTCAACTCCAAAAACTACTTTTCACCCCCAAATATTCCAAAAAAACTCCAATTTTAACAAATCAAGCCTTAATTTCATCAAAATTTCCACCTAAAAATTCAATCATAATTGTGAAAATTTTCAAAAAATTCAGAAAATTATTTTCATCAATTTTTTACCATATCCATCATCCTCAAGTCTTATTTTACTCATTTTCTTATTTTTATATAATTTTTTCATAATTTTCTACAAAACTCTAACTTTTCCATCAACCAAATCTAAACAATATCACACCACCAAACTAAAATATACTCACAATAATCATTCAAATCAACTTAAATCCATAAAAATTGAAAGAAAAGTGAAGAAAATTTCATCCCAAATTGTCTTGGAATTTTTGGCTAAAAGAAAATTTTTCTCCAAATTTATTTATTTTCTTCGCCCAGAAAATAATTCTCTTTGCTCCAAATATTTGAATAATCAAAATCTTGTCAAGCTTGAATTTCTTGGCTATGGGTAGGTGGCAACACGGGAGCAAGAAGAAAAAATTTTGTCTTGATTTTTTTTTGTAGAGAAATATAGAAAAAATGACTATTTCCAATTTATACACCAATTTAATTTAATTAATTTTAATTAATTTTAATTAATTTCTTAATCAATCTCTTCATTGGTCAATTAAAATTTCATGAACTTATTGGATTGACAAATGACCCAATCATTCCCTTAATAAGCTTGAATTTACTAAACTTTCCATAAATCACAATTTCTCTTCTAATTAATTAATGATTTAATTTAATTCTCCAAAATTTGATATCTAAACAATGTAATTTCGTCAAATTAAATATACCAAAAATTATAAAATAATTCTCTTCGAAATGGTCTATTATATTTCACAAAACAACATCCAGTGCAAAAATCGCGTTTTACTGTTTATTCGTTTTTCTTAATTTGACCCGTAAAAATTCTTTCATTATCCGATTTCTAAATTGTTAATGTTAAAAATCTTAGCATCTAATTAGGATCACATTAGCACTATTACAATAATGAATGCATATCTCTACCTCTTAATCAAAAAATTAGACCCTAAATTTGCACAGAGTACTGTATTTCTGCAAATTTGAGCACTTAACTTTAAAATCTTTCAACATAACTTCATCTATGCTTTTAAAATATTGTTTTATATATTTTAATATACTTAAATCACATTTTCATTATCAGACAAAAATCTCATATTTTCGGTTCAGCCTTTGCCTTAATTTGTATATCAAATAAAAAATCACAATTGATCATCAAACTAACTGAGTATTCCTATAAAACAATATAATATCATTTTTAAATTAAATTTCTCATACTTATATTTTTGTACTTTGACTTTGATTGGTATACCTCTGTACTGCAATACATATGATGACAATACGTGCATACAATTAGGGTATAGATCGTGGACATGGTACTCCACTAGTTTTCTTTAAAAAATTACCTTATAAAATTTAATTTTTTTTATATTCTAACCCATTAAAGAGTTATTAGTCCTCACTAATATTAGATGTTTATGTAAATTGCAATAATCTAAAGATCATATGTAAATCCTTAGTCAAACTATAAATGAATTAAGAACTAATTAGAATGACATTTCTGAATCTATGTTTGATTGATCACCTAAGATTGAGTGCTTCTGAATTTGAATTTATTGTCTCATGGGATTTGCATTGAATACAGGGTAAATGGACAGCTAAATCAGAATTAGGATCCACAATCCTATAATGTTTTTTATATATTAGGCCAACTAAAACCTCATTAACCCTATTAGTAATTACTCTATTATTAGGAATTTTCTGCATCTCTTTCACTTTGTTGTCCCAAAATGCACTAAGAAAGGAGTTGAATTGGGGTCAAACTATAAATTAAAGCTTAGAACAATAAGCAATTGCTTAGGAAATGATAGATATAAAAAGAAAAATACTAAAAGAAAGATAAAAAGATAAAGCAAGAACATAATAAATTTATAGTAGTTTGAATGTTAACTAAATATATGTCAACTCCCCAATCTCAATCGAAATTTTTCAGTATCACTCAATTGTGATTACACCTTGAGCTTTTACAAGCTCACTCCCAATGTAGTATTTCCCAAGGCTTACATCAGACATCACAAGAGTTTTACAAGACTCACTCTCAACCTAAAACTTTCTAAGACTCACACCAAACCTATATAAGAGTTTTTCCTAAGCCTCACTCTTAAACCCAACTAGAATTTTTACAAGGGTTCACTCTAAACCCCTTACAACTAGTGTTCCCTTTAGGCTAACACTCAACTCTTATAAGACTTTAACCTAGGCTAACTTTAAATATTTTCTCTAAGTGTTTCAAGCTAATACTCAAACCATTACAAACTCTCTCAATTACAATAAATTAAACATAAAGAATTAGAGAAATCAACTAACAAAAGTTTGACTTAAAGGAAGTAGTTGGCTGAATTCAATGACTTTTAAAGGGTATTATAGTGTTAAAACTCCAAAAAGCCATTAAAAATAAATTCCTCAAACTCGTTCTAATAGCTAGTTTTTGCGACATTAATTGCATTCTCAGAAGCAAAATTGTAGTAGCAATTTCACCCTTTGCAATCATGATTTCTTATTTCTTCAGCAATAACTTCCATATGACAGCTTCTGACTGATTTTCAGTTCCAACAGTCGAATGATGAATTGTACGGTCATCTTTTCTTATCACAATCATGTTTTTTCCTTTGTGAGCTATTGTCACAACTGTGAACTAAACTATCCAATTAAAATTTTTGGCTTCACTAATTATGCAATCGTGTTTCTTTATGTCATAGTATTCTTTATCATGTCACAATTGCAAAATTCATATTCTTCATAACCCCTAGATATGTGACTTGCTTGTATTTGGTTTTTTTTGGCGGTTTAGTCCTTCAAAATTCATAGTTGCAAAAACATTATCACGGGCAAGCTTCAGATCGAGAACTAATTTGTTTCTCCTTACACTTTTGGCTTTGTTAAATTTGTAGCACCCGTAGTCATTATTGTGCAGACGCGATTGTGAAAAGCTCATCGCAATTAACATTTTGCATCTTGGTTGCAATTTTGGTACTCTGCCAAACTTTATTAAACTTCACCAAATGTTTGGACTCTAAATGCTATGAAAATTTAAGTCTTATAAAACAAAACTTAATGAACACATTAGTGACTTTTAATTTGAATATTAAGATCAAAATAAAGATCTACCAACTTAGGTCAACATATTTCAATCTCATTCTTGATTGAGACTAAACTTGTCTCCTTTAGCAAGTGGGATATCCTTTAGTTTGCAATCTTTCATTCCAAGCTTGCTAATAACCTTATCAATACAACTCTTTTATGATACCTTGAGAATGATCTTGATATATCTGTACACCCAAAAGGCATCCCTGAGATCTTTCATCTCAAAATTCTTTGTTAAAAATCTTTTAGTTTTATCTTGTGAATCTTTGGTGGGTTTATCTTGTGAATCTTTGGTGGGCTTTCCTTCTCTTGTCGACTTCAAAATATACGACTCCAAACTACATGTGAGAGAAAGTACTCACAAACTAAGTAAAACTTGCTTAGTGGTATATATATGCATGCAAATCTAAGGCATTCATTTAACAATAGTGCAACATGCATTCTACAATTACAATATGTACATGCTATCATATTCCATACATATGTATAACTTACCACACTTAATCTATTAGCCCAATTCTTACTATTATAATAAAATTTATACTAAAAATAATAACCACATCATCCACGAGAGTGAATTAATCCCATGGTTTGATAATCAATAACCTTGTTATTTTGCACAACTATTTTAGTTCGAACTATTCTGATATAAGGTTAAGGATCATGGGCACTCACACAAGCTTAAGATATTCTGTCTACTTTCTACTTATGCTCATTCTAGCTTCTCAAGTCAATAGTGCTCACATGATTTTTAGACTTTTTGACTGAGTATGAATGTTATATGTTGTATGCGGATGCAAATTAAGAGTGATCACACAAGCTTAAAATCTTTTGTCGTTATATTACAATTATTTCTCTATTATCTCATACTACGATATCGTTACACACCTAATGACACGTCTATCCTACTTCATGTCCATGTTAAAGTATTAGGGGCATAAGTTGTGTCTCATATCATATTTGATTGTTGCCACATATACATGTTTGTCATATACTCAAACACATTTCGCATCATGTTCCATGACATAAAACATGGTAATCATACCACATTCATCAACCATTCATCATCATATTCATATTATAGTTTACAAGTCATGCCTATGTTATATACTTTTTACCTTCATTTTAGTATTACACATTCATATAATGTCATTTAGAGATTTATCCATCCAAAGATGTGCATATCATGTCATATATCATTTTAAGACATAAAAACCTTGTACAATCATTTGGAAACATGTCATACATGATTCAAAGTCATTTACGCTTTGCATAAGGAGTCTGCAATTATTCCGTTCGTGATGTTCTGTTGTGCCAATGACAGTGCTTTACTAGCTATCATAAACATGACAAAAGCTCAACTTTTACCACTATCGCACTTGTAACAGATCGTCACGCTTTTCGCTGCACTCATTCACATTTTTATGTCATTTTCCTTTCAAAAACTCTTGCCAAACATAGATTTTTATATTCAATCAACACCATAACATGAAAATCTCTAAGTTAGTCAATGTTATACAAGTAGCATTTTGATACCACAATCATACTATAAACCATTTATAACCATTTTGTTGCTCTAAAACATGTCATTTCTCATATGAAATATATAGTTGTGCAAATTCAAACTGAAACTGAACCAAACTTAATCAAATTCGGTTTTTGATTTATTCAGTTTAGTTTTTTATGAATATTTCGATTTGTTCGGTTTGATTTTTAATGTTCAAAAAATCGATTAACTCGAACTGACTAAAATTATATATATATATATATATATATATATATATATATATATATATATATATATATATATATATATATATATATATATATATATATATATATTTTATAGTGACTTATTCTAATTTTTAGTTCAAAAAAATTCTAGTTTAAGGTAATTTATTTTAAATTATGGTAGGATAAAGTAAGGAACTATAAACTTTTATTCCAATTTATGTTAACAAATTTTAATTTAGATTAATTAATAAAGTTATAATAAAATATTTTAATTTATGCTAATTTATAAAATTGTGATAATTGATTTTAATTTATAGTAATTTATAAAATTATGGTAATTAAATTTGACTTATGATAATTATGAGTAGTTGATAAAGTAATGATTATGTCACTTTATCATAATTTATACTATTTTATTTTGATTTATGGTAATTTATATAGTTATATTAATTAATTATAACTTATATATTACAAATTAAAGTTATGACAATTGGTTTTAATTTATCGTAATTAATAAAGTTATGGTAATTGGTTTAATCTATTATAATTGATAAAATATAATAATTATAATTATAATTTAGGTTCGGTTCGGTTCTTTTTTTTATTCAATTTGGTTCGGTTTTCTGAAATAATGATTGGTTAGGTTTATGTACGTTCAATTTGATTTTGAACCTAACCAGCTGAATGCTCTCCCCAAATGAAAATATCATTCTTTACAAATTAAACATTCATCTTCATCAAGTAATAATTTTTAGGGCACATATAACACAACTAACATATAACATGAAATAAAATGAAGATTTGAATGTCAATATGTACTAACCTAAAAAATGAGCATTTTCCCAACCTCAAGCTTGCTAAAGCTTAACTATCCTCTGTGGGGTTGTTTCCACCTTCTCTATCGCCTTCTAAGATATAAATGTCTCTTTTAAACCTTTATACACATATATAATACTAAATATACTTACAATACTAAAATCCTAACTTAACTCGTTAAGGTTACACTTTCATGGTGTAAACCTCTTCAAGGTCATACCTTAACTCATCTATAAGTTTAAAGGTAGAGTTTTAACTCTTAAAAACTCATACTTGAGACTAAACTTGACCCATTTTTTATATGTCTCCACCAAGAACGAAAATGGTGGAAAAAGATGAAGAACTAGACATAGAAAAAGAGAAAATGATTCTTCTTACCGAACTTTGCAAAGATGGGACATAGGTATGGGTATTTCGATTCCTCTCTTCTTCTTCTTACAAAAAGACCACATTTTTAACTCCAAAATGCTCTCTTTTCTCTTTTCTAACAAATTTCGGCCACAAATGAAGTTTTTCTCTTGTGTTTTGAAATAAGTATGTGTTGGGTGTGAAGAAAAAGCAAATGAGAGGTAGGAGAAATGAGGGTGGAAAATTGTTTAGGCTGCTAAAAATGAAGAAGGAGGAAGGGGAAGTGAGCCTTTTATACCCATGGCAAAATTACCACTTTAATCCCTCTTTGTTTTTTCCAAACTAACATATGGGTCATTGGTTTTATTTATTTCTTTTTTTAAAACCTACTCGACATCTTTATTTCTATCATAAAACACACATAACCTTATTATCCACTTTATTTCTTTTTATTATTTCTTATCCGAATTAAACTCCGATAATTTTAATTACAACCCTATGGTACACTCATTATCTGATGTTTAAATTGACGGATGTTATATTTCTCTCTCTTTTAAAAAATTTTGTCATCAAAATTTATCTAATTGATTATGTTGAAATAACTAGAGGTATTGGGCTCGCATCACTTTCTCATTTTTCCATGTCGCTTCTTTCATGACGTGATTCCTCCATGACACTTGAACTAGTGGTACTCACTTGTTTCTAAGCTTCGTGACTGCTCAGGCTAAGATCTCAACTGGTTTTTTTTCATATGTCAAGTCTGATTTATCTTTAATACTTACAGTTGGAATGGTGTGAGAAATATATGATATGTACCTCTTCAACATAGATACATGGAAGATGTTGTGTATTTTGTTTAACTTTGCTGGCAAGGCTAACCTGTAGCAACTGGTCCAATCTTTTCCAAGACTCATAAAGTCCTATAAATCTTGGACTCAATTTTGTCCTTATTTTCGAATATAAGGATCTTCTTCTATAGAAAAATTTTGAGAAACACATTGTCTTCCACTTCATATTCTTTGTCTCTTCTTTTTAGATCTATATAGGACTTTTGCTTGTCTAAAACCACCTTCAACATTTCTTGAATGACTTTCACTTTCTTCTCTATCTCTTATACTAACTCTGACCCCATTAGTTTCCTCTCATTGTGCTTGGTCCAACATAAGTGTGTCAGGCACTTCCTACCATAAAGTGTCTCATAAGAGATCATCTCAATATTGGATTGGTAGTTATTGTTGTAGGCAAGGTGTCATTGGTGCCTTGGTGATGGTACATGCTTACTAATGTTTTCTCACTCAAGTCAGTGTTTTATCCATCTATTTATCTGTTTGTTCACTTTAGTTAGACAGTGCAATCTCTGGCCACATTATGTTTTAATTCAAAATATAATACCTAACAATGACAAGATATTTGAAATTTGGAGACATATACTCTGTCCATACACACTCACACGTATGTATATAACCACATGATGATTTACATAATTTTTACTTGGTTTTTGAAATTTTAATCTTCTTTTCTTAACGGGTTGATGACACTGAAGTTATTAGTTTCCTTCTCTCAATTGAAATTATTCTATTATGTCTACGTACCATAGAGATGGGCAGTGAATTGTCAAAAACAGTTGAGTGTTGATCTGACTTTGGCTTTTCCAAACAGCTAGAAACTACTTCTATATTTGTTTCATCATCTATTCTTTCCTGAAAGTTCTTTACTCTCTGCCTAGATATATAAAGCACACATTAGTAATGAATTTTATTTAATTTAGTTCCTTGAAAATAATGTCTTTTTAGTCCATAGATGAATATTCTGAAATCTCTCATTTCAGTGTCTTGAATAATCTGGTTCTTTTTTGCGGTTAAGATCGTGATTTAATTCCCAGAAACACAAGGGGGTTTCCTTAAATAACTTCTCCACTATTTAGATATATTTTAGATTTGTGGAGTGGGAATTCTAGTTTTAGAGGCCTGTGATAGCAGAAGATTTCACATTCTGAATTATTGTCTTTGAGGACTTGTACTTTGTGACAATGAAGGTCTAAAGATTTGCCGAATTTTGCATATATTTCTTGTGTAACAGACTATTGTACCTTTGTGACAAAGGATTTCCTATTGTCATCCTAGATGCATGGCCGGTTCTAGAAATAATCTTGAGACCACTAATATGACCCTTGAAGAAGTTAGGCTACCTTCGGTAGTTGCCTTCGTTTAAGTACTGCCTGTGCAATTCCTGCTATTCAGACGTATAACTTCTGATCATTTGCAGAAGTAGAATCTGTAGCGTGTTACTCTAATAATCAATTGAACTTTGATATGCTTTGGGTTTGAGACTCAGTGATTTTGACAGCTAACTTCTTAGTTCTTGCATATCTTCGTAACACCGCCAAGCTAGTAGAACAAGGTTTTATGCTGGTCGGTTTTTGCTGTTTGAGATTCTAGAACTGAGCTTATGAGCTAGTTTTTGTTCGACAGATTTTTGGAATGTTAACTCAGTTGAGTAAATTCCAATGGTATTGTTCATTAGTACATGCGTAAACAAGCTGTTAGAATCAATTTGTATTAAGCATGACTGGACAACTAATTACGGTGTCAAGCACAGATGTCTTTTTATCACTCTTTTAAGGTGGTAATCGTTTCTCTGCCTTACAGATACTTGCAGTCACCATCCCTTTCCTTTTCATTTCATCTTTTCCTATAAATAACCAGAAATTACAGTTGAAGAAAATGATAAATCTAATTAAAAAAAATACGCAAACAACATTACAAATTGATTATCTTCTTTTTTTCTTCCATCTTCGAACGCTAACCCCAAGGAAACTCCGTTGGGCGTTGATTACAAATTAATTACCTTATTTCTTTCTATATTTGAATGCTAAGGAACACTCAACGGAGTTTTCACCTACAGTACTTCAAGACATCTAACGTACAAACGGCATTTTCCCAAAAATAAATCTAACATATGTAATACCACATTGAACACAAATATCGCATTCTTTGATTTAGTAATATCGCATTCTTTGATTGCTTTGAGAATGATTGACTAACAGATTCTTTGATAAAAATCCTACAATGTCCGAGTAATTTACTCTTGAAAGAATTGCGCTTTTCGAATGTCATGTTCTTAACCCCAACGAAGCAGATGTCTATTTTGGTATCATTTGAAAGTGAAAAAATGAGAGCAGCAGCTAATTAATTTTATAGTCATGGCCAATGTCTCAAGGAGCTCTGTCGAAGGGCTTTGTATCGTTGTAACAGACATCCCAGACAGCTTCCATTGCATCCTTTGCAGTTGCTTCTGAGCAGTTTGGGTTGGCCATCACTGATTTCATCACTCTTCTTCTCACACATTCCTTCAAATTTAAGATTGAACACACACACAAGTTATAAGTAAAACAAAATTACAACAGGAAAAAAAAAATTAAAAATGTAAGAAAAGCTCTAGTTTGGTAGGACATTCCCTTTCCAAGTAAAACTTTGGTGGTAAAGTTTCTTTCGGCGAAGTATGCTTTGCCAATAGATGTTAATGGCCAAAAATGAATATATTCTAACAAAATAGAATGCATTTGCAACAGATAGGAAAGATCTCCGCCGTAGGTAGTTCTTATGCTGAAGCTCAATTCTAAAGTAAATGAGAAAACATCCAATTCTTTGTGGAAGGATCACATTTATCTATGTTCTCTTTTTTGAGCCCTTTGCCAAGACAAGCTCATCATCATTGTTTGGGCCATCAAACTCCCTACAATTGAAGGCCAAGGAACAAGTAGCTCTTCGCAGCATCATCAATTAATCCATTATCATTCACCCCCACCACCTTTGCCTCACTCCCCCCACACAAATCATTCCCCCTTCTTCTCAGAAACCAAAAAACCAAGATCTTGCTCGATATGGTCTCTTTAAATGGAAAACTTGCCCAATCCCACTTCCACAGAGGCATCAAGTATTGGAATAAGATGACGTCAGAAGAGTGACTAGAATTTAACACCCAAATCAGATAAAACTCATCACATTCTTCGTGATGAACTAAATGGCAACAGCCAACTACAGAGAAAGAAAACAGAAAGCAATTTTTTCCGCCTCTATTTTTAACAGTAATCCACATTTTCAATGTTCCACTAAAAACATGAGAAATGGGCATTTTAGAGCCTGCCAAACTCTGAATACTACTGTGATCAACTTGTAAACAATTAGATTCTTCCTTACCTCAAACTAATAAGAAAAAACCAATACCAGGGTTAAATTTACATTTTAAATTTAAAATTAGCCCACCCATTTTGCTACTACCTACGGTAGTGCTGAGACCATGGTTCGGGCTAAACACATATTTATCTCCCCATTAGGAAGTACCATTTTTTTTGGCTTTTGAAAAATTAATGAAAATCAAGTAAGACTTGTAGAAACGCAAATAACATCAAATAATCAGACCACCCTGGCACAGAGTTTCAGACTAGATTACAGTTGGACAATGATTCAAGTGAAGGCATATTTGCATAATTTCAATCAAAAAGAGAACTACTGCAAAATAAATTTCTGATGAAATGATCCATGACAGTTACTCATATAAAGATACAGATATTGGAAAACAATATTGGACCTAGGAACTGAAATGTTAAATAATCTTTGCTAGGTGGCATGTCGTCTATTAAAAGCAATTTATTTCTTTCTCAGCACTCACCTCAATTGTAGCTCAGACTTGAGGACATATACAATAACTTAACTCTCTATCAGTAAAAGTCCTAGTTTGTTGAACATATTTTTGGAGTTGTTAAGCAGCTGGAAAAAAAACTTATAGTGTTCAAATTTAGAATGTTGCGTCCACTAGCATTCACTCTCACATATTAAGATTTCCAACTTATTTCTAAGTAGGTGATTTTAAAGTTGGAAAGGCCTGCTGCTGAAATCATTATTTAACGAACTTAAAACACATGGTTCCCGGAGATAGATATAAGCCTTTCAAATTTTTATTGAAGGATATTATAAATTAAACTTGCAAAGGTAGAAACAAACTGAGCAGTAGTTAGTGCTTGTATCTAGAGCTTTTGAAGAATCTAAGACTCACTTGTTCATGACCTCTTATCTTCATGTAACCCCGCAGTAATTCCCTTTTGAAGTGGCAATCTCCGCTTAGATGGCCAGCACGAATCTAAACCACATAAATAATTCAACAAGAATCAGAAACTGCTTATCAAAATATAAGAAAAATAGGAAGACAAATCAACCAAATACAAATTTCAAATAAGAGTAAATGTTTGGTAGTAATAGCCAAGATTCCCACCTCACTACAGGCATGATGAGCACAATTAGCCCAATTCAGATTTGCAGCACGACATTCATCATAAGCATGGATCAACTCATGTATAACCACTTGGTTGACCTCATCTTGTATGTTCATATGATTACTGCACACAATTATCTGACATGGCATGACCAGAAAACAATTATAAGAATAGAAAATTAACTATTGCCAAAATTTTAGTGCTGACATAGTCAAGCAAATAAGGAAAAATGTTTTAAGAGGGTGCATTGCAACCAAAAAATATATATATTTCAAGATGGACAAATAAAGAAAAAATAAAAATCTATAGGCTACCGATTGATAGAAAAACTTGATATAAATTACCATGCAATGTATTGTTCATTACACCAATTACTGAAAAAACTATCTTCTAGATCAACAATTTAAGGAAAAAGATGGCGTAATTCACAATGAAATATGTTGTTTACTTCACCAATTACTCAAAACTATGATAAGTATTAACAGTTCAATAATTGATAAATATATTGATTTCAAGCAAACAACCCTATAACATCTAGTCAGTAAATTAACTGTCCATTTACATTCAAGGGCCAAAACTTTCATTATGTAGGACTTCAATACGGGAAAAAAACTTTTTACTTCAAGTACACTAATGATGTTTAATCTGCAGTATAAGCACATGATAAGACAGAAAAAAAACAAAAGATAAAAATATATAAAGGAAACTAACAAAGAATCCATAAGAATGAAAAGACAATTGTTACCCCTTCAGCACGAATATAACCACCACTGATCCTCCCACCACAGTTAATAGCCTTAATGAAATTGTCCTCAACTCTACACCCTGCTTTCTCCAAATGCTCCCTCAAAAATTTCACCATTGGAGCTATAGCCCACAAAAAAGACAAAAAAGAGATCAATGAATGAACTTGACAAGCAACTTAAGTATAGTATTAGACAAAATATGTTATCCATTTCTTTATCTCCTAAATTGAAGCAATCAAAAACCCTAGTCAAAAATATGAAAATGGAAGGAGATAAATGAAAATAAAGGTTATAGACTATACTTCGTAAACTTCGTTGAATCATGTCTTGGCATTCTTCTATAGTAACGCCACCGGAGCCAGGGATTGGGGTAAATTCCTCAGCCATTTTTCTTTATAGGTTGTATGTCGGAGGAGATATGTCTCCGTTTATTTATTTTGTGGGCTCCAATGAACCTTCTTGAGATCTTTCCAAGGAGGTTCAGATGTATTTGACAAAATTTGCTGATTGATAAGATAAATTATGAGAGAAGAAAAAAGACAACAAAAAGAAAAACAGATATAAAGTATTATAATAGCTAATTTCCATAAAAATAATTTAATAGATCCAAATAAAGATAATGCACCACCGTTGCAACCACAATCTTCGACCGAGAGACAGAAAGAGAAGAAAAGGTAGGCAGTGGTTGCTGCCTGCTAGGAACAGAAGAAGGATTTTTCTTATGAGGTATCTATGTCATTTTTTCTACTTGTATTCACTAAGGGTATACACAGCCCAATCCAATTTGGAGATTGGAAAATCTATGGTATTGTCTTGGAATTTCGGAAATTTAAAAATACAAGTCTTGTATTGTATTGAAAAAAGAAATCTCCGTATTGAATTATCCCAAAACCGGATATCTCATACACACACCCTTATCAAAATATCCCCATTGGCGTGTCAATAAGTTCACCCTACTCTCGTCTAGGCTTGATTATGGGTTGTGGTATACGTATATATACAGATTAAGGCATAATCATATACTTGTTTTTTTTTTATTATCATTGAGCTTTTTACTACCTCAGACTATAAATTCCTTATGTCAGTTAACACACCAAACTAATTTTCTTTACAACTTACACATTTTGTACATGTCATAGGCATACATAGCAGACTTACAAGCCACATATATATACATATATGCTACAGACATATTAGCAAGTCATAGCAGACATTCATGTGTACGCATTGTAGGCATATGATGGATTACACATATGTATATGCTTGGTATTTATGTGTATAACAAGGCACCCTATTTAATGCATAAATATTTTCAAACATATTAGGTATGAATTACTAATTCTTTCTTCTGCCAAACTTGCATTACTCATCATGCCGTTCCTTTTTTTTACATACTTATATAAAGATACATCGAATATGTTATACAGACATATGTAGTGGAATTAACACACAGACAAGCAAAGCCTAACGGACATGTTATCATACGGTGAACATATAATTCAGACAGAAATATCTAATTCCTTTTTCAATTAATTTTGTTTTAATGACTATTGTCATAAAACTTGTACAAACATGGCTAATGCTCCTAAACCCAATACGACTCCTGTCTATCGGTGACGACCTTTTGCGGCATTGGCGTGCCTAACACAAATTATTTATCGACTAGTCATCATAAATATCAGTCTAATAACTTGATTGTCCTATGTAACTGATAAAACTATTCCTTTTTTTTAACTCTAGGGTTACACATCGTGTTTGCTATCACTTAAGTTTGCCTTTTCTAAGATTGTCCTCCAATCTTCCACTTTAAAACTTAAAAGTCTCTGGATGATAGGCCAGTCTAATTTCCCAAAGCTTTATAGTGGCTCAGTTTCAAAGGAATTTAGCTTTCTTTCTATTCTACTACCTTATTTCCTTGGTCAACAGTGTTATGTAGAAGTCTACTGGTTTCATGGAAATCCGTAGCCTTAAGGAACTTTAGGTCCCTTTTTTTTTTCTTCCCATACTCTTCGATCCCATGTTACAAATGCATTATGGTTTGCCCTTTTTGCAGCTCACAGATCTGATAGTTTTAGATAAAAATGCTCAGAGTTTGGTCTTGTTTTAAGGTCCTTTTATTACCAATTTTGGGTCTTATACCAATTATCCATTTTTTTTAATTCCTCTTGGCCTTTCAATATAGGTGAAACCTTGAACCTAATTCTTACATGTCTCAGCAATTACATGTTCTAAAACACGAATACAAAATACTTCTTATGCTAATTTGGATACCATTATGCAACATCACAATTGTCACAGCGAACCTTTCTTAGTTCTAGTTATTCCTTTATTGCCCAAATCTCCATCAAACATCCTCCTCTCCATTTGCCTAGGCCAAGAATTGCTCGTCACTAAGCTAAATTTTTCATACCATTAATTATCAATTTATTTTAATTATAACTTAATTGGTTCCTTTCCCCACTTTATAGTCACGACAACAACTTAATATTCACCATGGCCCCACCCATTTCTTCCTTCAACAAGGAAAAACAACCAAAGAAGAATCAACATCAAACCTTATGATTCTTCAATTTAAAATTCGGTCACCTTAGAGATCCCACATGCAATGCTTTTCCCTCAACTTATTTGTGGAAGAAACAAAGTTTTCCTCTTGCTCACAAAATTCAAAGCTTAAGTCATAACCGAGCCTTTCATGCTTTGGGTTTCCTTTTCTTGCCATGATGGAGTGCTTAGCCAAAAAGAAAGAACAAGAGAATGGAAAGAAAGATTAATAAAAAGAAATTGAGTACAAATATGTAGTGAAGAGAAAATTGGTTGGCTTGTTTTCAGTGGAGGCTTATAAAAAAAAACGACAACCTTATGAATTGTGTAGGAATTCTTTTTTCTAGGAAAGAATGGAAATTAGAGCTGACAATTTTGGACACGACACGATTAAACGACACAAAATGACACGGACTTAACCGTATATGGATATGAGCTAAACGGATATGGGTCATAACCGTGTCAACACGATTGCGACACGAAAAAAATAGTGTCATAAACGGATTTTACCTGTCTAACCTGTTAAGACACGATTAGACACGATTAAAAATATGTTATTTTATTAATTATAAAGATATGACTAATTATTTTAGTCTTACTCAAAATTCAAATATATATTATAATATTATAAATATATATAATACATATTTATATATGAATGAATGAATTAAATTGATTCAATTGAACTTATATATATTTAATTGGAGTTTAATTAATTAAATTTAATTTAATTAATTAAATGTAAATTGATTAAATTGAGATTCAATTAATTAAATTAAATTTTTAATTTAATATTCGTGTCTATTCATGTATAATCGTGTCGTGTCGTGTTAAGTAAAATCGTGTATAATCGTGTCGTGTCGTATAAAATGTATACGTTTAGACACATTAAGTAGATCGTGTCTAATCGTGACATGTCGTATAATTCATACACATTAAGTTAATCGTGTCGTGTCGTGTTAACACGGATTTTAACCGTATCGTGTTCGTGTTTCTAATCGTGTCATATCCGATTAAGACACGACACAATTAGACACGACACGATACGAATTGTCAGCCCTAATGGAAATGAGCCACAATTCACTCTTTCATAATTTAATTAACTTTCCATTACAATGCATGTTAACCACATGGGAGGCATGCACCATAGTTTAATATAATTAATCATCATTTACTTTAATTAATCACAATTTATTTTAATCATTCCAAATATCCATTATGATCCTTAATCTTTTCTTTTTTCAAATATAACCGCACCCCAATTATATTTTCTTAAATTTCACACTCTAAACTAATTTATTATTCACAATTAAATACTTCAATATTCACGCTATAATTATTCTACGTACTAATGTCTTCGGTCTCGTGATTCGCACATCAGAATGAAAATCACATCTTTACGTTTCAATCCAATTTTTCAATTTTGATCGATAACTAGTGTTAAATATTCGCATTCTCATTCATTACATTTTTTTTACTTTTATGTTTTTTTATAAGGTCTGAATCTAAACTTTGATCATATCGGTACTATTTTGGCCGCAAATGCACTAGTTTTCCATCAGTTCGGTGCATCTAATCTCAAAATTTGCATGTCGATCGGAGTCTAAACTAGCGAATGTGACAATTCTCTCTCCCTTAAAATAATTTCGCCTTCAAAATTTTACTCGGCTAATTCATGTTAAATCTTTAAGGTACTGACTCAATAATATCCCTTTGTTTTCTATCATTACCTCTCTCATACAATAATTTTGTCCAAAAATTTCGTCATAGTCCATTGTTAGTCATCCAACTCTTCCACTTCCTAAAATGGTGCATCTTCTGACTTTTCTCAATCAGTCTATCTCCCGTTGTCTTAAGTTCGTATTAAGAAACTCACACTTTTCCCTTTTCTTTCTCCAAAATGTATATAAACCGAGTATATATTGTAATACAGAACACAACTGCCAAATCTCCACTCAGGACAGTCTTTCCATTGTTGGTATTCTTGATAGGGTTCATTTCGTCTTGTTCGTATTTTTGCTTTTTAATTATGGGTTAATTGGGTCCCACAATCTTTTGATGATTTCACTAGTTAATACAACTATAGTAGAGAACTTGTTCTATCTCACATCAATTTTTCTATCTAGTGGTTCTACCAACAGACTCTGTTTGGAACATTTCTATTCTACTACTCTGGTTAGGGTAGCTATTTGCCCCTTTTTTATTGTCAGACAAGTTAACTCTCCATACTTAGGCACATACAGTTTATAATTCCTACCAAATTTTTGCAATAAGGCCTACTTGTAGGCTATCAACTTTTTTTGTTTCGTCACTTCACACCATTCAGTAAGTCTCGACTCAATTCCCTCTTCCATTAAGCTAAAATTTCTGCTTTTGCTGATCAACATAGCCTATATATTTCTTTTTTTTAGTTCATATAAGCTTTCTACTTTTCTCTTATCACTTTTACTCTACCACCGACAATCCTTATCTTCCTTTCTAGTTGCCATACAAATCTTTGTCCATAAGCCCCCTACTACTCATTAGGATATTGTGGATGAGATGTCTAAAGCTATCATTATATGGGTTAAGTCTTGTTATAGTTTGTCATTCTTCCAAACTTGTACCTGTGTAGTAAGAGGATGAACATTTATGACTCTAATGGCTAGAGTGTATATTTTTATGCACTAGCTCTTTGTTTTGACTTAAGTTAAATTTAATAAATGATACAGAGCATATCAGCAAAATTTCCTTCGAGATGGTCTCACCATTCTTAGTTTCCTTATCAGATTTAGTTTAATTCTATCAAGTTTCACTTAACCCCTTATAAGTCCAATGAGATTTTACTCATTTCAGAGAGTTTCAATTATCGATGCAGCTATAGGAGAAAACTTCTTTCCCAAGATCTCTTATAATAGCTTACATGAGTTTAAGAGTATCCTTCAAACTTTTATCACTAATTTACTTCTTTTGTGAAGTCCCTGTGAATGTTTCCAGCCGTTACAACCTATCATGAATGTACTATCCCTCTTGCCATTACTCCTCTTTCCAATAATTTTCTTCTATTTCGTATAAGGGCCTAACTCCAATACTCCTCTCTTTCCCATAAGCATTCCTAAGGTTTTCTACTTCTTCGGGTGAAAACCTCTCATATTCTTCTCTGTTTGTCTATCTCTTTTTATTCTAGCTCTGTCTCTACAAACTCGAACTTGCTATCAACTCGTGGCAGATACCAAAATCCATAAACCTCTCATTTATAGGAATATTGTGGCCTAGGTATATAATACCATTGCTCCAAGGGTTACAATATACATCACTTATCGTCCTTCCCCAAATTTTGTCTCTATGTTGTTCTTGCCCTAAGGCTTTGGGAACAGAAGAAGGATTTTTCTTATGAGGATCCTATTCCCAATAAGCAACAACGGCCACCACCCTTTTCTTCTCTTTGTCTCTCAGTCAAAGATTGTGGTTATAGCGGTGGAGGCGCATTATCTTTATTTGGATCTATTAAATTATTTTTATGTAAATTAGCTATTATAATATTCTATTTATATTTTCTTTTTGTTGTCCTTTTTCTTTTCTCGCATAATTTATCTTGTCAATCGGCAAGTTTTGTCAAATACATCTAAACCTCCTTGGAATGATCTCAAGAGGGTTCATTAGAGCCCACAAAATAAATAAACAAAGGCATATTTCCTCCGCCATACAGCCTATAAAGTAAAATGGCTGAGGAATTCACCCCAACTCTACTATAGAAGAATGTCAGAACATGATTCGACAAAGTTTACGAAGCAGTCAATAACCTCTATTTTCATTTCTCTTACCATTTTCATATTTTTGACTAGGGCTTTGGATTTTTGGTTGCTCCGAATTTAAGAGATAAAGAAACCGATACCTACATCTTTTGTCTAATACTATACTTAAGTTGCTTGTCAAGTTCATTCATTGATCTCTTTCTTGTCTTTTTTGTGGACTACAACCCCAATGGTGGAATTTTTGAGAGAGCATTTGGAGAAAGCAGTGTACAGAGTTGAGGACATTTTCATTAAGGTTATTAACTGTGGTGGGAGGATCAATGGCGGTTATATTTGTGGTGAAGAGGTAACAATCGTCTTTCCATTCTTATGGATTCTTTGTCAATTTCTTTATTTTTGATCATTTGTTTATTTTTTTTCTTCTTATCATGTGCTTATACAGCAAATTAAACATAATTTGTGTACTTGAAGTAAAAAAAATATTCCCATATTGAAGTCCTACATAATGAAAGTTTTGGCCCTTGAATGCAAATGGGTAGTTAATTTACTGACTAGATGTTTCAAGGTTGTTTGCTTGAAATCAATATATTTATCAATTATTGAACTATTAATCTATATCATAGTTTTGAGTAATTAGTGAAGTAAGCAACATATTTCAAGGTGAATTATGTCATTTTTTCCTTAAATTGTTGTTCTAGAAGATAGTTTTCCCAGTAATTGGTGTAATGAACAATACATGCATGGTAATTTATATCAAGTTTTTCTATCAATCAACATTCTATAGATTTTCACTATCTTTTTTTTTATTTGTACATCTTGAAATATATATATATATATATATATATATATATATATTTGTTGTAATGCACCCTCTTGAAATATTTTTCCTTATTTGCTTGACTGTCATCACTAAAATCTTGACAATAGTTAATTTTCTATTCTTATATTTGTTTTCTGGTTATGCCATGTCAGATAATTGCATGCAGTAATCACATGAACATACAAGATGAGGTCAACCAAGTGGTTATACATGAGTCAATCCATGCTTATGATGAATGTCCTGTTGCAAATCTAAATTGGGCTAATTGTGCTCATCATGAGTTAATCCATCAAGAAAATACCTATAAATTAATGTTATAGTTAAAATTACATGACTCAGTCACACAAAGTATTACATGAATTTAGAACCTTACTTGCAGTTTCTTCCTAAAATTCTTTGGCCAACTTTGTCAGCTCCAAGAAGTTATCAGAGGCCAAAATCTCAAAATTAAACAATCAAAAAGCTAGTATTGATTTAACAGGATAGTTACTTCATCTTGGATCATTGATGACAAAATCAAAATGATTCTCTAACTTAGCCAGATCAATACCCATATAATCTTATCAACGCTAAGCAAAGACCAAATGCAGCTTCACAGATCTTGCATAAAAGAGCTCAAATAATAGAGTCTCAGATTTGCATCTGAATGCTTTTTCAATATTAACACAGCTTAGGCATCGATTTAACCAAGCAGAAAGAAGCATAGGATGAAACACAATAATGCATGGAAATCAATCCTTTAAAGAGACAGTGTCTCCATCACAAGACACCCACAAATTCAATCAAAATCAAAATAGCTTGAAACAATAATGAAAAGGATCAAAACAGCAGTCCTGAAATTGATACTGCAATGCAAGTATAGACAACTCCAATGTGAAAAAAGAAACAAAAATTCCAACCACAAGAAGCCATCATCAAGGAAGATTAGAATAGCTTTCTGATGGCAAATACTACATCAGTAAGATACAAGATAAAGGAATGCCTCAACTGTTTTAGAGGCACATAAGTAATTAATCCCAAATATAGATATGAAATTGCCAAAGGAATGGAAGAAAAAAAGAACCCCATTTTATTATTATGAGAAAGCAATTTCATATGCCATTTGAAAAATTAAGACCTTTGACAGAAAGAAAACATAAATTTAAGCATACAAGCTGATAAATTCATGGATCAGATTTTGACCAACTTATGATATTTATCAAATCAGGGCAACTATAATTCAAAATGAAGAAAAACAGTGTCCAACAAATTTTTCTAGCTAGCAGTTCCAACAAAATAACAACTTTACAACTACTCTGACTCAGTGCAAGAATCATCATTCACTATAATCCAGCATAACAACAATGGATCCATACAAAATTCATTGAAAAATCTGCATAAAAAACCTCACTAAAAAAATATTCAATCATCAAATATAATAGTTGTAAAAACACTAAAACGGGTACAGAAAACTTATATTTAAAAGAATATCTTAAATAAAGCCCTCGAAAACCAGAACCAGACTGAAAAACACAACAAAGACAAAGTTGGGCTCATGTGGAAGTTACTTGCCAATTAGAAAAATAATTTTTCTTGAAAAATAAATAGTAGATTAAAATGCCCTCAGATCTCATAGCACTGAACCAATCATTCACATGGGCACGTGTGTCTGTACAATATATAACAATGTACAACATTTATCAATAACAGGCATCAACATCCTCTACCAGCAATAATATGTCAACCACAACTCATCTCCCAAATGCATTACCACCATCTTAGACCATCCAAAAACCAATTTACCTAAAGACAAATTTATTCACTAATAAGGAAGTATCAGATTTATAGAAACAATGAGAAAGAATGAGCAAGAGACAAACATCTCCAGCACCATTGTCTTTTGGAGTATTATTTTGTTTTACACATAAATGGCACCTATCATTTTAGGTAGTAAAGAATGCAGGCGGACTACGCAAAAAGAATGCACCATAGATATTGGATCACAATGCACTTGTCATTTTTCATAATTCAAAAATGGTAAGATAAAAAAGAGATTAAAACAAACTCTAATTAACAGTAATAAGTCACATTCCAAGCTGGTACACATAGAAATTCAGCTAATAATAGAACTCAATAATAAATAATTTTATTTGAGTTCTTACTAACAATTGTATAATTTAAGATTTACCAAATTTTAGAGGGTGCATTTTAACTTACATCTTCACAAAAAGGAGATCTGAATTCACTCTCAAACAAGTTATCATTTACATTCATTGATTTGGTTTCAATGGTGTTACCAAATGCATATTTATAAGGATCGCCTATCAAATGTAAATTGTTCATTTCCAATGATTGTATATCCAGAATCAGCCTTACTGGTGAACTCATTTTCGTCACTTAAGTATTTGACTTTAGCTCCTAAACAATAATATGAAAAATGTCAGTTGCAACAAGCACAAATGCTGGCATCAAATTTGAGCTAATGGTTTAAGGACTTAAACTAAGTTTTTTCTCAGCCAAATCTGAACCGATAATTTCCCATCAAACTAGAAAACATTCATGCTCAAGTAGTCCAGCATACAAAGAAAAGACCCCAAAACAACAGATTTTAAGTATATTCCACAGCAGATCATGCCATATATTTCACTGCCATGTCCCTTACAAAGGAATTCACTAGATTGACCCGAATTAAAAGCAGCATGTCATAAAACCTATGCAGGTGCATGCAATATTGGATAAGAAGTTGCAATATAACTAAACAGATATTTCATGCTAGCTCAGGAAAAAAAATACAGCAGAAAGTCTCTTAAGGAACCATCACTCGAGCACAATATCTAGACCTCATATCGGAATAGGATAAGGATTTCACAAATGAGCTCCTAAAATTCCTCAGACTTACAGATCCTATGTCACTCTACTGGAGGAGGATGTAATTAGGCAAAGGAAAGATGACCCACTACACTTATTATTCATATCTTAATCTCAAGCAATACTATGAAAAGGAAAAAAGAAAAAAAAAAGTTTCACTTATGATATAATAGCTGGTGGAAACCACACTAATCTGGAAGCAACATGCATTAGACAAACAAGACAAACTGAGGTTACGAATCCATAAAAGGGTGAAACCAAAAAAAATACATATATATAGAGATTCTCAACTAATATTTATCATGGTAATCCCAAATTTCGAGCTTTGAATCAATAAATAAATAAATAAAATCATGACTAACCCATATGGAATAAAAGCAGACATTCAAGTACACAGTGTGTTGAGAATAATTACATGTTGGCAAGGAATGCCTATCTTCTTGAGCTTTAAGGTTCGTGTAACAAGAAGTTTATGGAAGTCGCCAATCTCAGATTCAATCTTCGCTTCATAAGCTTCAACTCCTTTCCCTATTCCATTTAGAAACTCTGGAATTCCAACTTTCACTGTAATAACAGCAATACCGTGTCAGACATATATCTAAAATTCTCATCAACTTAAAACATCAATTTTTCAGTTTAGTAGCTGGAAAAGAAAAAAAAAAAGTAAAGTAAATCCAACTTTCCCAGACATGAGAAAGTAAAAGATTCACTCGAGAACGGATGTTTTAAGACTTTGGAATTTAAACAAACAAAGAATTCAAGATTCAGTTTTTCTTTACTTTTTTTTCACTTATGAAACAAAATCATTACTTTCTAATCTCAGTTCTTCCCGTTCTACAATTTCTCAAGAAAAAAAAAACAATCACATGAATTGCAAACATGGTAGAGGAAAAGAAACAATCTATAGCCAGAGAAACTCGAGACGAGAAGCTTCTACATTCGAAAGAGGAGCAGAAGAAACATGAAATTCAGACAGGAGAAGAAAAATTGCAAGAACATGGTGATAGACAAGAAAGCATCACAAAATGAACACAAAAATTTGCTACGCTAACAAAATCCAAGCAAGAACAAGCAAAAGAAACAGTAAAAAAATGCCACAAGAATCTCAAAATCAAAAACCAAAGAAACTTGAGCCTAACCAAAGAAACGACGTGCGTCTGTGGCAGAAGCAGAGGGTGTGGAGAAGAGGACGGCGGCAGAAGAATGAGATGAGAAACGACGTGCGGCGGCAGTTGCGGAGAAGGGAGAAGAAGAGGGTGGCTGCGGTTTAAGATGAGAAACATAGTTTTTTAATTTTAAATTACTATTTCAATTATTTTAAATTTTTAATTATTTCACATAAACTTAAATATTATTTACTTAGAATATACACTTATATATGTTTAGGGTTTAATTTTTAATTACTTTTTTAAATATTTTTAAATTTATATGGAATATATTTTTTGAAATAATAAAAATGTGCATTATTAAACTAGATTATAACAAAAATTATTAATAACATTCATTATATATTTTGTTTGATTAATTCGCTATAATTATTTATGTAAATTATTTTTTTATCAATCATCTAATAATATAATTAACGAAAAAATATCAATAGTTGCTAAAAATACATGATAAATTAGTTGTAGTTGAATTAATTAAATTAATAGAAAAATAATAATTAATGTGGTTAAAAAATAAGAATAACAATAGAGTTGATTTGAGGTAGAAAAAAATATTTTACCCCAAAATCCTACCCATTCCTGCCAAGAAAAAAATAAGATTTATTGTACCCATACCACATGGAGGTGGAAATCTCGGATTTTCAAATTTTATTTTATTTTAATAATTAAATTTTTTTATTTTATTTTATTTGTTAATTATATAATTGTTTAAATAAATAAATATTTTTTATTTTTGAATGAGTGTTATATTTTTATTTTATTATTTTTAAAAAATATTAATTATATTTTCGAGACAGGGTCAGGACGAAGGATATACCGTCCCCACTATAAAAAATTTTGAAATCAGGATAGGGTACCACAGGGATAGGTTCAATTGTCATCTCTATTAAAAAATAGATTTTAGTGGCTAATAAAATTTGAAACATAAATTATATGTAGATGAATTAGACATATGTAAAGTAAGTGATTTCACATTTTATAATAAACTTATAATTAATATTTAAAATTTTGATTCAACATTTGTGTATTTGTAGTATGAAATTTTTTTTAGAGTAATTATAGAGAATTTAGTCTAAAAAATTCAATATCTGTTTTTTATGATTTTTTTCCTTACAATGGAATTAAATTGAAAATATACTAAAATATTAAAAAAAATTTATATAAATTAATTAATTAAATTTCAAATATTATTGGTTTCTAGTTAAATCCTAGCGTATCAATTAAAAGATAATTTACCTTTACATATATATATAAAAATTCACACATGGACATGTATATAATTATCAATATTAAATTCAATACAATTAGAAAATGAATGAAAAATAAATAAATATGAATTGAATAAATTATAAAAGGCAGTTGGCTTGAAATCATTTAAGTTTAATATATAGATTGATTTATTATATAATTATAATCTATTTATTTTAAATTAGATTATTTTGTAATAGGTTGCACTTAAATTGGTTTATCTAATTATATATTAATACATGATTTAGATTTATTAGGTAATATAATTATAAAATTTATAAATGCTAAAAAATATAATTAATGATAAAAAAATATAGTGAAAAATAAAAATTAGCAATATTTTATAGATATTATTTTGTTTTTTTTAATACCAAAGATAGTTAAATTTTTTTAATAGTTAATTTATTTTAAATTTATATGGACTTTATAGTAAATTATAAAAACCTATTAAAATTGCCTGGACTTTTTCTTTTTTTTTTTACCTACAAAATACCTAATAAATAGCTTTTTTCTTTTATTAAAAACCTAATAAATAAAAACCATGAAATATTTCTTTTTTAATAGTTAGTAAATTTATACCATGAAATATTTCAAATAGCTTTTATTGTTTTGCACTAAAATAAAAAAACAACAATTCTCTTTCTTTTATTACTAACTTTTTTCTATCAATTGATTTGTCATCGATTATTTCTTTTAAGGAGGTTGCTGTAAACTTCTTTATTATTTTTTTTCTTTTTCTTTCTCTTCATGCCTTTTGATTTATATTTATTAATTTTTTTTTTTTACTTTTTTTTTTCCTAATGGTTTTGTAGTATAGTATAGAACCACCTTTTGTACTTCCCTCTCTTTCACCGAAACCTCACCTATGGACTATATTTATGTATATTAATATTTTTAAATTCAACAGTAAATAACATCTTCTTTTAACCCAGAAGAAAATTTTCATCTACGATACGGTTTCATTTTTTTTTTTCAATAAATAAACAAAATACACTACCACCTGCTATATTGGTTGCTGCTATTATTATTAGTTTGAAAATTGCCTTTTGACCCTTTAATATCTATTAACTCTATAATGGGATTTGATCATATGTGAAATGTTGGAGTTATTTTTTAGAATTGAGATTTTTAGAGTATTTTCTTCCTTTGATATTTATTAGAAAATTCAGATATTCTTTAGTAGATTGAGTAACTATCAGTTCAATTTCAATTTTGAATTCGGTTTCTGCTGGATATCAGGTGAGTGATAATTATGATATACATTCCATTTTCTATAAAATAATTTCATTTTAATGTTTCTTTTTAGCATTAGAATGAATTTCAACAAATATAGCTGTTAAACTATTATTTTTATTTTTCTTATAACAAATGAATTTTAGTAAAATATTATGTACAAATAAGTTTTTGTAAAATGTTTTAATTAATTACACTGATTATTTTGTTTATTAAATTAGTTATCGTTAAAATTCTCTATAGAACTTTAGGTATTTAGGAATAGACTCTTGATATTTGTTGATTTAATGTCTTTCTTACTGATATTTTGAAATTATCTAAATTAATTTATAATTATTTTTGTTCAAAAATAATATTATTGAAATTGTTACCTTTGCAACTGTAACTGAATTTGAATTGATACTGTTGACTGAATTTTGTTTATAAATATTATTTTCAAACTGATACATTGCACAATTATATGTTATTTGGCTCTATCGTGAACAATTTATATATATATATTATCCGGCTCCACCAAGAGTAAATTATATATTTGCTATTTGGACTCATCACAGATATCTCAACATTAAGATTGCACTCATTAGCATCAAAAATCATATAACATTTTTCTTGCATTAGAAGCATTTGCATTGGTATTTATGGTGGATTATATATGTTATTTGTATTTATTACTAATAGCGCATCAAATATCATATAATATTTTTCTTGCATTACAAGCATTTGCATTGTTATTTGTGGTGGAGGATATATGTTATCTGTATCTGTTACTGATAGCGTGCTTACCATTTGAATTGATTATATTACAAATAAAAAATAATATTTTGTTTATCAGTTTATATTTTAGATATTAATTATTTGTAATATTCTAAAATTTTTAATATTTGATATTCATTGAAATATTATTTTGTTATTGATATCATGTTTTGAATATTGAAATTATTTGAGAAATTATCCGAGCGGTTGTCTATTCTCAATTTGTTGTGTATATAATTATCATTTACTAAACACATTGTATGCTCATACCACGTTTTTTTAAGGTTATAGAGATGAATTTATGATCATGAGTTTAGAGAATGTCGGACCACGAGATTTATATTGTTTTTGGAGTTTTACTTGAGTTATGTCTGATACTAATATATGTTAATTTGATCTTAATTTATGCGTTGGTCAAGGCTGAATTTGGGTCGTGACAAAATTGATATTCAATTAATTGATTGAACAATTTAATGTTAATTTGTAAAATTATCAATTCTTTTAATTGGAGTTTGATTTAACAATTTAACTTAAATTGAATTTCATTTGAATAAATTAATCAATTGAACTTTAATTTAATCAATTAATTAGTTAAATCTCAATTTAATCTAATTAAATTCAGTTAATCGTTTTCAATTTAATCAATATAAATTATATTCAAATTCAATTAATTATTTTTAGTTTAATTAATTAAGTTGAATCGCAATTTAATTTAATTAAGTTTAATTGATTAATTGAAACTCAATTAATTAATTTCAATTAATCAATTAAAGTATAATAGATTCAACTTTAATGGGTTTACAGAATTAAATATTATTACATTTGAGATTTAATATATAATACAAATGAAATAAATTATAATATTAAAAAAGTTATAATTAGCGATAGAAAAATAGAATAAAAAATAAAACAAGCAGTATCTTATAAATATATTATTTTGTTTGCATATTAATAATAAAGATGATTTATGGGTTTTATGGTGATCTTATCTTTAACTTACATGAAAATTATAAATTCAATATTCTACACTATCATCATAAAAATTTTAGATTATAAAACTATTTTTAACATCAAAAGATTTTCAATTATTTGAATCAATTGCTATTATAAATATCATATTAATTACGTTATCTAATTAATAAATTTATAATTTTTATTTTTATTGATTAAAGTATTTACAATTATAAATTTAAATTATATTATATTTGTATAATAAAAATTATAAATAATGTTATATATAAATTATTTCATTCTTAATTATAAAATATTTTAATATCAGTTTTTTCGGTATAATTCATTTCCAAAATAATTCAGTGTAATTCAGTATAGTTCTCGATTTGGATATAACTTAAATATTTAAATTCGTCAAATTAAATTCAACGGTATATTTCAATTCGATTTTAGTCAACGGTACATTTTCGATTCTGAATTTTTTTCCTCAGTTTTTCGGTTCAAATCGGAAAAATCCAATATCTGTTTACAACCATATTTTAGCATACGAAAATGATAAAAAGGAGGCAGAGAAACAAAGCATAGAGCCTAAGACCGAAAGAAGAGAAGAAAGTGATCAAGTTGTCGATCAAAGACAGATTAAGGGCAACAAAAGCAAAATCTCATTTGGTTTCTAAAACAAACAATCAGAAAAAACAAAGAAAATATTAAAAGGGCTGAAGAAAAAATGGCTAATGAAGGAGAATTCAAGAAAATAGACGACGTTGAAGACATGAAATTGCAAGATGTTGAGAAAAAAATTTAGAATACACAACTCTAAATTAAATATTTCAAAAAAAAATTTACTCAAAATTTTGAGACACAACAAAAATTTCACTAAAGTAGAAATATTACAAAGAAAGTTCTCAACTCTCACAAACACTCAAGACTTGTAGTCTTCACTCTTGGATGGTTTAAACCTTGGAAGTGTAACTATTTATAGGCTCAAAGTTTAATCCACACCATACATTTGTTCAAATCTTCACCATACAATTCAAATATTTGGTATGGTAGGTATACCTAATATGGACTTAATTTTTCAACAAATTAGGTGGAGATTGGTGTACCTAATATTTGTTTAATTTTTCAACACAATAAATTTAATTTTTCAACAAACTAATGGTAGGTGTACCTAAATTATTTTGACATTGATTCTTAACACTACCCCTCAATGTCAACTCTCATTCTTTGTATTATGTCGAGCTGTCGACGAAACATTTTGATTTTGCCTGTATCTAGACCTTTTGTGAGTAAGTCTACAACTTGATCATCCGTCTTGATCTGTTTCATCTCAATCTCTTCTTGCAGAACTTTTTCTAGGATAAAATAATAGTGCACTTCAACATGCTTAGTTCTTGCATGAAAAACTGGATTCTCTGCCGAACGAATTGCTAATTGATTGTCACAGTACAATGGAACTGCATAATCTACTTGTTGATGTAGATTATTCATTAGTTGTATCAACCATGCACTCTCTTGAGCTGCCATTGCCGCTGCTCGATACTCAGCTTCAGTGGTTGATAATGATACGATTGACTGTCTCTTGCTACACCACAAAATTCTTCCAGAACCAAGCTTAAACACGTACCCAGTTGTTGATCTCCTTGTGTCATAATCTCCTGCATCGTCAGTATCACAATAACCAATTAACTTGCAGTCTTCACCTTTCTTGTACAAAAGACCATAATCAATTGTACTTTTTACATATCTCAGTATTCGTCGAACTGCTTCTAAATGAGACTTCTTTGGATTTTGCATGTACCGACTCATCACGCCAACTGCATAAGAAATGTCAAGACGAGTCAAGGTTAAGTAAATCAGACTCCCTACCAATTGTCGATACATCGTCACATCTTCCAAATCTTTTCATTCATGTGCACACATTTTAGCATTTGGTTCCATCGGTGTCGAAATTGGCTTGCATTCGAGCATTCCGAACCTCTTCAACAAGTCTTTAGAAAATTTCTATTGACAAATAAATATTCCTTTTTGTGTGTGATCAACCTCTAAACCAAAGAAGTGTTTGAGTTGTCCAAGTTCTTTCATCTGGAAACGAACTGATAAATTTTCTTTCGTTTGAAGAATTTTTGGCTCATCATCACCGGTTATGATTAAGTTATCCATATATACTAGTACAATAGCTAACTTTCCTTCATTAGCTTTGACAAACAAGCTAGAATCCGTGGATGTTACTGAATAACCACTTTGTGTTAGAAATTTAGTAATTTTACCATATCACTCTCTAGGTGCTTGTTTCAATCCATAGAGTGCTTTCCGAAGCTTACACACATATTCAGGATGATATTGGCTCTGAAAACCCATTGGTTGGATCATGTAGATTTCCCGATCCAACTCTCCATGAAGAAAAGCATTCTTCACATCCATCTGCCACAAATTCCAATCTTTGTTGGCTGCAGGTGCAAGTAGAACCCGTACTGTTGTAAGTTTCGCCACTGGACTAAATGTTTCATCATAATCTAGTCCATACTGTTGAGAGAAATCATGAGCTACCAATCATGCCTTGTACCTCTCGATTGACCCATCTGGACGACGCTTTATCTTGTAAACCCACTTACAGGATATGGATTTCACATCTTTTGGCTTTGACACCAGATCCCAAGTTTGATTTTGCTCAAATGCATCAATTTATTCTTTTATAGCTGTCATCCATTCAGAACTCTGCGATACTTCTTCAAACGTCTCAAGTTCTATTATAGTGTCTTCTGCGACTATGGCTGCATTGACGTATTTAGGATTTGACTTTCGTGCTCTTGTTGACCTTCGGAGTTGAGATTGCAGAGTTGATTCTTCAGTTTCATTGGGCTCACCTTCATCATTTGGTTGTTGATACACACCAGTTTGCTAAGGACTCTGAGTCACTCTTTGTTCAACATTATCCCTGTTTTGATCTTCTGATTCATTCGAACTTGGTTGAAGTTGAACAATATGCTCCTTCATCTTTTGTTGTAGTTTGTCTCCAAATTCTCTAGAGTCTGGCAACACTTCATTCTATGAAGGCCACCAAAAAGAGGCTTCATCGAACACCACATCTCGTGAAGTATAACATCTTCCACTCGTTGGATCACAACATTTCCACCCCTTTCTTTGGCTGTCATATCCCACAAAGATACATCTAACAGCTTTCTTGTCACACTTGCTCCATAGATGATTAGGAACAAATACATAACATACACAACCAAATACTCAAAAGTAGCTAACTGTAGGTTTCATGTTCCACAGTTTCTCAAAAGGAGAAACAAATTCTAATATTGGTTGAGGAAGTCTGTTAATCACAAAGGCTACAGTCCTCATTGCTTCAGTCCAAAACCTTCCCGGTACATTCTTTGCATGTAGCTTACTTCGACAAACTTCTGCAATATGTCGGTTCTTTCTCTCAGCTACACCATTTTGTTGCGGTGTGTTGGCATAAGTGTATTGATGACGTATTCCACTTTGCCTTAGGTATTGAGAAAACTCACTTGACCTATATTCTCCCCCGTTGTCTGTGCGTAAGCAACGAATCTTCTTTATCTCTGAACTCTTTAAATTTTGAGAATGTGTCAGATTTTTCTTTCATAAAGAAAACCCACACATGCCTTGAGAAGTCATCAATGAATGTCACCATGTATCGCATACCACCAATTGACGGTTGCTTAATTGGTCCAAATACATCAGAGTGAACTAACTCTAATGATTCTTTTGCTCTAAACTTCGATTCCTCGTATGGCAGTTGGTGTGCTTTACCATATTGACATCCCGCACAAACTGTGTTTGTTTGCACGTCAAGTTGAGGAAACCCCTTAAGCATCGACTTCTTCATCATCACACTTAGCTTGGAATAGCTAACATGACCTAACCGCATGTGTCATAGATCTGACACCTTCACATCTTCACATCATCAGGCCATTTTTCCTCGTCCTATCTACATATGCAAATGCTGCTGACATCACATAGACAGACTCCAATCGTCGCCCCTCCATTATTGGTGTTTTTGAGATTTTTAGGTCATGAGACACCTTCACATCTTGAGGAACGAACAAGACATAATGGCCTGATGATGTCAATTGAGCCACAGACAACAAATTTTTCTTCATTCCCGGGACATGGTAAACATCTTGAAGTGGCACCTGGTTAGAATTATATCAAGGTATAACTATCATATTACCGATATGAGCTATCGATAACTTTGAGTTGTCGGCTGTCACTACCACATGACCTCCTTTATACCCAAACAAGTTTTGCAATTTTTCTTTGTCACCCGTCATATGATTTGAGCAACCAGAATCTACGATCCAGTCATTTTTGTAGTCAATATGTTTTGATGTTGTTACCGTGAGAGCTAATTCTTCTTCCTCCATAGCGAATAATGCTTCGGCATCCCAACCATCTTCGCTATTCTCCTTAGAACTCAAAGTAGCAGTGTTATTTTCAATAGATTTTTTCTTGGTCCAACAATCTTTCGCCATGTGACCCATTTTCCCACAGTTGTAACACTTTCCATCGAATTTTCTACTATTACCGCGATTCTTTGAAGCTCCCCCTGGACGAGAGTCTCCCTTGTCATTATTCTTTTTAGATCCAGTGCTAACGTACTGCTTGAAAGTGTCTTTGCTTTTGCTGGTAAAGAGTGCTTCCTCCTCACCCTTCAGCGAGACTCCTCCCATATGCTTAGTCATAGCTTCCTAACTTGCAAGCAAATTTTCAAACTCAACAAGTGATGGTTGTGTCGGCCACCCCTATACAGCGACAACGAACCCGCGGTATTCAGGTCTCAAAGCATGGATAATTATTTTTTTTATCCTGGTTTCTCCAATAGGAGTTGTTGGATCTAACTCTGAAATTTCATGACATATTGCTTTCACCTTGTGAAAATATTGGGCAATCGTCATGTCACGTTGCACCATTGATAGCAAATCGTTCTCGAGAAGTTGCAGTTTTGTATCATTCTTCTTTTAGAAGAGTGTAACAAAAGTGTCTCATGCTTCTTTTGGTGTTTTGGCATCTCGAATGTGCTCCAACATTTCTTCTTCAATTGTGGTTTTTAAAGCAGATATCTTTTTTCCTGCTTTAATCTTCCACTTTCGCAAGACATCTTCTGTCGTTGGTTGTATAACTTCACTACCACCAACAGTCTCCCAAAGGTCTTGACCTTGTAGGTAAGACTCCATACATGTTGCCCATGTGTTGTAGTTTTTGTTGTTGAGCTTCTTGATTCCTCCGACTACTTGAAGGTCACTCATTATATCGATATGATTTTGACTGTACCGAACAAGCTTGATCAATAAACTTTCAGTGTGCCAAACTTCTCACGACTCAAGATAGCTCTAATAAGAACGATATATGATCATCCCTCTCTAATACCAATCTTCAAGAGTGAAAAATAATTTAATTTATTTTCTGATGTGGAGGATCCACTTATTAGTGGCAACCACAGAGCATACGATAAGTAAATATTAACACTCAAGTAAGGCTCTGATACCAATTGTTGAGAAAAAAAATTTAGAATACACAACTCTAAATTAAATATCTCAAAGAAAAAATTCACTCAAAATTTTGAGACACAACAAAAACTTCACGAAAGTAGAAATATTACAAAGAAAGCTCTCAACTTACAAACACTCAAGACTTGTAGTCTTCACTCTTGATGGTTTAAACCTTGGAAGTGTGCCTATTTATAGGCTCAAAATTTAATCCACACCATACATTTGTTCAAATCTTCACCATACATTTGTTCAAATCTTTGGTATGGTAGGTATACCTAATATGGACTTAATTTTTCAACAAATTAGGTGAAGATTGGTGTACCTAATATTTGTTTAAATTTTCAACACAATAAACTTAATTTTTCAACAAATTAATGGTAGGTGTATCTAAATTATTTTGACATTGATTCTTAACACAAGAGAATATGAAGAATAAGGAAAAAAAACCCTCTTAAAAAAGCAAAAGCTTCAACTACAAGCATGATAGCGAAAAAAGAAACAATTTTTGGCAAAAGAAACATAAAATGAGAAGTTTCTTGATTTGAAATAGTAGCAAAGAAACATGAAATTCAGACATAAGAAGAAAATTTGCAAGAACATGGTGATAAAATAAAATCCCAACAAAAACAACCCAGAGAAGTAGTGTAAAATGAAATGCCACGATAATCTCAAAATCAACAACCAAAGAAACCTGAGCCTGAAGATGAGAAGCAAAAATCGGTAGAAGTGGAGAAATAGAAATTAATATTGTGGTGATGAAGCGAATAAAATAAAATCAATAACTATTAAGAAAAGATCTAAGCTACATCCTTCTCTTGTTGTAAGCTATCTTTGTCTCTCTTATAGTGCTTGTCGTTAATTTCCTTAGAGCTAAAAGAAGATGAGTTATATGTAAAATATAATGCTTCAACTTTTTGGTAAAACTAGCTACAATTTAATTATCAAATTATAACTGATAATATAACCGATTGCATTAAAAATATTTGATAAAACTAACTGAAAAGTATAAAATGACATACTTATATTAATTAAAAATTATATGTAAAATCTATTTAAATATATAATACAAATGAATTATATAATATATATGCATATTAAATAATATCAAAATTATATTAAATGTCTCAATCCAATATAATAAATACGTTCAACTTATCATCTAACATTCAAATATTATATATACATATATATTAAATAATTATATTATATATAATTACAGAGTTTCGGATTAAAGGATATAACTTGTTATATGGCCAAAAAAAAATAAAGGTATAACTAGAAACAAAAACTATAATCTACTAATTTATAAGTTAAATACTAGTTATACTAACTTTTTTTGTGAATATTATAATTTAGTTTTTTTTTCCAAATAATCTACTTCAACAAACACAAATTATTGATAAAATTAGATTAAATTTATGGTCAGTTAAAATTATGATAAGTTTTGTCACAAACAGTGTCTTTCTTTATTATTTAAAACAAATTAAATTCCATAGTATCAACATTAATTAGGTTTTTTTTTTTTTTTGCTATGATCAACTGAACTTATGAGCTGCAAATAACTGAATATCATTTTAATTTCGAATTATTAAAAAAAGAAATGTAGGAGTCTATTGTTATATTATCAAGATTTAAGGGCATAACTGAGTAACCATTTTAGAGGTCATATTAGGAAAGGAAACAAGAGGGAGAAGAATAACATTTTATTTAGAAGTTAGGCCCTCTTTAACAGAACGCCTAATGATAAAAAGAGTTGGGCGTTCACAATGTGTACTAGGCCCAAGAAAAATCACAACATTTTAGGGGATTTTGGCAGTATTATAGCTAGTTGGCATTGGAAACAAAATGATAAGGGGCCAACATTGCTTAATTTAACCCATAAAACCCTTGAAAGAGAAGAGGACTGCATGAAAAAGGCTGCTAACTCTGATCTATATTGGCATAGCACATGGATGGAGCTAATAAAGCCAGAAGATGGACCACAAAACTATGTAGTTTCCACCCTATCAAAGCTATTTGGCGTTTCAAAAAATATTGTGAAATGAAAAATAAAAAAGAAAAAAAATAAGGAAAAACTCACCGAGTAAAGGTGCGAATTTTATCCTTAAATTATGTGAATTCATACAGTTTCATGCTATTTTCCCCCAAATCTGCCCATTAAAGACACAAATCCAAATGAGCCAACTGAGATGAACAACTATTTGACTCCATTTAACACATCAGTTTTTACCTTTAATTTGACTCCACTTGAGCGCGAAATTGTTGGTCCAAACAGGGCTTTTTTACCATGCAAGTTTTAATTTTTTTTTTTTACTTAAACCCTCTTTTGGGTCCCCCACCCATTATTCCTTCTAGAAAGGTTAACGACGAGCCATTGTAAACCTTTAATGAACATGGTAAAATATCCACATAGTTTTAAGAGCAATACACACCTTTGCCCTGGAAAGCCTTATTAATGTTACATCCCATCATTTTCACATTCAAATCCTATAGCCTAGTAGCAACCAGCCAAGTAAATTGGCCAACTGACAGAATCTTGTGTCCTAGATAGCTTTTGGTTATTAAACCCTAAGAGTTAAAAGACAACTAATACAAGATATTGCAAGGACGTTCACTAATCTTGCAGCCCTCATCAAGTTTCTTCGATAGGTTTGCGAGCGACCAGCCTGCTTTTGTCAGGATTGTATATTTCACCAACCATTTCTATAATTTTCGGGGACTATCAACTTCATAAGGTCCTGAAGATGCAACAGATGAATAATCTTGCCGACAACCGAAAAGGCGATTACTTACAGATACAAGCTCAACTGTCAATCGCTAGTGATTTAGATATGAATTATTAACATTTCCCAGCTTGTCAGGAAAGCAACAGAGCTAGTTTTCTGGACCACTAAAAATTAAGATCCAAGTCCATGGCCTACTCAATTAAACCTCCCACACAACCCTGTGAATTGAACATAAAGAATTTCGTGGTTAGTTTCCTAGTGCTATAATAACAAATTGGTTTGAGCTATTAAATCAAAAGCATCAAACACAATACATAAACAGAAATCCAATGAAGCATTTCCTCCTTTGTAGTGATGCCTAACCTGTTCTGTTTATCAAGACTATCAATTTCGCTTTTCAAAAAGGAAGGCCATGTTAGACAAGGTTGGAAAAGAATAAAGCAAAGTGTGAGGTATAAAAGATCACATTAAACAAAAAGAGAAAGGGATGGAGTAATCGGGAAAGGGAGATCTGTGATGGAAGCTTTCGAAACCCCACATTAAAGTAAAGCATCATAAATTGGAGATCAAGACAGTACACTATATTATGTATTTGCAAGTTGACATTGTCAAAAACAGTCAATAGTGTTATATTGCATTTAGTGCACAGACATCTCGATCCAAAATTTTCATTAAATTATAGATTTTCACAATGGAGTTCAAAGAACCATTGTGTTGATGCAGACCAATGAAGTTAATTAAATTCATAAGATTCAATAGCATAAAAAAGTATATTATGCCTTTGTCAACGAAAGTAAGCTCAGAAAGAAATAAAAAGATGTATCCCACCTGACCTAAGTAGAAATTCTATTCTAGAATGCAATAACTGCAGAAAGTTTTTTTCTATATGCAATTCTCAGGGACCTCAAATGAGACCAAATCAAAGTCAACTAAAAAATCTCAGTCAACTATAATAACACAAGTGCTGAAAAAATATTACACTAAGGAACTGGACCATTTTTTGTAATATTTGCATTGAGAAAGAATACAATGACCTTGACATGACCATCATATGCCAGCAAATCAAAGTTAAATGAACCTCTCTATTAATGGAAAGCCAGAGTTTTGAAGTCAATGGATAAGAGCCCGCATTGAGATAATGGAACCAGATTCTCAATTCCTGCAGTAATTCATTAGTAGTCAGAATCAATTTATAAAGTTTTAAGAAAATATTCGATTTGAATTCTTTACTGCCATTTTTCTAAGATAAAAAGAGAAGTTAATGAAAAACAAAAAAGAATATATATTAACAGACAGAGAACAAGCAAGATCTTTCTGTGTCTTCCTGACATCAACGTGAGCCGGCCATGAGCATAAAATGAGAAATCAGATAATGCCTTACAAATATGGAAGTAGCATCCCCAGTTAAATATTCCTGGGCAGGCTCAGAGAAAACAGCTGGATATCAACCGTTGGCTCAACAAACAGCAGATAAAACAGAAGACTAAATCACATTAATAACAAAAATGCTGTTTATTGCATCCTTAATTAAAACACATATTCCAGAGAGATGCTAATAATTTGTAAGCTAAATCTCCACTCTGGTGGCAACACACAAAATCATATATATCATTAACAAACAAAACGAGAAAGAGTCAAAATCGATAACACAAAGTCAGCTACAACAGCAAGATGCAATTTCCTGGAAAATTTTTGGTTTTACAATCGCAACAACAAGCTGGAGATCAGCACCATAGACCACAAGATTCTGAATTTCCATATCCTAAATTTCCTTTACACAATATATTTGTTGATAAATACAAAGAAATTCCTAATCCTTTTTTTCTTTTTCTTCCTTACCCTTTTATTTTCAAAGCAACCATCTTTAAGTTCTTCTTAACCAATGCTTAAATATGCCATTAATCATTATGGTTCACTCTAGTCAGAGAGTCAAGCCCTTCAGTTCGGCTATGAACAATCCTGTGAAACACTTCTCTAACTTGTCTCTCCAGAGGGTCCAATCCCTCCTTGATTACCTCACTAACTCGTCCCAACTCTTGCACTCTTAGCCTAACTTCAATTTCTCTTTCATCAGTTAAAGGAAACTGAACAGAATCAGCCAATTCAGCCAACAACTTAGTACACTTATCCATTTGATAAATCTCCCTTAATAAACCGCAAGCATTCCTCCTATCCCGCTTTCTCGACTCCTCGAGTACTCTCTCGTGCAATGACATTATAGCCGAAGACCAGGGGAAATTTCTGGGAATCGAGAAATGCACTTGCAATCCTCTATCTTGACAAGGAATTGCCGCCACTAAAACCCACATTACAAACAGCAAAATTGAGTTCATAGTATAAACAGCCACCGCGACACCATTAGTAGCCACAATTTCATTGGCCTTGGGAGCCGCCAAATTATTGGCTATCGCCTGGAGCTGCCTGGTGGCGGACCACGACCGAGAAACGCTCCACGACAACGATCTAAAATGGCCGAGATTCCGATTTTGGTCTTTAGACGACGAAGCGTTTTGGCGCCCAAATGAGCGGTTCCGATGAGCCAAAGCGGCGGCGCATTCTCTCTCGTCAAGCATTGAAATATGCAAATCTACTAACGCCTTCTTTGCACGGCGGAACTGTCCTTCCCCAAGCATTCTGTGATTGTCCAAGGCACAGAGAACAATCTCAATTAGTTTCATCCATTCCCTGATCTGTTCAATCCCATCCCTAATCGCATTACAAAGATCCAAAGCCTTGACACTCCGTTCAAAAAAATCATGAATCAACCGATCTAAAGACGATTTATGAACATGAAATCTGTTATTCAACAAAATCACTCTGAACTCCTCCTGACAAGAGAGAAAACAATCAAGAAGCTTTCGGATCCACGAAAGTGAAAGCAAATCATCCGACCCGACTGAAGACAGATCCACGAACCGATCAGCAACATGCCTCTGAAAAGCTTCAAGCTCCAGCTCACGAGTGGAGACTTCATGCGTAGATTCCATAGAATGAATCTGGTCGCGATGGAGACTCAAAATCGAACGGCCAAATGAAGCTGCTGATCCTTGATAATCCGTCGCGGGCATTCTCACATATCACAATACGGAAAAAAACCCTAATCAGAAACGCAAATCTTGATTACAATATCTGTAATTTAAGTCCAAATTGAAGATGGAGAAACTAAATTCAGTCATATGCAGCTTAAATAGAAAGAAGTGAAAGAGATAAACAGAGGAAGAAGAAGAATAAATCAAGAAATCGATGAGAAAGAGGAGGCAAGGGTGAGCTTAAAAGCGTTAAGGAAACATTTAAACACGGAGCGAACACGTCTTCCGTTGTGAGATTTACGGGCTGATCGTTTTACCGCGGAGGAGGGTTTAATATGGTATGATATTGTTATTGGTTGGACTTTTGTTTATTTTGATTTTTGGAGATATAATATTATATTATTTTGTATAATTATTTCGTGGTTTAGATTTTTAAAAATTTATCCATTTTTTAATATAAAAAATCTCATTGAAATTTTGAATTTCAGATTTTATAATTCTGATCATAATTTAATAAAAATTGAATTCGAAATTTTAAAATTATTTTAAATTAAAATTACTCATATTATATATTCTAAAAATCAAAATTAAAATTACTCATATTATAATAAATAAATAGCATAAAACGTTATCAAAATGATAATATAAATATCATTCAAAATATAAAAATTTATTTTACTATTTTAAATTTTAAAAAATTTAAAATATAATTTAGAGTTTAATAAAATAAATTATTATTCAATTATGATATTTTAAAAGAAATTAAAGAGTATAGAAAATTAAATAATTTATAATTTTAGAAAAATAAAAATTTATTACTATTAATGCATTATATATATTAAAAAAAATATATATTATTTGTTCGATTTATTTTTATTAGATTTATATCTAAAATCAAATCAAAAAATTTTGATTTATAGATTCAGTCAATTTAATAAATTTTTGCGCAGCCATATTGCAGTCACTGTTTGAAACCGCGATCATATCATGAAGGTGGGGACCAAAGTGTACACGTGGAAGGTACAGCTGGGTCTTTGTTGGCGCGTAAAATAGAAAGAGAAAAGACTGGGTCCCTATGATTCAGTCTTTTTTTGGTAGAACTGATTCAGTCTTTTTTGTTTACTCTTATTTCTAGAAATATTCTTCGATGCTCGCTTACTATTTCTTTCTTCATTTACGAAAATATCCTTAGTTTGAATTTTTAATTAAATTAAATTAAATTTACTGATTGAAAATAAATGGTAATACATTCACCCCAAGTTTTTTTTATATTGAATTGAAAGTTTTAAACAATTTTATAATTAATTTTATTTTATAATTATTTTCAATCAAATCATACCTATATATATCAGAGTCAATTCATATATAATTCAATTAAATTTACTACCTTATTTTGCACATAGTATTTTTAATTATAAAATTTGAATTAAAGTTCTATTTTTTATATATTATGATATCGGTCTTATAAATAAGAAATTATTCAGGATTTATTTGGTATAATATTGATTGTAAAATGTCAATGGTCAATTGCAGCGGTTTGGAATTTATAAATAGTTTTAAAGTCTAACAATTAAAAATTAATTTTAATTTATATAATAATTGTTGCAAATATATAAAAAAAGTTTTTTAGCCAATGGAAATTAGAGAGATGTTTGGTTCAGTGTTTAGAACAGTTGATAGTTTTTTCTTATTAAATAACTAATTCATAAGTGTTTGGTAATTTTTTTAAACAATAATTAATAGTTATTTAGAGTTTCAAATAACTATTAATTGAAAAATATTTATTTTGAATTTTTTTCTAAATAGCTGAATTTTTAAATATAAATATTAAATTATTTTTATAATAAATTACCTTTATATATAAAAAAGTAATAAATTTTGAATCTATTTTTTATTTAGTTACTCTTTTATCATATACTTCTTTGAAAAAAATTATTCATTAATTGATAATTTTAATCTATTAAAATAAATAATTAAATCAAATAAGTAATATATTATAAAAAAATAAATATTTGTAATTAAATAAATAATATCTCTAATGATAATTTTATATTTTAACAATAATAAATCAATTATTTTTATTTTATCTACAGTTATCAATTACCAACTAAACCAAACGAAGTTTTAGTAAAAAAATGATATAACTAAAAGTAAAAAAATATATATATATCTTTTAGGTATTTTGACATGAAAACCAGAATTTTGAGCTCTTCATAAAATAATCTGTTTTTTTTTTGTACAATTTCTAATAGTTGATAGACTCTTTAATTGATGGTTTTTGTTTTTTCTTTTTAATTATCAAACACTCCGCTACTACTAATTTTTTTAAATGAATTTAAAAAATAAGGTACAAAATATTTAATTTAACTTTTAGTTTTCAGGTTTAAAAGCTATGAGCAAAAACTCAATCAAATATATACTTATAATATCAATTAAAAAGATTATAATGAAAAGTAAAATGAGACAAAATTAATGAAAGGATAGGAGCAACTGCCAAATTAAAAGGAAATTGAAAACAATATAATATAGCAACACATGAAGTGAAGATATATTAATTAATTATTTAATTAAAATGAAAAATAAGAAGAGGTTTTTAATTTTTAAACATAGAGAAAGGCGAAGAAAATTCATATTTTTGTTGTTATATTTATTGTTTTATAAGCATATAGAATATACATGCTAAAGAAGTTCTTAATGTGATTCAATAATGTGTAAATAAATTGACACATTACTCTTCTAATTTAATTAAATATTTTGAATTCGAATTCTAAATATTCAGTTAATTTAAAATTTTATTAGTCGGATTAATTTTGAAACTAGATTAAAAACAAAAAAAAACTCTTAATGCAAACATAACTTAGTATTGTGATCAATAATTTCAACATCTTATTTCTAAAAATATCTTTATTTTAATTTCAACCTCATTATTCATGTATCTGCCTTCTTCTTTTTTTTTTTTTAATTATTATATCTATATTAATTGTTAAAATATTATTTCAATTTTTGGTAATAAATTATGAATATGTCATATTCACGTATTTTTATTAATAATTAACAGGGTTAAATTCAAGATTTTTATCAGCTCCCATTGAGAATTCACTGTCAAGTTAAAACCTAAGTGACATGTTAATACCATTTTCTTTTAAAATGATTTTATACCAAAAATCTTAAATGAAATTGACATGACGAATTAATTTATTTCCCTAATTAATAAGCATGAAGAAATTCGATAATTATCCCTTTTTTAAGGTATTAAGCATCTCATATCAGCAACCGATTATAAGATCAAAATGTTCATTATAATGGTTTAGACAATCATCTTGGAGCTATTGGGAGAGAATTAGATATATAATTCATTTTTAACATTAACAATTGTAAAAAAAAAAATTTTAATTATCATTATAAATGGATTAACTCAAAAACAAAGACTAAAAAAATCAATGAATTAAGTAATTGTGAAATTGAATGTTTTTGATTGAACAAAAAAGAAAACAACATATATAAAAGAGATCAATAAAATCCTGAATAAATCTGGATAAGAAAAATGAAAACACAAATTGATGCAAAGCCATAGCTCACGCTTTTTATTAAGGATAAACAGCAAAAGCAAAACAATACAAACCTTGAACCATAACCAAAACCTAAACCAAGAAAAGCAAAAACAGAACAAACTTTGCAAAGCAATTGAATTGGTGAGCTTGATGAATTTTGCAATTTTCGAAGATACGGAAAAAAAAAAAGTTAATAATTAAAAAAAAAAAGAAAAAGAAAATGCAAAAAATTTGATTCTTTCAAAAAATAATTGAAAAAGAAAAAAAAGAAAAAGACACAAAGTCAAAGTCTGTAGGCACTGTTTTCACACTCACCATGTTTTTCTAATATTCCACATATTTCTTGAGGTGTATCAAGTGCATAATCCCTTTTCTTTTAAAAAATTTCAAAAGAGATTGCCAAATTTAATTTCCCATCCGTTGCATTAGATATAAATACTCAAATATACTTATTATATATCCAACTAATAATAACATTGACAATATAAGCTCAATTTATTAAATTATTTTTTGAATTTTAATCCGACTAAATACATTATTGAAGAGAAAAAAAAAGCTTTTTGAATATAATTATTTCAGATTTTAAAACGGTGGTTACAAAATAATAATAATAATGATGATAATAAAAATAATAATAATAATAGCATCTTTCTTGTTTGTTTCAGTGGATTTTGGAATTCCCAATTACAGATAACACAAATGTCAGGGCCAATAAAAATCATATCGCTGGCTCTATTCATCGTCCAGAAAACTACATTTACATGACATGTCGCTATGGTGGTTACTGTGTTTGGAGACACAAAAAAAAATATTTGAATTTTTTTGAGTTATAAAAATTATATTTGAAGAGAAACAAATAAATAAATATTTTTTTAAAATTAAAACTGAAAAAATAGTTTATAAAAAATTAAAAAATCACTAAATTAAATTAAAAAAATTAAACATACTTTTTAACACCTAATATCAATTCTAAATCCCCCAAACGGAACATATTTTACAGATCCATTTGTTTGGTCACAAATTCCAAGAAATCAAAGAGGAAAAAGGAAAGTTTTCTTCTGTCACTTATTAAGAATCTAATTCGAATTTTGTTTGAGATATAACAACTTCAATTACAGAATCAATATAATTAAATTAGAATTTATTGATAAAAAGGATCACTTGTTCAAACATGGGAGAAAAATATTAGCAGTGTGCATAGAAAAGGTAATTTAGTGTATCTGATATGACAAAAAAAAGAAGATATAAAACCCAACATTAAACAATCACCATAACCCTTATAAAAGCTTATTGTGCTTCACACTTTGGACCTAAAATCTGTCATGGCCTCAACCTCTAATATTCCCATTATATTTTATTTGCTTAGGGTTCAAGTTGTGGTCCTCAAAAAAACAAAAATTGTTTTGGTCCCAGATCCATACATGGCTGACACAATTCCATACATGGCTGACACAATGTGAAATGTACATTTTTGGCTTTTTTTTTTATTAGAAAGAATATTGATAAGCTTTTAGATATATTGATAGATAAGTGAAAATACCATTTAAAGAGACTTGTTTTCTTTACAAGTCCCTTTAAATATAATATATAATAATATTAGGGATATGTCCTTAACCTAAGAAACAAGAAACCATCATTCACTTTTACAAATTATGCATTTTTTTAATCTTTTTTCTGTTGTAGAAATGTTGACATCAAATTCTAGCACATGTTGGTAAAGAGAAATCAATAAAAGAATATTATATATAAGAGAAAGAAAGAAAGAAAGAAATTTTGTTTTTGGATTTTATTATATATATATATTTTCTATCATCAATTTCACCTCCTTAAATGTCATTTTCTTGACTCAAAGGCTTGAAAAATGGGACGGCTTATTCAAAAGTTAGTTTGTTTTTATATTATTTATTTGTTGGAAGTTGAGTGGGGCTTTGGATGAATCGATCAAGTCAAATTATTAGGATCAATGATGTGGCCTATATAATGAATGGTCTGAAGTGAACATGGAAGCATTGATATCTTGACCTCAATTTTAACTTCCTATTTTGATAGAAAGAAACAAGTTGTGACTAAATTAATTAATGAATTTAAGCTAAGTAAACATTGTCCTTAATTTATAATGTAATTGAATTTGGAAACGTTTATAAAATAAAACAATAAAATTGTGAATTTGAATTCATAAGCAGAGTATTAAAAGTAGCAATGATAGAAGATAAATGATTTTCTGTATGTAGATGGGCAAAGATGTTAGTTTTTATTTATTTATTAGAAGACTTCGTAAAGTAGTCATCTCGTTGCCAACACTATAAGATTGTCCAACTCTTATCAATATTGATGATGGATGACCACAAATACTAATCAAGCCACCTTTAATCGGCTGATATCAAAACTTGAAATGGTTATGTAATGTTTGGTGTAAAATATGAGGTGGAAATATGAAACGGGTTTATTAATAATTGAAGAAAAATAATATATTTAATAGCTGTTGGTGAGCTGGTGCTTGAACAGATATATAATATCACAAACAAATAGGACCCTGATTTTCTGGTCCCCTAACAAAGGCCAACCTAAATCCCATCAAACCCTCCACCTAAACAGCGCTCCATGCCCATCTTGACCTCGACTTTGAAAAATTCAACAGATTTTAGCCATCAAAGAGAAGAGGTTTCCCTATACTTTATCAATTGCCACAGAAAAAGAGATTCATTTTTTCTAAATAGTTAATTTACTTCGTCAAGCAAAGTATAGACACTTGCCATTATGAATCAACTGCATCTCAATTTTCAGTCTCTCTTGATTTCCAAAGCTAAAACAAATTTCCAGGCAGAAAAAGGCCTCAGCCAATGTAATTAAAAAAAAAACAATGTTCCGAATATTCAGAATATATTCTTCATTGACAATTTAACAATATCGCATACGCAAACAGCATCCAGACTTAAGTAGCTTACTAGTTATAAATTAACAGTATCAGTTCACATTCTGTCAGGTGTAGAACTTGCAAGTGATATCAGATAATTCAAATAGATTATACGCTTTTGACTTTCCTTTTTGATTTTAATTTTGAATATGTTATGGTTCATTCAAGCGATGGCTTGAATGGGAAAAGAGGCTGCTTGCGGATACGATGATGGGTTGCTAGTTTTAACAAAATTCGTCGACATTCAAGGAATAAAAGCCGAGTCAAAAGCTGAGAAGGTAGCAGAACAACCACTAGGGAATTCTATATTTGTAGAACCTCAGCCACGAACACGCTACCAGAATCACACCATCCCACTCAATCCAGATATCTGTGTTTTAACACTGCAGCAAAGAATTAACATGCAAACCTATCAGATGACACATTCTCCTAAACTAACATACTGTCAAAATATGACATCATTTCAACCAACAGGTTTACTCATTCAATGTCAACCCAACTGCACACCCAACAGATTAACAACATATAATATAATAATATTACAAGGGAAGGAAAATAGAAGAGGGTCAATGTTAGGACTTTAGAGTCTACGGTTTGACTCTAGGTTAATGTCAACCCAACAGCAGAACCAACAGATTAAGGTTAACGTTATGTTTCTTGTAAAAGGAATTCAAATCAAAGCCAATGGGACATAAATAAGGAGAGAAATGGACATAATTCAACCAAATTAATCTGAATTGGCAACCCGACACATATTAGATTTGTCCCTGCAAGAGATAGTTTCACGCTCTTATATTCCGGCAATTTTGTGGAGAATTGCAGAATTAATACCTTACTGAACCCAAGCCAATTTGAGTCTCCTCTAAATGAATTTTTTTTCACTATTCTCCCACTGTCTACAGAACACCTGCAAAAATACATTCATAATCCCGCAGTTGCAAATAGAAGCACAATCATATAAAGAGATTCTTATTACAAATTAAAACAATTTAGAAAAATCATTCTCATTGTACCACATGTAAGCATCACATCATGTTAGTGTATATGCTGACTAATGCCTCACTTTTAGACATCAAACCATAAAATTAAACGTCTTTCATCATCCTTTTATGCAGCATACCACATCTGCATGTTATCCAGATCATTTTGAGGTCTATGCTTCAAAGCTTTCATCCATAATCTCCTTGAGTTATTCAAGCATCCAGTGTATTTACAGGTTTATATGACCAAAATTTCAATCGAAGATTGAGGTTATTAAAAGAATTTAGCAGAACTCAAAAGGTAATTGACAACTTGATTCTATTAAACCTCAAAACCAAATCCCAGGATAGGCTAATCTCATACTAAAGAACAGCAAGTTCTACTAGACAAAGTGAAATTAAAAGCATTAAAGACTGGAAGACACAATAGAAAATTTAGGTTAGCTTCATCAACTCCCCGACAATCACCTCATAATCAACCCCTTGAATATTTATGTAGTTTGGGTCCAATGATGAGAATGCAAGTCTAATTATCTCCAATATCATCGAAAGACTAGTAACTTAATTAAGCTGCAATATCAAAAGATTCAAAACCCAAGTGGAAACAATATGTGGAATTTCAGTAAAAGCAATAAATATCCAAGAATTTGAGTTATCTCACAAATCTTCCTGGTCAATATTATACTAATATGTTAGTTACCATAAATACAATATAGTAAGCCAAAATAAACCCTCCCCTCTTAATCTTGACATTCCCATCAGGTTCTCAAAATCTGGAAAAAAACATGAAACCTGAAAAGCTAGATAATCCAATCATATAAATTTGAACCAGGCTGATACGTTAAAGTGATGGAAAGCAACTGAGGTAGTTATCTTTTTTCACACAAACCAACTAGACCAACAGACTTCAAACTCCATTCCCATAATGTTGGACACATGGAGAAATTGCTGGAGTTGCTGAGATTTCTGGGATTTGATGTACTATTTTCTGCATAAAAAATCTTGCTTTAGTTGGATTTGATTCTCCCACATGTGAAGGAAGAATGGGCAGATGCTTTCTTGTATTTCTGGATGTGATGGTACACTTCTCACGTTTAGAGTGATGAAGCATGGCCATTATTGACTGCTATATAAGCGGCCCAAAAGTGAGGGTGTGAAATGGTGTATGTGCAAGCTAATTTTTGGAGAATTTGAGAGAGGCAGTGAAAAGAAATTTGTGTAAGAAAATGAAGAAGAAAAAGAGAGAGAATACTGTTTTTATGAATCATGTGTTCTGTTTTTGTGTTCTTGCGATTGAGTTAATGCTTTAGATTTGTTTATGTTTGTTTGTCATTACTTCCTCTCCCAAAATTCTAACAGAAATGCAAAAATTCGTAATGGAGGAGTTAATTTAAATCAATGGTTCAAAGAATCAGTAATTATACTGAATTTTCAATGAAAGGGAAAGGTGGCAAGATGCAGTGTGAAAATCATACAACCCTGCTAGTGTTTATAGAGAGGTATTCTGCAGAAAACTATTCATAGTGAGTTTCAGAGTTTCCATTGGCCATCAATAATATATTCTCGAAGTATTTTGTTTGTATCAGGTAGGCAGGGTGCAATAAAGATAGCAGGAGATACTGAACTCCTCATTTAGAGTAAAAAAAATACTTTTTGATCATGGCACTAAGCAGCTTACAAGAACAAGTCAATGCTAACTTCATAGATATCCAAGTAAAAGCCTTCTAAACAAACTCAATGATGAAGTATGATTTTGATTGATGTACTTAAAACATGAATTTTGACTCTCTCTGGTGAAGATGGTTACACAAATAAGCTCTTCTTTATAAAGATATTTTTATACCTATGAAATGCAGAGGCAAATGAAGTAGAAACTGTACATTCTTCGCATCAATGTTAATTTGGTAGCAATTGAATCCATCCTCGAATGTTCAAAATTGCTTCATATAAAAAAAGCAACACCAAAGAATTTAAGAGGAGAAAGCCATTAAATATAGACAGAAATACTAATTAGCTCTCATTTTGTTGATTGTGCAAAACATCATCATCCTATGTGCTCTATATCCATCTTCAATTAAAACAGAGCACACTAGCATAGTGTGCACGTTATTAAACATAAACTGTCCACGACTCAATTGATAAATGATTAACACCAATCAGAAAATACAACTTCCAGTCCATTGTTAGATGCTATCCCCCACACACTGTTTAGGATAAAGTAAATCAAGAGTAACCAACCTTCGAGGATCATAAATGATCACTGAACCATCAGCTCCACCTACTGCGATATTATCAGTTGAGGAACTGCAGATAGCATAGAAATTATCACCAAGAGAATCACAAATTTGATGTAGACAATCCCCATTTTTCTTTCATTCTCAAGTCCCATGTTGTCAGCTGCAGTGATTGCATGAGATAAAGATGGATATATTTTTATACCAGAAAACGAGGAATTTGGCAAATATATAACAAACTAAACAAACAGTACTAGTAGCCTCAGTAATGGCTAAAATGGAACTTTCATCCCCATGATATAAAAGTACATTTGGAACTTTCAGCAAGTTTGGCTCCAAAGATAAATTCTGGATATAAAGGGTCAAACTGATTGCAACAAATTTGGAATGGAAACTGGTAAGATTAAATCAAGAGAGATTAATGAAGTTTTTGACCATATAATAGGTTTTTCACCAATTAAAACATACAAGTTCACCATCACAAAATGTATTATCAAATATTCAGCTGCATGCATGCGTGTGTGCTTATACGGACATGGAAATCAACGTAAGATGCACATTCACAAAAATGCAGCTCCTTGACCCACAATAACACCACCTACCTACCAGGACATGCCCAAAAATCTGTGTCGGTGTATATTTGTCCTGATCTTGATTTTATATATGAAAGAAACAAAGGGAAAAACAACAATTAAATATCATTAGCCCAGTACTCTTGAAGCATAAGGAGAAAAAACAAGCTAAGAGAAAATAGCAACCCCTAATAAATCCCACATGGACAAGTTTTCAAACTTCAAAATGAATTATGGGATATATAAGAAGGAACAAAGAATAATTTCGACTTTGCAATACCAATATGGTATAAGTCAACCACGATACTTATCCGTTGAACTATACTTGGTCCAGGTTTCATTTGAAGAGTATTGTCTTCATCCATTTACACATTCATGCATGATCAAAACACACCAATCCTAACAAATATTTGGGATTAAACATGACAGCAAAAGAAAATCATAAAGGAATAACTATAGTTGGGGAGAAAATAGGGCAGTTCTTTAAGGAAATATAAATGAAACGGAAATTTTTCACCAACACATGACATCAAGAGATTCACCACGTAGAGAAAATTTCAAAATGCACTGCAATGATTATGCCCTCAGATCTTATAGCTGTAGCAATTCATAGATGGTGAAACTTGTGTTTTTCCATGAAGAACCTCCCAACATCTCAAAGAATAGTGGAAACACCACCATACCACCACCAGCACCAACACCACTGTCAATAATAATAATAATAATAACAATAATAACAGCAATAATATGAAGAAGAAGAAGAAGAAGAAATCACAATGGTAAGGGGGGTAGAAAGAGATTGTGGAGGCTCACACTGAAAATAAGAGTCACCACTCTGTTCAATAAATTTTTTCATCATTGGGCAGACTCAAAAAGATCATGGCTACTTTACACATGATTGAGAAAATAAAATCTATGAAGTTTGAAACAGCAATTAATTTCAAAGCAAACAAAAACATAAAAGCAAAGTAAAACAAGCATTTATTGCCTGATCTGACATTTAGCTACATATGCTGCAAAAATATAACTAGATGGTATTCTGAATTTATGAGTAGAAAAACAGGGCAAAATCAATCCAAAAAATATGAATGTAACCAGATGAACAAACAAAACATAAAATCTAAAGAATCCTAACTTGTTGCAAATAGCTTAGGAGAGTAAACCAATGTAATGAAAAGTGTAGGACCAAGAGTCACTATCCGCCATGGTAAATAGGAGAAATATAAAATAATGAACCAAATTACAACATATCAGGCATACCTACGCAAGGTTATTGAGGGCATATGTAACTGGTTTAATTAGCCTTTCCACAAAGCTCTGTCATGCAAGTATAAAACCCATTACCTGTAACATACAGATCAAAAAATTCGCTTAACAATCACTCAATATTTCACAAGTCCAAACAACATCAATTATTCTGAAAATTTCAAACTCATTAGCTACACATATCAATAATATCATCATTCACTATGAATAACAAAACCCAAAACAGCCCATACAGAATTATTTGCAAAGACAAAGAACATGAATTTTGACAACAAAAGCCCTTTGACATGCAAGAGAGTGAACTAGGTTTGACTTAGCCCAGCTGAAAATATTTTTTTATCAGAAAAGTGAAAATTACAGAACAAAAACCACTACAGAAATAAGGAACGTAAAAGACATTTCTCTGTGTGCACAAAAAGAACAAATTTACAATAAATTTGAAAAGCTCGCGAAAGCACACATTTAGGGAACTGAAATTGTAGGGAAACATTGTACTAAAGAAGAAAAAATAAGAGAAAAAAAAACCGTCAGCAGAAAGAAAACACAAATATTATGCCAACAAATTAAAGCATAGAGCCACGAACAATTTAATGTATCGGATTGCGTTTAATTTCTGACATTTAATAAAATAAGGCAGTAGTAATTGAAAATTAAGGGAATGGGTGTGTAGGTAAAGCTTTTTAGGGTAGCATTTCCATAAAAAATAACAACTTTACAACTGCTTACAACCCAGCGCATGAATCAAGATTCACAGTAAACCAGCACAATACCAAAGGCAACGAACAAAACTCATTGAAAATCAATATCCATAAACTCAATAGGAATATATTCAATCATCAAATATTTTAATTGAAAGAAACTAAAAACAGGTATAAATAATTTCAATTTAAACGAATATATTAAATAGAGCACATAAAAAAAACCAGATAAACCGACCGAAAACACAACAATAGTCAAAGTTGGGCTCACATTGAAATTTCTGACCAATAAGCAAAGTGCACAAAAAGGGTTTCTCTTGATAAATAAGAAACAATTAAAAAGCCCTCAGATCTCATAGCTTAGAACCGATCATTCACGGTAATAGGACAAATGGCGTCCATCGAGAGCCTTCACACAACCACAACGCACGTACGCGTACATGTGTGTGAGTGTGTAGATGGAAAATGAGGAGGAGGAGAAAGAAGAGGAGGAGGAGGGGGTAGTGGTGGAAGAGGCGTAGGCGAATGCGGTGGTAGGTGAAGGTTAACAGTGACGGAAACATCCATTTGCAACCGTTCAATGCATATAATGTTGTGCATCACAGGGCAAATTTAAGAGAATCAAGAAAAACCAAAACGCACAACAGGAAAACGAGACCTAAAATCCATCAACAGCAGTTTTCAAAAAACAAAAAATCCATCAACAGCATATGCAAAAAGAAACCATCTAAGCCCTAGTTAGCACAAATAGAGAGTAAAATTAGGGTTAGCGGCTGCAGCGGTTTCGGAGACGTAAAACTAACCAGTTCTCACTTATATATATGGGCAATTTTCATTAAAAAAAAAAACATGTAACCTTTTTTTTTATTAGAACAATATTTTTAATATTTAAATATATATATATTCAATTTCATATTAAATTTGATTTTGATTTTACAAGAATTTAATTTGATTTGTAATACTTAAAATTTATTTTTTTATTTGATATTATTAATATATATTAATATAAAATAGGTTTGTACTCCTCTAATTATACTAAAATTATATTTACATTAATATAATTATATTTACATAAATCTAACTCATATACAATTAATTTTAAGTAGATATATTTATATTTATATATAACTAAATTATTTTTGAATTTTAAAGTTGAATCCTATTCAAATCTAGATATCTTTTTATTTTATTAATATATGTTAATATTATCCAATTAAAAAAGTCAAATCAAATTAAAATTTCTACACAATTACATTTAATATGAAATTAATTGAAAATATGTATATTTAAAAATTAAAAAAATTATTTTGATATTGACTTCTATATCTATGTTATAACATTGAAACACATAAAGATATCACTGTTTCTTTCTAGAGCAGTTAATTTTCATAAAATCCCTCAAATTAACAAAATGGCGCCATTTACTTTGATCATTTTTTGCACAGAAGAAGCTACACTAAAACGCTGTCGTCTATATTATAAATGTTTCCTTGCCCTAATATCATTTTTCTATTCTTCTCACGGCCACTTACTCCCTACTCATGCCTTTTTCATCCTCTTTCTCGCAGCCCCATCATAGCCATTGTAAATGGTGTCTCCTCGTAGCCCCATTGCAGTTGGCCGCTTCTCGACCGCAACCTTTTGAAACTAGACTTTAATCCCACCTACACCTTAACCCCGTTACCTTCTCACAATCTTATTTCTAGCCTCTTAGTCTCTTTATCCAATAATAGTCACACCATAGCCTTCTTCCACCATGAAAAACTTTTCATACCCAAGAGGCATACCCTTAATAGATCTTGTTGTAGCCTTTTCTTGTTATGAAAAAAAATATTTCTTCCACCATGATCTCATTGTGGATAGCGTCAACAATGACGACTTTCACACCTACAACAATTTTCAGATTTGGGTTGTCTTTGCGATTTAGTTCAACAAATAAGTGATGGAGCTCAGCCTCATACAGTGCAAGCCACCCATCATTTGCTAGGTTATGTCTCAATTTTCACTTGGTTTCTTTGGTGCTGTTTTGATTGTGTAGCTTTTAGTTTTTTAAGGGATAACATAGCTTTGTTTTTCTTTTGAAATCATTGTTATTTTGATATGGTATTGAGGATTGTTTATTCGTATTTATCATTTTCTATAACATAAATTTAGTAGTTGTTTTTAGTGATCTATAAGTTTTTTAAACTTGTTTTCGGGTTGTTTTGAATGTTCTAGAGATAATAATTTAAAGGTTTTTTAGCTTTGTTTTCAAGTTTCATTTTGACTAAAAAAAGAAAAATAATTTATAAATCTAAAATAAAGAAATATAAATACAAAAATATAAAAGAGTTGTTATACACGATTTTCACTGTCAATTCTACAAGTTTCAACTATATTTCTTTCTAAATCTGCATAAGTTTAGTGGTGCATAAAGATAAGATAAATTGTTATATCATGTAACATGTATTATCATATGTTCATAATATATAAAAATTCATGCAATATACTTTATTATGTTTTATGGTGCACACTTTTTATACAATTTATTATCTCATATTCATTTTACTTTATCATGAACTCTTTTAATTTCATTAACTCATTTATATCTATAACATTTAGTAGGATAACGAGGTTGTTATTTAGACATTTATGAGTGTTACCCGAACATTTATGTTATGCACATATAAATGTCATCACCGATATTAATAATAATGTCATTATTAGCTTTAATTATAGTGTCATCACCGACTTCTTTAATCGTGTCGTAATACTTTGCCAAATTATTCAAAATTCTAGTTCGAAACTAGGTATTTTAAGGCTTAATTAATGTCATTAAAATTCATAAATATAATAAATTATAAATATGCATTCTTTTATTTTTTATTATCTCAGTCATAAAATACTCAACTATGATTTTGTTTGCACATTATTTTTATGATTCTAATAACTCAATTGATTTCCCATATACCTCATTTGGATAAAATTCACATTATAACAATTAACCTAATATAACTTAAATATTTAAATTTTATTTTTTTCATTATGTCCTATTACAAGCAGAATTCGTGTTATGTATTTGACCTCATTTTTAGCTCTGTTTAAGTTTGAAGTAAATTAAGTAGTCTTCTAGAGGTTTATATCCTATGATCTTAGCTTTAATATGCAACATTAATTATTAAATTTGGAATTTTGTAGAAAAAATATATTCAATTGAACACTTACTTCTCATAAACAAATTTGTCCATGATTTCCTGGATAGATTTTTGATATGAAATTTATGTATTTTTCTAGGCAAATGTAGACACATATAAATTTTATGGTATAAATAAAAATTAAATTCCTATGTCTTAGCTTTCAAAATCAACCAAGAATATATTAATCCAAATTTTATAGCTTAAGTTAGAGCAACATATGTGCTTATTGCTCCATAGATTCCAACATTGCACACATACAATCACTTAATTTAATTTTTACCAAATATACTCCTAAGCCTAACTAACATGCATATCTAGAATTTTATCACAAAATAATGTTAATTTACAAATATTTACATACCAAATGCTCAAATCATTCAATTTGAAAATAAAACATAGTCTGTTGCCTTAAGTTATGCACAAACATTTTTTTCTCTTTCATTTTCTCTAGGTAACTTTCTCTTTGTCTTTGTTTCCTTGAACTCATTCTTTGTCACTTTGAACTCCGAAAATACACAAAATCAGCATCAAAACATTGGCTTATCAAAACCCCCATGAAACCCTAAATTCTCCCTCATGAAACCCTAAACTCTCTCTCTACACAATCAAGTTTCAGATGAGCTCAAAACCATATTTTCCTTTTACGAAAGTTAAAAAGGATGAGAGATTATTATCTATACTTTTTTCTCTTCTTGATCAACACTTGAAGGTTTTCTCTTTTCTCTTATCTTGCTTTTATTCCTCCTTTCTAGCTTCCTCTATCTTCCTTAAGTCTTTTAGAGCATGACAACGACTTTACCTTGTTCTTCTCTCTCTACTTCCTCTATTTCTCTCTCTATATTAATAAGCTTTAGCTATGGTGGTTAGAGGTGGCTGGCATGGGGACTGATTTTAGTGCATAAAATGAAGACCAAAGATAAGAAAGAAGAAATAAAATAAACCAAAAAATCCTCATGTGGGACCCATAACTTTGACCATATAACAATACATTAGCTTAATTAACATCTTAATCCTCTTCTATCATGCTATGGCTAGCCAACTCATGTGTTAATGTCCAATATATATATATATATATATATTTATTTAATTGGTCTTTATCCTAATTAATACTCCAATTTTCGGTAAATTACAAATTGAACTCAAAACTTGTCAAATTTTACAATTTAGTCATTTACCCTAATCTAACATCTTTAAGCACTTTAAACACTTTATTAGGCATTTTTCATACTTATTTATCTTTATTTTAATTTTCTCCAGTGAAAATTCGAATTCAGACTCAAATCGGTTCAACATGTCAGTTTAGTGACATGCGCTATTGAGAGTCTAAATTAGCGGATATGACACTGTATTATATTGTATTTTGTAGTGTTTTCATTGGTTTTTTCTTTATAAGTTTGATGATGATCCATAACATAGATATGTATGTTGTGCATGTCTCTTATTCCAATACGTTAGCTACAAACTGTACATAAAATCTTATTCAATTTAGTGTGTTAGTGGCATTCAATTTATCCACTTAACTACATCCGTAATTTGATTTAATTTATTTTTTTGACATCCTAATGTTTTTTTCCCTCTATAAATAGTCAAACTTGTTGACTTTTTATTTGGAACTTCAGTTTTTCTCGTTCTAATTGCTTTTATGCTCACTCATTCATAATATATTTGCTATTTGGTCTTTTTATCTTTTAACTACATTACTTCTTTAACCATTGCTTTAAGGTACCCATCTATTGTTTTTAGTTAAATTTGTCTTCTTTCTCATATAATCATAGGGTTTGTATCCATATTTAAGTTAGTTAATTTTTTTCTTAATCTTTAAATCTTTCTTTTACTCCATAATTAGAAATCCCTTGAAAAATTTCGAATCTTTTTAATTACTTTTTTACCTTTATATTATTTTGTGGCACTTTTACTTATAAAAGCAATATTGGTTTGTTGTTATTATATGTTTTATTTATTTATATCTTTTGATCTATTTGTTATTTTAAAAAAGTGTGGCACGGGAATAAGACTTATACTTGATATGTTAAAACATGTTTAGAAATCAAATAAATATAATATTTTTTTTATTATTGACTATTTTATCCATTATGGAAGATGTCTAATTGCTCTATTGCAGAATTTTGAGTTAAGTTATCTATAATTACTACTTATATGGATATATTTATCATTGACTCAGTTACATGAAAAAAAAGGTAAAATATCAAGTTAGAAATGTTTTACAATGTTTTTCACAGATTGTTACATGATTTACTAATTGTTTTTATTCATATTGTGTCGATTTATAGATGCATATTATTCAAGTACCCCTTTCATCTGTATTGGATACTGTTTTAAACCAACTAGGGATGCTTGTAGCGACATATGACACTCAAGCTTCATACGAAGAGATATTTACATGCACTGTTTATTACCTCCACAAAGATAATGCTAGATCTAGGCATCTATCCTATAATGTTGGCATTAGTATTGACAACACTTTGGAAGCTAAGAATATGGCCTCCACAATTGCTCTATATCATCTTAAGTCTTTATACGACATCAAAATTGCAGATTATAATCATAGGAACCTTATGATCTACAAGATTAATGTTGATTATACAGTTAATACTGAACTAACAACTTTAAGAGCCGCTCATGAATAACTTATATATGATTATGTTACACTAGTAAAAATGTTAAAGAATGTTAAAAGTATTGTTGGAGGGCTAAATAATTTGCTTTAGGCATCTGCTATGGAAAAACCAAGAAAGTCTCAATCTGCTTCTATTTTGGACAGCCATCAGTTTGCTTATCCCTGGATATTTTTGAACTCCATGTAATTGATTTTGAATATGAAATGGTAATCTCACTTTTTTTTTCTACTCAAAGTAATTAATGTTTAGTTATTAAGATTATCTATGTATTGTTAATGTCTGTAGGTTGGGTTTGTATTTTGAAGTGAATTTTTTGTAATGTCCCATTATAATTGAAATCTATGTTCACGTTTTACTTTTATTCAACGAGTTAGCTTAATAATTATTTCCTTAGTTCGTTGTTCTTTTTTTCCCCATATGTTTTCCAACATAGCTTATGATTTTTTATTTTTTTTCCTTGCAATTGATTGGGTTGGATGTGGTCCATGGATCACATATTAAAATCTCCTCTTATGCAATGTTAAATTCAGTGAAAATTATAATGTAAGATACTCTCCGAAATTTGTTTAAAAAATATGTATGTTTTTAAATGGCAAAATTAAATGGCCTTATTTAATAGTTCGTAACTGGCGACAAACATTTCAGAAGAAATTATTATACTTATTCACGACTTAATATTAATTTATTAGAATTATTATATATCATTTTTCCATATAAGTTTTTTCAATATTTATTTTTTTGTACCCTATATTGGATCCAATGACTACTTAACAATGTTCTCCATTAGATCTATTCAAATGTTGGGTTCAAATAGGGGTCAATTAATTTTAAATTTTCTTTTATGATGTAACTAAAAAAAATGGTCTCTTATGAGGCTCAAAAACCCATCAAGGATTGGATTACCAAATTCATATATATAATTAATTTTTATAATAACAATATTTTTAGTAATCTATGTCAACATTAAGTAAATATAAATCATATAATAACTAATTGAACATATTCTTTTTTATAATTAATAATTAAGCACTTTAAAAAATGAAAATAATTTAGAAAACATTATGTTTTTCATAATTCATAAAAGCAAATAATGAAAAAAATATCAAGTTTTTGGATTAAGTAGTTACCATTATTCATAAGATATTAAAAAAATACATATAATTCATATATCCCCCTACATTTTAGGATCAACTGCAACTGATATTTTACATTATTTTATATTTTAAACTCATTTATATATTCAAAGCACTTGCACAAATGCAAATAATACACAATATTTTTCATAATTCATATAAGCAAATAATGAAAAAAATCAATTATATGAAATTCATATATTTAATCCCATTGATTCAAAATCCTCAATATTCCACTTAATTCAAAGCACTTGCAAAAATGAAATAATTCATACTATATATTTGCTTGAATTATTATCTAAGCTTCTTTCTTTCTTAAATATAATATATCAAATATTTAATGAATAATATAAATGTTAAAATAAATATTATAATGTTATAAATGATGTGGTTCTATTACGATTGAGATTTAATTTGTTTGGATAAAATCATGTAATGACTAAGAATAGTACAAATAAAGAAATTAAATAATTAAATTAAATTAGAATTCATAATATTATAAAGAAAAAATTAGAAAGGGTTATGGGCAAACTTTGTACACATCAACTATTATACGGAGTGTTAACCACTTGAAAAAACACTGTTATTTTAATTATAATATGTGAACTCTTTATAATGTTGTAATTAATTTTTTCTGATAAAAATACCTTGATACTTTCATAATTTTTTTATTATAATATATTAATTATATTTAATGTAATTTGTTTCTTACAATTGTTTTGCCCTTTTCAAGTGCTTTTACCTTCGTTTTCTATAGACATTTCCCAACAGGTTTAACTTTTATGAAATTTTATATTTGTTCATAACTTATGATATTTTTATCCAATTTGTTTTGTTTGAATGTTCATTCCCACAATGTTAATTTATCTATGTTTCAAATGGATTATATTATATGAGAATCTTCCACATTAAACAATTTAACAATTAAATGCATGTCCTTTAAATTTGTTAACTAATGTCCTTTCAATTTGTTAACTATTATTAAGTTTATTTTCTTCCTATCTTATTAGCCCCTTTGTTATTTTGAGAATCAATGAGGCGATTAAGACAATCTGTTTTTTAAATACGTCTTTGGAACACAAATATCACATTGATTTTATTTGTGAAGAAACTGAGCCAATTGCTATAAAGGACATTAACCAGCAAACTTATTTAGGTATTTACAAATAACATCTTAAAAATAAACATTGAAATTATGAATATGCTAATTACATTTGTAATGTTATTAGATAAAAAATGTGCGCCTTTACTAATTGGACAACCTAACATAAATGTCCAAAATGCTATTGGCTCAACAACTATAATTGTGAGCGATCCAGCCTTGACCACTCCCATAACCCAAGTATTGATTTCTATAATTTTATTTACTCTTTCAATATCTTTTAATTTACATTCTTATCAATTTTCTAAATTTTGATTTTTAATTACTTTTTTTATATAGGATCTTACCTTGAAAAATCATATTTAGGGATTCCAGATAATGAATGCATGTATTGTCATGCGCTTTATTAGTGAGCTGAATGTCTAAAAAACAAATCAAAGGCTATTGGTTTTGTGTACTCCATTTGTTGTAAAAAAAGAAAGATATAAATACCACTTCTCAAAAAAACCCCATTATTTCTTGATAACTTATTAAGTTATCATAGAGGTCCTATTGCTTCAAGATTTCAAGAAAATATAAGATTTTATAATGCTATGTTTACTATGACTTCAACCGAAAATAAAATTGATTATGATATAAACAAAAGACCGGGTCCATATGTATTACCTCTAAATGGAGAAAAACCAAAATTTGCACAATTATATGTATATGACATTGAACACGAGGTCAAAAATAGAATATCGTCTTTTATTTCTGATTATGAATATAAAAATATTAATGAAACAATAGTAGATGGATTAATAAAAATATTTGACACATATAATGAATTAGTAAAATTTTTTAGAATGATTAGAGGCATATTTAAAGATGTTGATTTCCAACTAATTAAATTAAAATTGTTAGGTAGACGAAATCAAGATAGTTTGCAATATACTAATCCTTCATCCTCAAAAATAACTAATTTAATAGTTGGAAATTTTGGCTTATATGATAAGGATAGAGATATTATTATTGAACATAAATTAGAAGGTTTAAAATAAATAAGTACTTTGCATCCAAGTGCTATGTCTATGCAATATCCTATTCTTTTTCCATTCGAAAAAGATGGCTACAGAGTTGACATTGAATATATAAATAATATTGGCTTGAATTACTCTTTAAGAAAATGTCTTACAATGCATGAATATTATTCTTATATATTACAATAACGACACTGTGAAAGAAAAAACTTTATTAAGAGGTGTTCGTTTATTTCAACAATATATTGTTGATATATTTTCATGTATTGAAGAAAAAAGACTATACTATATTAGGCGTAATAAAAAAGAACTAAGATCAAAATTTTATATGGGTATTAGAAATGTTGTTTTATGTTGCCCAGATATTAAGCCAAAAAGGGGGGTTGAATTGAAATTTCAAAAATTAAACTTTAAAGTGCGGAAATAAAAAAAATTAATTTTATGAGGGATAGAGAAATTTGACACAAAGATTTTATAGAGGTTCGGGTGTTAACAAACCCTACTCCTCTCTCTAATCGCAATTGAGTGTTTTACTAACACACTAAGTGTTACAATGGAGGTTTACAAACTCACTCCTAACTATGGTGTTTCTCACAATGACTCACACCTAACTCAGAAATCCTTTGTGTTTTAATGGCTCACACAATAACCAATTCTTTGTATTTTACAGGCTCACACAATAACCAATTCTTTGTATTTTACAGGCTCACACAAACAACTTTCACTTTGTATTTTTACAGGCTCGCATAACTAACCTTTACAAGTGTTCTACTCTTAACCCAAAAATACCCAAAACTCACTTGAGTAATAAATGATTACAAGAGAAACACCCACAAATCTTTATTGCTCAATGAATGAAGAGGAAAAATTTTTTTTACAGAGAATAGATATTTGTTCTCAAAGTATTGAATGTACAAATAGCTTGTAATAAGATTTAGATTCAAAGTATTTGCTATCCTCTTGTACTGAATGCATAAATGACTTCCATTTATACTCCTTTGGCTGATTATAGCCGTTAGGGCGCATTTAATATGAAACTAGCCGTTGTACCAACCAAATAATCGCGCCTGACATTTTTCTCTTTCATCATTCATGGGTGTGACTATGTTTGTCACGAGCGTGACATTTCTTCTCAAGCCGTGACTGAAGTGGTGACCTTGGCCGTGAAGCTCTCTGGAAAGTTTTGAAACATAGGGTCACGGGCGTGACAAACTTCCCAGTCGTGATCCAAGTGGTGACTTTGGTCGTGAAGCTCTTTGGATGAAAATGCCATAAACATTCACGGGCATGACATTTTAATTCACGGGCGTGACTTAAATGTCCATTTCACGGTTTGTTCTTCCTTCATGGTCGTGAACTTCGAATGTTGGTTTTGGTAATGGTTAGCTCTTTCACTGGCGTGACACATAGGGTCACGGGCGTGAACATGCTACTTCTTTAATTTTGTTTTTCAAGAATTATTCTGATTTTATATTGTTATCACGTATGGAATAGATTAAATAAAATTCAATTTTACAGCGAGAGTAATTTTTTTTAACTCATCTCATATTATCAACAATAATTTCACAATCAATATGGAAGCTTTAATTATAGCCTATAACATCACATATATTAATAAATCAAACATTAAGTTGAATCCATTTATATATATCTTAGTACACATTCATTGAAATTATACATATGCAAGTATTCAACCCCCAAACGTAAATGAAATGTTCTTATGCTTATGTGGAATGCAAGGAGAAAAAGTGTAGAGGCTCGGCCGGTGAACTTTGATCCATGACTTTTATATGCACCTCAATATGAACTACTAATCTTCTCTACCTGAAAAATGATGCAATTTGGTGAGTTGTGACTCAGTGAGAATAACCATCAAATGAGTCCTAAAGCACCAAACATTTCATAATAGCAAATAACAAGTATAATTAATACATACTTTATACTACATTTCATCATTCAACAACATATAAATATAGATAAAATCAAGTATTCAATAATAGATCTTTACTTATGCTTATGCTTATTCATTTTATTTTATTGTGACTAGGTTAGAAGAAAATTGTCCAGGGTTTTCATGTGAACATTTGTCATGTGAACATTTGCATTTGCATTTGCATTTGCTAGCTAGCTTGATTATTTGTTTTATTTGCACATTTGTTAGGCCATAGACCTCTTCTTTTGTTTTTTTCACATTTGTTGGGCCATAGGCCACTTCTTTTGCTTTGCAATGTCGATTAACTAGTCACAACGCCTTTTTAAGTCATTATGCATATGTTTTTGTACTTACATATTCATCAACCATTGTATCTTATCACATATATCATACATATACCACATATATGCCTCATATGTCAACATATATACCATATATATACCACATATATACTTCATATGCAACACATATACCATACATATACCACATATATATACTTCATATGAAACACATATACCATACATATACCACATTTATATACTTCATATGCAACACATATACCATACATATACCACTTTTGTATACTTCATATGCAATACATATACCATACATATACCACATATATATATTTCATATGCAACACATATACCATACATATACCACATTTATATACTTCATATGCAACACATATACCATACATATACCACATATATATACTTTATATGCAACACATATACCATACATATACCATGTATATATATCATATGTCAAACATATACGTCAAATATACCACATATATACTTCATATGCACTAAAAATTCAATTGATAATTAGACTCGCCTTTTTCCTTTGATTCCAACCCTTAATTTATTGTCTACCCCCTTCTTGTATATCTCCAATTTGTCTTGAGCCTAGTATTGAAATATAATTGGTTAATTTATGACTAAATAAACTTAATGTGGCTTAAACAAATCAATATACATTATTCATATCAATAATTAAAATTTTTCCTATGAGGCAGTGTGACCTTAAGGGACTGTTTTGACTATAACTTTTTATGTACTTGACCAATTAATCTGATTCTTGTTCCTAATTAAAATTAACATATTTATATATAACATATTAAAATTTCAGACCAATTGGATCACTGTACAATTTTTGGTAGAATTTCTAAACGTATTATGATTTTTGCCCTTAGGCAGTTTCAGGGTACCAATTTAATCTCATCATAACTTATGATATATAACTCATATTGCAATGAAACTTTACAGAAACTTATATGGGTTTAAATGGAAAATTTTTAATGTTTACAACTTTCACCAATTATATATCTAAGTCCCTCAAATTATAGGCAACATTTTACTGATTTAGAACAGAGTTGGTTTTCAGGACAGTATGACTTGTAACGGACATAACTTAGTCTATACATAACATATTAAGATGAAATTAGTACCAAAATTTAGCTAAGACATATACCTATAACTTTTATGTTTTAATCATTTACAGAATCGATCTGTAAAAAGCTCATAATACTTAAATACGTTTCAGGACCTGTACAGGACACTCAGTAGGCAGTTCAAATCATGGAACAGTCATGATTCAATTTACCATAACTCAAAATTTACAAGACCTATGAACTTGAAATTTGTTATACATATCCATAACACATATATATACAACTTTTATGTTTTGAGATACTTAAAATATTGACTTTAACATATCCAAAACTAACAAACACAGTAGCTAACTTACTTAGGATTCACATCCAGACTAGTTTCAGTACGAAGAGGATATCTCATTCTATATACCACATCTTGAAAAAATATTTACATATCCATAAATCTAAGACATAAATGAACAACTTTTGAGTTTTACACTTCTCCAGATTCGACCTCTAAGATCATCAAAACCGTAGTACAAAATACTGTCTATTTATAAACCTTAAACACCATAATCAAGCTTAACACAAATTAATTGTTTACTCACCTATAATCACTCTTGGCTAACCTTGTTGCTGTAATTTCTGGAGTGAAAAGATAAGAAGATGTTGTTGGAATTCAAAAAAATGGAATGAAGCAAAGATAAAGAAGAAGAGGAGGAGGAAGAAGAAGAAGACTTTACCTAATAAGTTAAAAACATTTGTCTTCCTTTTCTCCTTTTCTTTTTCACCCGACCCCTTTTCTTTTTTTTTTTTACTTTTATTTTTCTTTTTCTTTTCCTTTTTATTTTCTGAATTTTATTTTTTTATTTTTATTTAATTATTCTTATTATTATTATACAATTACATGTATCTAGACATACTAGTCAATACCAAAATACAACTTAATCCTCTACTTCAATTTAATTAATTAACTATATTAAATTTAATTAATTCAATCTATTTCTTTATTCAATTAAATATTAATTTCATATCATTTTCATCTATATTATAAAACAGACATGTGCATTTCTATATAATTGCAAAATACTTGAAAATAAACTAATTGTATGTCATGAATATATTTAAATAAAAATGCATATTATGCATGTGTTCAAGTATATATATATATATATATATATATATATATATATATATATATATGCAAAATGCATATGCACAAATGAGATGCTGCAAAAATGCATATGGAAAAACTAAAGGATGTTACAATTCTCCCCTCCTTTTAAAAATTTCGTCCTCGAAATTTAATACCTGGAAATAGGTGTGGATATTGCTTTTTCATATTTTCTTATGTTTCCCATGTTGCCTATTCTCGTGAATGGTTTCTCTATAATACCTTAACTAAAGGTATTTCTCAGTTTCTCAACTGTTTAGTCTTGTGTTCAATGATTTCCACTGGTTCTTCAACATAACTCATGTCATTTGCAATCTCAATGGCTTGATCTTTGAGTACATGTGTAGGATCTGACCTGTATCTTCTAAGCATGCTCACATGAAATACATTATGAATCCGGGTCATATCTGGTGGTAAAGCCAATCTGTATGCCAGTGGACCAACTTTCTCAAGATTTTCGTAAGGCCCTATGTATCTTGGGCTCAATTTACCTTTCTTGCCAAATCGGATTACTCATTTCCATGGAGATACTCGTAGAAATACTTTTTCACCCAACTCGTATTCCATCTCCCTTCTATATTGATCAAAATAACTTTTCTGTCTATCTTGTGCTGCTTTTAGCTTAATCTTGACAACCTTGATTTTATCCACTGTATCTTGTACTATCTCTGGTCCTTCTAATGCACGTGTACCTTCTTCATCCCAGATGATAGGGCTTCTGCACTTTCTGCCATACAATGCCTCATATGGAGCCATCTGAATACTGTTATGATATTGGTTATTGTATGCAAACTCCACCAATGCTATATACTCATCCCAAGCTCCCTTGGTTATTGTCCATCAGTCAGTGGGTGAAATGCAGTACTGAAATTCAATTTTGTTCCCAATGCATTATGTAAACTCACCCAAAAATGTGAAGTAAATCGTGGATCTCTATCAGACACAATGGATACTATAATGTCATGCAATCTGACTATCTCATTCACATATAATTTGGTCAAACTCTCAAGTGTACACCCCCATCTGATAGGTAGAAAATGTGCTGACTTTGTTAACCTATCAATAATTACACATATTGCATCATTTTTCCGTGGAGTTCTAGGCAATCCATAAATAAAATCCATCGTTATCTTTTCCCATTTCCATTCTGGCACTGGTAAAGGATGTAGTTTACCAACTGGTGCCTGGTGTTCTATCTTAATCTGCTGACATGTTAAGCATTTGGAAACATATTCTGCTATGTCTTTCTTCATTCTTGGCCACCAGTAATGAGGTCTTAAGTTGTGATACATCTTTGTCATCCCTGGGTGCATTGCATAGGGTGCATTGTGTGCCTCTTCCATTATTTCCTGACGTAAGTTCTCAGCATGTGGAACACATATGCGTGACTTCAACATCAGTGTATTGTCTTGCAATTGAAAATCTTTACTGTTTCCCTGTCTGACTAATTCAATTTTCTCACACAATTTAGGATCTTTACTCTATGCAACTTTGATCCTATCCTTCAATATAGGTCTGACCTGAAGAGCAGCAATCAATGATCCACCATCATGCATATTCAATTGAACATTCATAAACTGTAATTGAATTAGATATGGAAAAAATGATGCTTGCAAATGAGCTACACTGCTACTTGCCTTCCTACTCAATGCATCTGCTACCACATTGGCTTTCCCTGGATGGTATTCAATTGTACAATCATAATCTTTCAACAGTTCTAACCATTGTCTTTGTCTCATGTTTAACTCTTTCCGTGTCATCAAGTAACCCAAGTTTTTATAGTCTGTGAAGATATGGAATGTCTCACCATACAAATAATGCCTCCAAATCTTCAATGCAAATACAACTGCAACCAATTCTAAATCATGCACTGGATATGAGATCTCATGTGGTCTCAGTTGTCTGGATGCATAAGCTATCACCTTACCATGTTGCATCAACACACATCCCAAGCCTTGGTGAGAAGCATCACTATATACTGTAAACCCACTTGTACCTGTAGGGATGGTTAACACTAGTGCTGAGGTTAGCCTGTGTTTTAGTTCATCGAAACTCCTTTGACATTCAGGAGTCCACTTGAAAGGCGCATTCTTTCTCAACAATTTGGTCAAAGGGCTAGCAATCAATGAGAACCCATCAACAAATCTACGGTAGTATCCGGCTAAACCCAAAAAACTATGCAATTCTGACACATTCTTGGGTGCTTGCCAACTCACTATGGCCATAACTTTATTTGGGTCAACCTCTATGCCTTTTTCCGATACTCTATGTCCAAGAAATACAACATGATCAAGCCATAATTCACACTTACTAAACTTTGCATACAATTGTTTCTCCTGCAGAGTCTGCAACACTGTTCTTAAATGCATCTCATGTTCCTCTTTACTTTTAGAGTACATCAGAATGTCATCTATGAAGACAATAACAAAATTATCCAGATAAGGCTGAAATACCTTATTCATCAAAGCCATGAAAGCAGCCGGTGCATTGGTTAATCCAAATGGCATGACTATAAATTCATAATGGCCATATCTAGTACGAAATGCAATTTTAGGAATATCCACCTCAGCTATCTTAAGCTGATAATAGCCCGATTTCAGATCAATCTTAGAAAATACTTGAGCTCCATGTAACTGATCAAACAAGTCGTCAATTCTAGGTAAAGGATACTTATTCTTCATTGTCACTCTATTAAGTTGTCTATAGTCTATACACAATCTCATCGTTCCATCTTTCTTTTTTACAAACAACACTGGGGCTCCCCAAGGTGATACGCTAGGTCGAATGTATCCCTTATCAAGTAACTCTTGCAATTGAGTTTTAAGTTCCTTTAACTCAATCGGTGCCATCCTGTAAGGAGATATAGAAATAGGTGCGGCCCTAAGCACCAAATCTATAGTAAATTATATCTCTCTATCTGGTGGCAATCCAGGCAAATCCTCTGGAAATACATCTAGGAACTCACACACTACTGGAATATTCTCTAACATAATATCCTGAGTTTTTGTGTCTGTCACATAGGCTAAGAAAGCCTCACACCCTCCTTTCACCATCTTAAAAGCTTTAACTGCTGAAATCAAACATGCAGGTACCAACTTCCTTCCTCCTTTAAACACAATTCTTTGTTTATCATAGGACTTTAAAATTATCTCCTTAGAAAAATAATTCACTATGGCATGATGTTTAGTTAACCAGTCCATTCCCAATATTACATCAAATTCATGCAATGATAATAAGATCAAATCAACTTTCAATTCAACTTTATTAATGAATATCAAACAGTCACGACATATCTCATTCACAACTACTACTGCTCCCAGTGGAGTACTCACATTTATATAAAATCCCAATGACTCATGTTTTTGATGCAGTTTGGATGCCATATGTGATGATATAAATGAATGTGTGGATCCTTGGTCAATCAATGCAAATGCCAGTATATCATAAATGTAAATATTACCAGTAACCACTTCAGGAGCATCAATTGCCTATTGCCTAGTCATAGCAAATACCCTGGCCTATGGAAGGGGTCTAGAACTTTGTCCCTCAGATCTGGTCACTCCTCTGCTTACTGTACCAGTTCTGCCCCTGCCTCTGCCTCTGATATATGTCCCACTGGTAGTGTTAACCCTTGGTGTTTCAATTGTAGTCTCAGATACTCCTCTGCCTCTGCTGGTCTCTGCTAATTTAGCTCTTTCTGGGCAATCTCTGTACATGTGATCTATGGACCCACAGAAATAACGACTCTAAAAAATTGTGTTTTTTATTTGACATGAATAGTTTAGGCGAATTCTCCTAAGAGAAAATTTTCTTAATTCTTTATTCAATTATCACAACTTATGCAAACAACTTATTCAATTCTCACAATTGCTCCTGTGAGCCTTCTGCATTCACCGGTGTGTTGCCTACCACAATGAATACAAGTAGGCCTCTGTTCTGTATATTGGCTTTGTTCTCTGCCTGGGTAAGAGAAAGTCATGCCTCGACCTCTAGAACTGAAGTACCCACTTCTATTGCCAGGCTGCCTCGGCATATATCTAGCTTTCTTTCCATATCCTCTACTAGACCCTCCAGCAAACTCTCGTGACACCATTTTTACTTGTTGTTCTCCAGCTTCTTTCATTAACTTTCCAGCTCTAATTGCAGCAGTTCTGAGTCTGGTATAACTATCAAGATTAGGAATTGTGATTATATTTCTGATCTCATACTTGAGGCTCTCTTCAAACTTTCTGCATTTGTCTCTTTCAGTAGAGACCATGAAAGTGGCATAATGGGAAAGTTTATTAAATTGTATTTCATACTCCGCAACAGACATGTTTCCCTGTTTTAGATTCAGGAATTCCTTTCTCTTCTCATCTTTATATGCCTCAGGCATGTAATTGTTCTGAAATTCCAAGAGGAAATCATTCCATGTCAGAACTGGTGGTTGCGCATCACTATCGGGAACTGTCTCCCACCACTCATAAGCATTGCCTTGAAGCAAAGATACCGCATAATCAAACTTCTCCTCTAGAGTGCATCTCATCATATTCAATACCCTATATGTCCTTTTAAGCCATGTTTCTGCTTCAACTGGATCAGTCGAGCCATAGAAATCAACTGCACCCTGTTTTCTTAGCTTATCATATCGTCTTTCCCTATACATTGCAGGACCATGCACTTCATGTTCTGGGTTTTCATAAGGTACTTCGGCATGTGATGATTGTGATGCACGTGCAGGAGCCCTAGCTCCTGGTACTGGTTGATCTCTATGCAAATGAGGCGATGCCTCATGAGGATGCATTTCAGTCGGCCTCTCTCTCCTTGGTGAATCATGTCTTATGATGACCCTAAAATAAATGAAATTATGTCACTACATAATGTTCAACACATATTATGCATATGTTATCATGCTTATATGCATATGCATGTTCCCTTGGAACCTATCCCTGCTCTGATACCAAAAATGTAACACCTAACACCTTATACATCTATATACCGCATATACTGATTTTATATTGTTATCACGTATGGAACAAGATTAAATAAAATTCAATTTTACAGCGAGAGTAATTTTTTTTAACTCATCTCATATTATCAACAATAATTTCACAATCAATATGGAAGCTTTAATTATAGCCTATAACATCACATATATTAATAAATCAAACATTAAGTTGAATCCATTTATATATATATCTTAGTACACATTCATTGAAATTATACATATGCAAGTATTCAACCCCCAAACGTAAATGAAATGTTCTTATGCTTATGTGGAATGCAAGGAGAGAAAGTGTAGAGGCTCGGACGGTGACATTTGATCCATGACTTTTATATGCACCTCAATATGAACTACTAATCTTCTCTACCTGAAAAATGAAGCAATTTGGTGAGTTGCGACTCAGTGAGAATAACCATCAAATGAGTCCTAAAGCACCAAACATTTCATAATAGCAAATAACAAGTATAATTAATACATACTTTATACTACTTTTCATCATTCAATAACATATAAATATAGATAAAATCAAGTATTCAATAATTACTCTTTACTTATGCTTATGCTTATTCATTTTATTTTGTTGTGACTAGATTAAACGAACATTGCCCCGGGTTTCCATGTGAACATTTGCATTTGCATTTTCTAGCTAGCTTGATCATTTGTTTCATTTGCACATTTGTTAGGCCATAGGCCTCTTCTTTTGCTTTTGCACATTTATTGGGCCATAGGCCACTTCTTTTGCTTTGCAATGTCGATTAACTAGTCATAACGCCTTTTTAAGTCACTATGCATATGCATTTGTACTTACATATTTATCAACCATTGTATCTTATCACATATACCATACATATACCACATATATACCTCATATGTCAACATATATACCATATATATACCACATATATATACTTCATATGCAACACATATACCATACATATACCACATATATATATTTCATATGCAACACATATACCATACATATACCACATTTATATACTTCATATGCAACACATATACCATACATATACCACATATATATACTTTATATGCAACACATATACCATACATATACCATGTATATATATCATATGTCAAACATATACGTCAAATATACCACATATATACTTCATATGCACTAAAGAATTCAATTGATAATTAGACTCACCTTTTTCCTTTGATTCAAACCCTTAATTTATTGTCTACCCTCTTCTTGTATATCTCCAATTTGTCTTGAGCCTAATATTGAAATATAATTGGTTAATTTATGACTAGAGAAACTTAATGTGGCTTAAACAAATCAATATACATTATTCATATCAATAATTAAAATTTTTCCTATGAGGCAGTGTGACCTTAAGGGACTGTTTTGACTATAACTTTTTCTGTACTTGACCAATTAATCTGATTCTTGTTCCTAATTAAAATTAACATATTTATATATAACATATTAAAATTTCAGACCAATTGGATCACTGTACAATTTTTGGTAGAATTTCTAAACGTATTCTGATTTCTGCCCTCAGGCAGTTTCAGGGTACTAATTTAATCTCATCATAACTTATGATATATAACTCATATTGCAATGAAACTTTACAGACACTTATATGGGTTTAAATGGAACATTTTTAATGTTTAAAACTTTCACCAATTATATATCTAAAGCCCTCAAATTATAGGCAACATTTTACTGATTTAGAACAGAGTTGGTTTTCAGGACAATATGGCTTGTAACGGACATAACTTAGTCTATACATAACATATTAAGATGAAATTAGTACCAAAATTTAGCTAAGACATATACCTATAACTTTAATGTTTTAATCATTTATAGAATCGATCTGTAAAAATCTCATAATACTTAAACACGTTTCGGGACCTGTACAGGGCACTCAGTAGGCAGTTCAAATCATGGAACAGTCATGGTTCAATTTACCATAACTCAAAATTTACAAGACATATGAACCTGAAATTTGGTATACATATCCATAACATATATATATACAACTTTTATATTTTGAGATACTTAAAATATTGACTTTAACATATCCAAAACTAACAAACACAGTAGCTAACTTACTTAGGGTTCACATCCAGACCAGTTTCAGTACGAAGAGGATATCTCATTCTATACACCACATCTTGCAAAAATATTTATATATCCATAAATATAAGACATAAATGAACAACTTTTGTGTTTTACACTTCTCCAGATTCGATCTCTAAGATCATCAAAACTGTAGTACAAAATACTGCCTATTTATAAACCTTAAACACCATAATCAAGCTTAACACAAATTAATTGTTTACTCATCTATAATCACCCTTGGCTAACCTTGTTACTGTAATTTCTGGAGTGAAAAGAGAAGAAGATGTAGCTGGAATTCAAAAAAATGGAATGAAGCAAAGAGAAAGAAGAAGAGGAGGAGGAAGAAGAAGAAGATTTTACCTAATAAGTTAAAAACATTTGTCTTCCTTTTCTCCTTTTATTTTTCACCCGACCCTTTTTTTTTTACTTTTCTTTTTCTTTTCCTTTTCCTTTTTATTTTCTGAATTTTATTATTTTTATTATTTTTTTATTTAATTATTCTTATTATTATTATACAATTACATGTATTTAGACATACTAGTCAATACCAAAATACAACTTAATCCTCTACTTCAATTTAATTAATTAACTATATTAAATTTAATTAATTCAATCTATTTCTTTATTCAATTAAATATTAATTTTATATCATTTTCATCTATATTATAAAACAGACATGTGCATTTCTATATAATTGCAAAATACTTGAAAATAAACTAATTGTATGCCATTAATATATTTAAATAAAAATGCATATTATGCATGTGTTCAAGTAATATATATATGCACAAATGAGATGCTGCAAAAATGCATATGGAAAAACTAAAGGATGTTACAGATGTAGCATTGAAATAAACTTACTAGTTTTTAAGTATATGTAAGTTATATGTGAAATATATCCAATATATACCATAATTCTTTTTAAGGCATGAAGTATATGTAAGATATATTTAGAGTATATCATGACATGTTCATTTATGTAACTTGCATTAAGGTATATGCAAAGTATACTTAAGGTATATCTAATGTCTATGAGTTCAATTTCTCAATTTCATACTTGCATATTAATTTTGAATCAAAGTTTGAGTATTTCTAATTCCTCCTAACCTAACTCAATGTCAATGTATTTGTAAGTTCTTATTTTTGATTAAAAAAACATTTATCTTAATATATTGTTAGGTTCTCCCCATTTTGTCATCAACAAAAAGAATATAAAGATACCAAAAGATAAACAAAGCAAATATATTAAATAAAGTGAAATACAATGAAAGTTAATTAAAGTTCAAAAAAGGAAATTTAAAATTTCCTACACGCAAACAAAAAACAAGTAAATAAATAAGCAAACAAGTAAATTTAGGCTACCATCTAGCCTAACACCTAGCCGGACATCCTATCTCGAAGCCGAGCAACCTCTGTCTCAAGGTTGTCCATCCGAGACTCTATGAAGTCTTTGAGGTTCTTCAACCTCTCGTCCATCGAAGCCTGCAACTACTTAAAATGTGGTGTCAAGAGGTCAACCACCTGCTGCGCTAAATTCGGTGTGGAAGCCGAGGATTGACCAATGTCCTGCTCAGCCACTGGAGGTGCTTCCTCAACCTGAGCCCTTTTCTTCTGCTGGATCCCTTGGAGGCCGGCTTTAAAATCCTATGTATCATTGTCTTTCTAGATTATCTCCCCATTAGTATCTGTGAAGCGGTAGAAAATATTGTTCTCGTGAACAATTCTGACAGTCGCTTCCATCTTTATGAAGGACTCGACGTCAAATCGATCTCGAGGATGCCCAGGAATGAGATTGAAATGATGCTCATCTAGATTCAAATAACCAAGCTTTAAGGCTATGTGGGTGACATAACCACCAATCAGTATATCTCCTGTGGGTTTGGTGGCAATGGACAGAAGATGGTTTGCAAACCATCTAGGGAGCGCCACTGTGAGTCCTCTTCTTGCCATCTCAAATAGGAAGAGCTCCGATTTCCTGATGGTCCCATTGCTTTCTCCCCGAGAGAATATGCTATAGGTCAGGAACCTATGCAAATATTTGTGCGTTGGGGACCTGAGATGAGTGCTCTTGGTCTTCTTGACATCCCAGCTGCAATCGGTGCCAAAATGGGTCCAAGCTCGAGTGGTGAAGAATTCTACTTCGCTGTCATTGAGTATGCCATCTGATGGTAAGTTGAATAATTCCCCAAATCCAATGGCACTGAGGGTGTTTGGATTGTCACAAAGTTGGAATTCACCACTCCAGTAAGAGACACTTGCAAAGTGCTCAGAAATTCAAGTGTTGGCTCCCTCAATGTGGGCTGATGAATCTCCACAAATTTTTTCAAATGACAGGCCTAAAGTTGCTCTATCATAGCTGTTTCGAGCCTGAGAGTTCGAACGGTTTGCCATTCGAAAGACCTTGATGAAAGGAGAGGCCTTTTCTTCAATGTAGAGTACCGGGGATGGCATTGCTTCGGAATTCGGTTCATGAGGTAATCTGCATACCTCCTAGGAGCATGAGACTTCTTTCTCTTTTCCTTTGATGAGGCAGTCTCCATTTGATTTGAAGAAGTGAACTTTGTGAGATTTGAGAAAATGTTTGACAGAAATTTGATAAAAAAAACCCTAAAAGAGTATGATTTTTGAAGAATGAATGGACTTTTAATGGTATTTATAGGAAAATTTTGTGACTTGGGGGCCAGAATCTTCAATAACTCATTGAATGTATGTAAATGAGAGCGGTTTCAACTAGTTGAAAGGTTGAAATGAGAAAAATAACCGGCTGTTCTCTTATATACTTGATACATTCACGGACGTGAACTATGTCTTCACGGGCGTGAATGGTCGTATTCATAGTTTGCTGAATGGGTGCTCTATCCATGAATAAAGGCATGAAACTATTTACGGTCGTGACTTTTAAATGTCACGGATGTGAATGATGAACTGTCAGGAGGGTGAAACAATAGTCACGGGCGTGAAATGTTGAATTTCACTACTTGTGCTCCTGAAGCAAAGCGTGACTCAAAGCTTGAACGCTTCTGTGTGTTTTGAGATGAAAATGTTCACGGGCATGAAAATGCGTCACGGGCGTTAACAAGGCTTTTCACTGGAGTGAATGAAGCCGTGAATATAAGCCTCACCACTTGAAGCTGTGAACAATGTCGTGAATCAAATCGTGAATGACACTGCCTCTTTTGGCTATTTAAGTCACGGGCGTGAACATATGTCAAGGGCGTGACTTCCCTAAAATTTTCATCAAATAAAATTAAGTCCTATAAACAAGACTAAATCATTTCAATAAAGAAATTATTACCTTATATCTAGTGATATGATACAAAATTAAGATCATCAATTAAGATTTCATAATTTAGTAATCACAAGGTTAATCCATCAATCATTCCAAGTTCTCTTCTAATGAAATTAAATCTTTCCTCACTTAGAGACTTAGTAAAAATATCTGTCAATTGATTTTATGTGCTTATAAATTCTAATGCAACATCTTCATATTGAACATGATCTCTAATAAAGTGGTGTCTAATGTCAATATGCTTACTTCTTGAGTGTTGAATATGATTCTTTGAAAGATTTATAACACTTGTATTGTCACATTTAATAGGTATATGGTTCATTTCATGACCATAGTCCTTAAGTTGTTGTTTCATCCAAAGAATTTGAGTACAACAACAACCAGCTGCTACATACTCTGCTTCAGCAGTTGAAAGAGCAACTGAAACTTGTTTCCTGCTAAACCAAGAAACTAAACATTTTCCAATAAAGTGACAAGTACCTGAAGTACTTTTTCTATCTAAAAGACTACCAGCATAATCTGCATCTGAATATCCTATAATATAGAAGGATGAATTTCTAGGATACCATAAATCTAGATGCAATGATCCATGTAAATATCTTAGAATCCTTTTTACTGCATTTAAATGAGATTATTTAGGACATGATTGAAATCGTGCACACAAGCAAACACTATACATTATATTGGGTCTAGATGCAGTAAGATATAAAAGAGATCCGATCATACCTCTATAAAGCTTTTCATTAATTCTCTTACCCTTTTCACCCTTGTCCAATTTTGTTGATGTGCTCATGGGAGTATTGGCATTCTTGCATCCTTCCATACCAAATTTCTTAATTAAAACTTTGGCATATTTGGATTGGTTGATGAATATGCTCTCATTGCTTTACTTTATTTGTAGACCAAGGAAATACTTAAGCTCTCCCATCATGCTCATTTCAAATTCCATAGTCATACACTTGGAAAATTCTTGACAAAGCAACTCATTAGTAGAACCAAATATTATATCATCAACATAAATTTGAACAATTAGTATATAATGCTTATATTTTTTAATGAATAATGTGGTGTCAACATTTCCCTTTGTAAAGCTATTTTCTAATAGAAAATAACTTAGCCTTTCATACCAAGCTCTTGGGGCTTGTTTCAAACCATATAAAATTTTTGAAAGTTTAAAAACATGATTTGGCAAATCATAGCTTTCAAAGCCTGATGGTTGTTCTACATACACTTCTTCTTCTATATAACCATTTAGAAATGCACTTTTCACATCTATTAGAAAAAGTTTGAAATTCATGTGACATGCATATGCTAAGAGTATTCTTATGGCTTCTAATCTAGCTACAGATGCATAGGTTTCATCGTAATCTATGCCTTCTTCCTGATAATATCCTTTTGCAACTAATATAACCTTATTTCTAGTTATTGAACCTTGTTCATCTAGTTTATTTCTAAATACTCATTTGCTACCTATAATTTGATGATCCTTGGGTCTAGGTACTAAGGTCCATACCTTACTTCTCTCAAATTGGTTGAGTTCCTCTTGCATGGCTATTACCCAACTTTCATCATTAAGAGCCTCATCAACATTTTTAGGCTCAATTTGAGAAATAAAAGCAATGTCAGTGACTAAATGTTTGAAATGAGATCTAGTACTTACTCCGCTTAAGAGATCACCAATGATTTGCTCTTTTGGATGATCTTTTGTCATTCTCCATTCTTTTGGGAGTTCTTGTTCGTTTTCTTCTTGAGTTTGAGGTAGAGAATCATTTTGATGTGAATCTTCTTAATCATTTTCTTCTTTCCCATTTTCAAGATCAAGTCTTTTCATGTTACCTACAACATCATCAAGAACACTACCTTTCACAAGATCAAGTCTACTAGATTCATTAAAAACAACATGCATGGATTCTTCAACAGTTAATGATTTTTTTGTTAAATACTCTATATGCTTTGCTATTTTTAGAGTATCCTAAAAAGATACATTCATCAGATTTAGAGGAAAATTTTCCAAGATTGTCCTTGGTATTCAATATAAAGCACTTGCATCCAAATACTCTAAAGTATGATATCAAGACCTTTCTTCCATTCCATAGCTCAAATGAGGTTTTGTTTAAAAGAGATCTTTTGAAAACTCGATTTGAAATATAACATGTAGTGTTTGTGGCTTCTGCCCAAAAGTAAGTTGGTAAGTCATATTCATTGAGCATTGTTCTAGTCATTTCAATTAAAGTTCGATTTTTCCTTTCAACTACCCTATTTTGTTGAGGTGTCCTAGGGGATGAGAAATTATGTGAAATGCCATGTTCAAGACAAAAGCTTTCAAAGTTTTCATTTTCAAATTCTTTTCCATGATCACTTCTTATCTTTGAAATACAGTACCCTTTTTCATTTTGAACTCTTTGAGCAAAGTTTTTGAAATTTTCAAAAGAATCACTCTTTTGAGCTAAGAAAATTACCCAAGTAAATCTAGAGTAATCATCTACGATGACAAATGCATAATGTTTTCCTCCTAAGTTAGCAATTCTAGTAGGTCCGAATAAGTCTAAATGCAGGAGTTGAAGAGGTTTTGATGTACTTACTATGTTTTTGGCTTTGAAGGATGACTTGTGTTGCTTTCCTCTTTGGCAAAGTTCACATGTCTTGCCTTTTTCATATTTTACTCTTGGAAAGTCCTTTTACTAGTTCTCCTGTGCTGAGGCTTTGTATTAAGTCCATGTTAGCATGACCAAGCCTTCTATGTCATAGCCAAGATTCATCACTAGTAGTCACAAGACACTTAGAGGAATGATTAGATAATTCATGTAAGTCTATTATGTATGTGTTGACATCTCTATTTCCTTTAAATATCTCTTAACCATGAATATAGATCACAAGACATTCATTGGAAGTAAAGATTACTTTGTTTCCTTTATCACATAATTGACTAACACTCAACAAGTTATGTTTCAAGTCATCAACAAGTAAGACATCTTTAATAAAAGTAGTACCATAATACCAATAGAACCAATGCCAATTACCTTACCCTTTGCATTGTTTCCAAAGGTAACTTTACCTCCATCAATACTTTTGATTTCATTGAAGAGTTCTTTATCTCCTGTCATATGCCTTGAGTATCCACTGTCCACTAGCCAAGCATTTTTGTTTATTGTGGACTTGAGGCATACCTATAAAATCACAGTTCAAGTATGATTTTTAGGTATCCAAATGAGCTTGGGTCCTTAGGGGTTAGCACATGAAGGTTCCCAATGAGCCTTTCTTATCCAATAATATTTATTTATGTGACCAATTTCATACAATAATTACATTGTTTCGGTCTAAATTTGCTTTTTGGTCTTACAATATTTTTGAATGTCATATTTATATTAAACTGATTTTGAGAACAATGGCATGTACAGTCATGATTAATTGATGTTTTTCTATATGCATGCTTCTTATACATAAAGGCATGATTATTCTTTTTATGTATAGAAGGTTTAATATGCTTATTTCTTGGTGTTGTTCCAACAAGTGTGGAGATGTGAGGTTCACTAGACTTAACAAAGATGGTTTTATGAGAAGATGATAATGTGTCCTTAAATCCTAGACCATGTCTAATTAAGGGTGGTCTTTGAGATACAATGAGAGTATCTAAACTCTCTTTACCGTTGTGAAATTTAGAAATAGAATTCCTAAGTTCCTCAACTTTATTTTTTAACGTATTATTTTCTTTTAGCAAAGAAGTAGTTGAGGGTCTTGATGAATATTCATCTAATGACTTTTGGAGAGATTCATTAGATGATTTAAGCTTTATGTTTTCCTTTTCTAAAACATCTATCTTAGTTTTTAAATTAGAGATGTTATTTCTATAAGTACTAAATTTACTTCTATATTTCTCTAATTCTAGATTTAATTCTTCTATTAGGCTTTTCATCATCATCATCATCACTATCATCATCATTATCACTACTATCATTGTTCAAAGAGTATGAGTGTAGTGATCTTACCTTATTCGAGACATGATCTTCAATAGCCATGAAGCATAGGTTAACCTCTTTGTTTTCATTATCCCATGTGGCTTTGTGACCTTTCTCCCCATTGTCTCTTTGGTATTTGCTCTTATTCTTCTTGAGCCTTGGACATTTTGGTTTGATATGTCCTTTTTTTCCACACTCATAGCACTTTACCTCTTCCTTACTTCTTTGTGCATCATTAGGAGTTTATTTGAGGTTTCTTAGCCTGAATTTTCTGAAGTTGCTCATTTTCTTCTCAATGATTCTTTTTAATCTTCTTGAAAGCATAACAATGTCCTCATTTTCATCATCACTCATTTTTTTCCTCATCTTCACTTTCTTCTTGAGATTTTGAAGTAGAGGCTTTGAGTGCTAAGGACTTTCTTTTCTCTGGCTCTGCTTCAAGCTCTCTATCTCTTTTCACTGCCATTTCATGTGTGAGAAGTTTGACAATCAACACATCAATATTCATGATGCTCATATCTTTATTTGCTTCTTCTATGCCAGCAACTCTTGAGCCATAGTCTTTAAGAGGAAGACTTCTCAGGATTTTGTTGTTTACATCTTTCAGACTCATATGCTTCCCAAGTTTCCTCATTCCATTTATAATGGCTAGAAGGTGATTGGTCATGTTAGTGATTGACTCATTGGATTTCATCTTGAAGAGCTCATATTCAGAGGTCAAAAGTTGAATCTTCTTAGATTTGACTTGCTTAGTTCCTTCATGATAATTTTCCAATGTCTTCCACATGCTGTATGTTGTTGGGTAGTGTTGTATTCTTCCACATTCTTCAATAGATAATGAGCTTGATAGGATTTTCATTGCCTTATTGTTTTTGAAATTTGCTCTTCTTTGATGCTCTGTCCAATCATCTCTTGATAGGCTTACTTCTTCACCATCAGCTCCTCTTGTGGTTGATGGTGTCCATTCTTTTCGTACACTATCCCAGACTTCAATTCCTTCACTATCCAGGTATGTCTCCATCCGAAACTTGCAATGGGCATAATTTGCTCCATCAAAGTAAGGTTTGAGACTTTGGAATCCTTCACTGGCCATATCTTAATCTTTACTAGCGCTTTTTAGGCTTCAATGCTAGACTTAGCTCTAATACCAATTGTTGCCCAGATATTAAGCCAAGAAGGGGGGTTGAATTGGAATTTCAAAAATTAAACTTTAAAGTGCGGAAATAAAAAAAATTAATTTTAGGAGGGATAGATAAATTTGACACAAGGATTTTATAGAAATTTGGGTGTTAACAAATCCTACTCCTCTCCCCAATCGCAATTGAGTGTTTCACTAACACACTAAGTGTTACAATGGAGTTTTACAAGCTCACTCCCAACTATGGTGTTTCTCACAATGGCTCACACCTAACCCAGAAATTCCTTGTGTTTTAATGGCTCACACAATAACCAATTCCTTGTGTTTTACAGGTTCACACAAACAACCTTCACTTTGTGTTTTTACAGGCTCACACAACTAACCCTTACAAGTGTTCTACTCTTAACCCAGAAATACCCAAAACTCACTTGAGTAATAAATGATTACAGAGAGAAACACCCACAAATCTTTATTGCTCAATGAATGAAAAACAAAAAGATTTTTACAGATAATAGATATTTGTTCTCAAAGTATTGAATGTACAAATAACTTGTAATAAAATTTTGATTCAAAGTATTTGTTATCCTCTTGTACTGAATGCATAAATGACTTCTATTTATACTCATTTGGCTGATTATAGCCGTTAGGACGCATTTAATATGAAACTAGCCGTTGTACCAACCAAATAATCGCGCCTGACATTTTTCTCTTTCATCATTCACGGGCGTGACTATGTTTGTCACGGGCGTGACATTTCTTCTCAAGCCATGACTGAAGTGGTGACCTTGGTCGTAAAGCTCTCTGGAAAGTTTTGAAATATAGGGTCACGGGCGTGACATATATATTCACGGGCGTGACAAACTTTCCAACCGTGATCCAAGTGGTGACTTTGGTCGTGAAGCTCTCTGGATTAAAATGCCATGAACATTCATGGGCGTGACATTTTAATTCACAGGCGTGACTTAAATGTCCATTTTACGGTTTGTTCTTCCTTCATGGTCGTGAACTTCGAATGTTAGTTTTGGTAACGGTTAGCTCTTTCACGGGTGTGACACATAGGGTCACGGGCTTGAACATGCTACTTCTTTAATTTTGTCTTTCAATGATTATTCTTTCAATCTCCATTCTTGCTATTTTATTCCATACCCTGTTTAATAGACTTAGAAAACAAGTATGTTAAATACAATATTGCTATTTTATTTATATCATCAAAATGACAGAAATACCCCTCAAGGTTTAACATTTTAAATAATAATGTCAATGTCAATGATATTGGTAAATCTATAATTATTCTCCCCTCAAGCTACATAAGAAGTGCACGATATATGATTGAACATTACCATGATGCTATGACAATTTGTAAATTTTATGGTCATATGGATTTATTTATAACATTTACCTGTAATCCTTTATCGTCTAAAATTTAACATATGCTAGATTATATCCCTGGACAAAGACCTGAAGATAGACCAGATATTATTAGTCGTATTTTTAAAGTAAAATTTGGTCAATTAATTGATGATATTAAGAAAAATAAACATTTTGGCAAAGTTATAGTTTTATTATATACTGTTGAGTTTTAAAAAAAAGGTATTCCTCATATCCATTGCTTAATTTGATTGCATAAAGATGATAAGCCAAATACACTATCTGATATAGATTTAATAATTTCTGTCGAATTGCCTTATAAAGATAAATAATTCGATGTATATAACATTATTTCAAAATTCATAATTCATGGTCCATATGGTTCTATAAAACCTTCTTCACATTGCATGAAAAAATATAAATATTCAAAATTTTTCCAAAAAAATACCAAGAAAAAATATTAATTGATGTCAATGGATTTGCAATATACAAACGCAGAGACGATGAAAATTTTGTCTTAAAAATAATGATAAAATTGATAATTGCTTTGCAGTTCCCTATAACAAGGAATTAGTTTGTAAGTATGAAGCTCATATATATGTTGAATATTGTTATAAATCAACAATGGTTAAATATTTATTTAAATATATTAATAAAGGAATAGATAGAATACATGTTATTATTGAAACATATGCAGATCCTTCTGAAAATAGAGATAATAATAATCTCATAATCATTGATGAAATTAAAGCATATTTAAATTGTCGTAATATTTCACCATATGAAGCAACTTGGAGGTTATTTAAATTTCCAATACATTATAGACATCTTTCTATTGAAAAATTAACAATCCATCTGGAACACATGAACAAAATTTTATTTGAATCAACATAAAACTTAAACCATATTGTTAATGATACACGTTTCAATAAAACTATGTTTACAGAATGGATGTGTAACACCCCTTACCCTTCCATACACTCATCTGTATACCGGACGGATAAGAGATGCTACAGAAAATAAAATTTTCTAAAAATACTTCTTTAATTTTAAACATATTTAATATAAAAAATTTTAAATATATACTAAAATATTATACATACACATTTTTTTATTTTATTTATATACATGCTGTAATGAAATTTAAAAACTTGTATATATACATATCAAAATAGAATAAATAGACCAACCTGTTCTGGGTGGCTACCACTGCTACTGCTGTGCTCCATAATGCAGTCTCCAACCAGCGTCTCTATCTACAAATCAGGATGCTCTCTGCTACTTTGGTAACCTACGCGAGAGAAAATAAACTCCCGCTCTGAGTATATAACTCAGTGGTGCAAAAACTCTTATAATAATAATCATTAAAATAAAACATGTATTTAAAATAAAATCAATTCAAAATTTCCATCTTTTTCTGTAAATCTCACAATACAATATTTTTATAATTCAAACATCGCTGAATTCTTAATAATATATTTTTCATATACCTACATATTATTACATTCTAGACTTGCTCTTAGAGAATCAAAGGGTTATCATATTACATCTCAACTTAGAATCCACAGAAATGCACAGGATTCAAATGTAATATGACTCAGCCCACAGAAATGCACAGGACTGACAATTGTATCAGGTGATCCACAGAAATGCACAGGATCACAATATTGCATTGGTCCACAGAAATGCACAGGACCAAAATTTATATCCTATTGGCATGCCAACAATACCCTAGTTCACGTCTAGGCTAACATGTGGGAAAAATTCTCAAAATCATAATTCACTTCATTTTTCAGATAATGAATAAATATTCTTTCAATATCAAAATAATTATCATCATAGATAATTTTTAACATTTAAATTTTTTTGGAATACAAAAAAATATATATAACTCAAAAATTGCAAAAATTCCAATTTTCACATAAATTATATTTATATGACTAATATTATAAGGGTAGTTGCACTAACCTCTTTATGCTATGCCGGTATCAGCCGGCTCTTTTCCTTTATCTTGGATTGACGCCTGGTCCAACGTCGCGCCTAGAGATAAAAAAATTTACGATTAGCTATTGAACCCTTTACGACATAAAATCTAGCAAAATTTAAATTTTTAGCTCTCACGAATATCAAGATCTTATAATTTAAAATTTTCTTATTATGCATGTTTAATGCATAAATTTCGGTTTTTGTCGTTATCATGCTTCCCGGTGCGACCAAAAATTCAAATATTAATTTTATTTTATAATAATTTATTTTATTTATTTTTCTGCCTCCAAAACTATTTTTCTCCATGTATTTCTTTTATTATTCTAGTGTCCATTTCCAATTCAAGAATTTTTATTAATCCAATAAATACTCTAAAAATTCCAAATAAATTTCTATCTTCACTTTAACTCATTTTCTTTCATTTTCCATTATCAATTTCACCAAAACAATATTCAACAACTCCCAATAAATTTTTCCATAATTTGGCCAAAAATCTAAAAATTCACCAAAAATTCTATTAAATTTTCCTTTCATCCCAAAATTTATTTTCTACTTCCATATACTCCAATTAACTCCATTATCTTTAATTTAAGGAAAAATTCCTCCAAAATAATTTTTCCAAAATTTAACCATAATTATGGAAATTCTCTAAAAATTCCACAAAAATTCCTAAAATTTATTTCCATCAATTCTTCACTCAATCCATCATCCTCAAACCTTATTCTCTTCATTTCCTATTTTTCTCTAATTTTTCAAGATTTTTGCCATAAACCCTAATTTTTTTCCATCAAGCAATTTCAACCAACAACACACCACAGCTTCAATTTCTAATTTAAAAAATCATCAAATCCAACATAAATTCATATAAATTTGAAGGAAAAGTGAATAAAAACTTACCTCCAATTTTTCTTGAATTTTTTTGGCCAAAGAAATAATTTTCCTCCAATTTTCCTTTATTTTCTTCACCCACCAATTAATTTTTCTTGCTCCAAATACTTGATTATTGGTAATCTTGTGAAATTAAGGTGAAGGAAAAGCTTAATCCAGCTCCCATGGTGGACGGCCACACAAGAAGAAGAAGAAGAAATGGATTTTTGATATTTTGTAGATTTTTATCCTATTTATACTCAATTAACTTAATTAATCACAATTAATTCCTTAATCCATCTCCTCATTGGCTAATAGCATAATTAATTATTCCATAATATTGACACATGACCCAATCACATTTCCATTAATTTTGACTTAAAAATTTTCCAACCAATCAAATATTTTCTTCATTTTTCTTCATAATTAATTTTAATTCTCCAAAATTCAACCTCTAAATAATTCAATTTCATCAAATTAAATATTCCAAAAATTATAAAATAATTTTCCCTTCAAAACGGTTTCTTCGATTTTGCAAAATGACCACCGGTACAAAAATCGAGTTTTTTTATGGGTTAATTATTTTTCTTAATTTGACCTGTAAAAATTCATCCGCCGTTCGATTTCTAATTTATCAGTTTTAAAAATCTTAAAATTAAATTTCGATCACATCGACTCCATTGTGATAGTGATCGCATTTCTCTAGCTCCTGATCTGAAATATCAGGCTGCAAACTTGTACTAAGCATCTTATTTCCACAATTCAAACCCTTAACCTTAAAATTTCACCTTATAACTCCACCTATGATCTTATAATAATATTTTTCATGTTTTGGTATGCTTAAATTATAATTTCACTACTAAGAAAAATCCAAATTTCTGCCCGGGCTGTCGTCTCGATTTGCGTGCATAACACGAAATTGCATTGTTTCATTTGATAAAATTTCTATTCATTTTATCATATTAATATAATTAATTTTTTATGTATTTATCCGTATTTAGACTCCGATCGTACGTCTTTATACTGCAGTATAAACGACCGCAGTACACGTATACGGTCAGGATTTAACTCACGAATGTGACAGGATGTACACTAATAGTTTATACAAAGATGCCCACACTCTTACATATGTAGAGTTTCTAACTAAGTGAGTATCGAATAACAAGAATAAAATGTGGACAAGACATAAAAAAGGCCATTAATAGGAAGAATTGCTTATATTCATCCAAATTCAAGAGAATTGTATTACTTTAGAATGCTTTAAATATTGTCAAAAGCCCAAATTTTTTTTAAGACATTAGGACTGTAGATGGGATTTTGCATACTACTTATCATTCTGCATATAGTATACACGATTTACTTGGAAATGATAATGAGTGAATTTTTGTAATGGAATAAGCTATTTTGTGTGCATCATCATTTGAATTACGTCATCTATTTACAGTTTTGATATTATTTTGTGAAGTTAGTGATTCAAATAAACTTTTCAGCTTATTTTGGAAATATTTATATAATGATATAAAATATGATACGTATATGAATCTTCAAATTTCAGATAACAATATATCTGAAGAATATCTTAAGAATAAAGTTTTATTTGAACTTGAAATTTTTTTTAATAAAAATTCATGTTCTGTTACTAACTTTAACCTCTCTGCACTCGATAGATCATTTTTATACAATAATACTAATAGATTAATAGTTGAAGAACTTAGTTATGATTTTACGTAATTAAAAATAAAACATGATGAAATGGTTATTACTCTAACCTGTGAATAACGCATTATATATAACAATGTAATCAGTACTATTCGAGATAATAAAAATGGACATATTTTTATGAAACAATTATAACTAAACTTAGATTTAAAGAAAAAATAGTGGTAGTTATTGCATCGTCAAGTATATCAACATTATTACTGCCACATGGCAAAATGACTCACTCTCAGTTTAAAATTTCGATTGATTTAACTAAATATTCAACCTGTAAAATTAAAAAAGGTACTCAATTAGCACAATTAATACAACAAAGTTCTTTAATTAATCGGGATGAAACACCGATGAGTCATAAATATTGTTTTAAAGCACTTGATAGATCTTTAAAAGATATATTGAGTGTTACAAATAATGATATTAATGAATTACCTTCTAGAGGTAAAACTTTCTTATTGGGAGGTGATTTTAGACAAAATTTACATGTTGTTAATGTTAGTAAATAATATATTATTAATGTATCATTAATAAAATCTTATTTATGAAAATATTTTAAAGCTTATAAATTAATAACTAATATGCGTTTATTGTCTAATTCTAAAAACAAACATGAAAAAAATGAATTATCTGATTTTGCTGATTAGATTCTATTGATAGGTGATGGAATAGTTCAATTTAAAAAAATGAAAAATTTGATGATGAAAGCAATTGGATAGAGATACCCTCAAATCTAATAGTTGATGGTTCCATTGAATCGTTTGATGAAATTATTAATAAAACATATCATTCACTTATGGTTAAATATGCTGACCCTTTTTTATATAAAAGAATGCATCATAATTACACCTACAAATGAAATATTTAATATAATTAACAAAAAAATGTTAGATCAGTTGCATAAAGAAGAAAAAAAAATATTATAGATTTGATTCAATTTGTAAAACATCAAATAATATTGATGCATTGTAAGTTCTTTACCTTGTTGAATTTCTAAATTCTTTAAATTTTAACGGATTTCCATAGCATGAATTAAAATTGAAAAAAAAATTCCTATAATATTTCTTATAAATATCAATCCAAGTATTGGTCTTTGCAATGAAACAAGATTGATGGTGATTAATCTAGGAACAAAGATTATAGAAACATAAATTACTACAGGAACACAACGGTAAAAAAATATTTATCCCTCAAACTATATTATCAATAAATGAAAAAAATGGCATTTTATATTAAAAAAAAAGATAATTTCCAATTAGGATATGTTATTGTATGATAATAAATAAAAGTCAAAGACAAACTTTGAAATATATTGGTTTATATTTGTATAATCATGTTTTTTGTCATGGACAATTATATGTTATATTTTATAGAGTTACGTTGCATAAAGGTATGCATGTCATGATAAATATTATTTACCATGGAATATTTAATGATTTACCTGATTATACACAATAACTCATTTGATATTTGCTCATTATATATGTTTGATCATTTTAACACTCTAATAAAGCAAATTCTATATAAAAAATGTCGCATGTGTGTATATCAGAAATTGATAGCCACAACAGAAATATCCGACTAAAAGTTTGTATTACAAGGATTTGAAATTTTAACAATATTTACAACCCTACTGAGTTATACAGTATCGAATTTCTCATGTTTGATGAAAATATATATTATTTTTTTATTCATCTCTATTGATATGTTGCATGATATATTATTTAATTAATATTTTGCTTTTTTTTATTTAATAAGGTGATATTATGCATGGTACAATTCCAAGACAACTCACTGACCATTTTAGACCTTTACTCATTGAATGTAAAGTGTTCTACATTTCTGGGTTTATTGTGATCCCTACTCAACCAAATTATAGGATTAGTTCTCATCCATTTCGTATCAAACTACCAAAGAATGCACTTCTCAAAATTGTTAATGAAGATGATTCATCAATTGCTTTTGATAAATGATTTTTTAGAATTTGAGGAAGTTATAGCCAGGGCAGGTGACAAGACATATATAATAGGTATTATTCAATGATTATATTCATGTTTTATTGTATATATTTGTTTCTACTAATAATTAAATTCTCTACTTATAACATTTATTTTTTTCAGATACAATTGGCCAAGTCACTTTAGTTGGATGCATTGAATAAGTTAATGTACTTGGTATAGTTGAAAGTAAATACAAAATTCAAATCAAAGTGAGCATGCATATTAGTTTTTTTTTTATTCATATGTGATTTCTTTTTTTAAAATATTAAATCATTTAAATTAAATGTAGCAACCTTAGGGATAAAGTCGCCATGAATTTTCCAGATGATTGTATTTTTACTCAAGAATCAAATAGTGCAGTAATTGTTGTATTTGCAGCAATGATTGTCAAAAAATATGTAGGTAAAAAAATTATCATAAAATAATAAAAAGCACAATTATTAAGGTAATAAGCCGTAGTTTTCTTTTAGATTTTGAATTTACCTTTTGTATAAATATTTTTTATTATTATCTCATCTTATATATAATTCATCGGTCAATAGTACAACAACTACAAAGATATATGTTAATCTCCAAATTCCTTTTGTGTTAAATTTCAAACAAAGGTAATTTTTTCCTCAATATGTTATTTTCCCGTGTTCATTTATTAATTATTAATTTCGATTTATATAAGTTTCCTAAACTAGTTGAAAAATTTGTTCGACTTCAAATTGAGGGGTAATCACTCAAAGATATTGAGTCAAAAAAATAACAATAGAAAAACAGTTGTAGAATTGTTGAGCCTTGACATTCACACTGATAAGGCAAGAAACTTAACTGCGATTCATTATTTATTTTAAAAATTACTAATATAACAATATTTAGATTACTTTATTAATATAATTTGCATTTATTACAAAATATAAAATTCACTTGCAAAACGATTATTTCTTATATTGACTCATCTAATGGATGGTGGTATAAAATTTATCCCCAATGCAAAAGCAATCTTCAGAGTTATAACGAACAAATATGGTGCAATAATTGCGGCATCCTTAATGATCCAGCTGTTTGTTGGTATAATAAATAGTCAATTTCATGAATTAATTATTTCATCATGTATATAATAACTTAAATCATGTCTAAATCTTTTCTGATAAGTATAAATTGAGTAAAGTCGTTGAAGATGGAACTGGATCAACAACATTTATCATATTTGGCAGGCTAGTTGCAAAATTGATTGGATTACTAGCAAACAATTTAGTTCATGGTTTTACAAATCGATACATATTGCCACTAATGATTAGTAAGATATATGAAATGAAAAAAACATTTCAATTGGTCATTAGCAACTGAGCTGAAGACCCTTATAATTTATTTTTCAAAGTAACCCACATTTTCAAAAATGAAATCAATTTACTATCCATGAATAAATCTTCTGCAAGATTATCTTTAGGAAATGATATTTTGTTAAGAAATCCTTTTGTTAAAGAAGAAAAATCACTCATTCCTTACTGTAATGCACAATTAGTAAATGTCTCTTAGACACTCAATCCAAACCAAGCAATTCTTAGCATAGAAGGAGACACGTCCTCAAATGAATCACCAGAGAAAAAAATTGTGTATTAGATAACTATATATTATTCATTATATATATATAACCCTAAACTCCAAAAAATAATATTAAAAAAATCTTATAATTTCTAAGGTCTTATCGTTTCTCATCCAGTAAAGAAGATTGAGTGATAGCATGATTGTATTCTATATGTAGTGATTTGTTTTTAATTGCTAAAATTATTATCACTTTATATATTGTTACTGTAATAAAACATGTATTATTAATTTTAACTTAACATTCATTTTTCTTTTTTTACAGTTCTCACAAATACCTACATGATTATTGTACTGCAACCAGTGCGACACAGCTACTACAACCAACTATTTTTTTTTGTTTTTTACATCTTTACTTCTTCCTTTGTAATAATCTGTAAATTTATTTTAAGTATTTTTATGATGTTTTTATTGAATATCATATCTACTATGTATTGTTTACAATATATTAATCTATCAATCAGTGTTTATAATTGCCTTGATCCCGCCGCAAAGCTAGGGTTAATATCTAGTGTGTATATATATATAAAGTATGTAATGGATTACCTAAATACCCTTTGAGAATCTGAGATTGGGCTGGGGGTGATCAGTTAGAGTCCATGAGAGATGCCCAATAATGGTTGCCTTTAGGCTTTTAAGCCCAAAACCTGGACATCATTAAGACATTCATGCTGTATACAATTTTTTTTTTCTTTTTTATTTAAATTTTCAACTTCTTCTCAAGCTGTCAAACCCAAGAATCAGATCTCTATAATTTTGTTTTTGAAGAAGAATAAGTAAAAATTTCTAACATAATAAACTTTTTTTTTTATATATTTTTACAATTTCTTTTTGCTAGAAACCATTTAGTGAATAGGAATTTAATATTTGCTATGTAAATTTTTTTTTGAATAAACAACTATGCTAGATTTAATAGCTCATTCTAATCCCAATTAGAACTTCCTATCCTTCGGAAAACGCTTCCACATATATATATTGTGATTTGGCTGCTCAAACCCAATGAAATACTGCCACTATCTCAAATTATTGAACAGCCATTAAATTAATGTTTAACTAAATTTGCAAATAAGTAAACCTATTATAATTAATGTATTTATTTTTTTTTTCCCAAAAGAGGGAGAGCCTCTGTGTGTGTGTGTGTGTTGGGAAATTAGTTCTAGAAAGCTCCTTATAATATAGTAAAGCAAATCACCACTAAATACATATTAATTCACAAAATTGGTCAGTGGGTAGAAACCAAATATTGTAAGATAATTTATTTAAGTACTCATATATTACTTTTAAATTCTGAGTTAAATTTAAATATATTGTTAAGTCCATCCATATATATGATTTGATTATAAAAAGCCTCATGATGATATGTTGAATATATTAATTAGTTCCATAAGCTACTTTTCATTTTGTCAATATCAAATAATGAAGAATATGATATATAGCAAAACTAACAAAATTTTAGGTAATATTAGTTAATCTGACATCAATACCTTTTCATTCATTCATCACCCTTTTATTTCAACTCATTTAATTATGCAAAATATCATAACCCTTTTATGATTATGGGTATATATATAAGTTTTTTAGTACTAAGCGGTGTTATTATATGGGTCATACTTACACCATAAAGAAAACAAATACAAGTCGTCCTTTACTAATTAATGAAAAATATAATAAATATTTTATTGGTTACAACTTGAAAAAACAAAAAATGTTTTATTATAAAAAAGTCCATAATGGTAGTATTATCTTTTGAAAAGTTTCATTAGTGACCACCATGCAACTCCAACTATAATATGTACCACTCCATAAGACACCAATTTAATTATATGATCAGTTTAAGTTAAAAGAATATATATTATAAATACGTGGACTCCAATTTAATTATATAGGAGTTGAATTTAAATAAATATATATTATAAAAGTGTCAACATGTTTATAATATGAAAAAAACTATCATAAATAGGTTTTACTAGTTTAACTTAATTTATATATAAATAAATTTACAATTTATATTAACGATTATCTAGTTTGTTTTTATAATTTTTTTTAATATGCATAATTTTATGTGTGTGAGACTTTTTTTTTAACTTTATTATTTGTTTTATATAGTTTTCATATCCTTTCATGTATAATTAAGTCACATGTCTTGTTTAAATGTATCACGTAAACAAGTTACATGTATTGTATAATTTGTACACATCTAAATATATTGAGTTAGTCATATCCAATCATATAATATTGTGTCAATATGTAATTTACGTGTTTTGAACTTTGATACAATTAATTAATCATGTATATATATGAAAGCGTAGTTGTGTTATACACATTTTATTACAATATACATTTAAACACCCCACGAATTAGCTCTAAATATCAACCACAACCTTCTTTGTTTGTCGGATTCGCTTTCACAAAAAAAAATTAAAATAAATCCAGCTTCAAGATTGTGCTCCAACTGATTATGTCTCTTATATGAATATTAATTAATTGCTAATGTATGCCTGTAAATATTTTGTTTTCATAACTTCACTACATAAAACTTTATAATCTTATAATCATATTATTCATTGAATTGGTAATTGTATTATTCTAGGGTAAACTTAACAAAATTATTGCATTTAAAAAAAATGAAAAATTTTATCATGTTGGTTCACCCACACAAGAGAGATATATATAGGGATACCTTATAGTTTATTAAGTTAAAAAGTCTATAACACCATAAGTAAATTAAAATAAATAAAATTTTAAATATTTAATTAATACATAAAAGGATATATAAGTTTTTTTAATCAAAGTGACACCATGTAATTTTTAAAAAATCTTAGATATGTTTTAAAAAATCTTAGATATGTTTTTTTTTCCTATAGAAAGGAAAAATTACATGACTCTTTTGTATCGAAACGATATCCTACGGTTTAAATTCATTAATAAATTTTTTTTTTAACAAAATGAAACCACATAATATTATTTTGACATTAAATTTTTTTTTATTTGTTATGTGTCAAAACTCGAAACCCCGTGATACTTTTGTAATTAAAATTTTTCCATTACTTTTTTTTGAAACTGAATTTTTTTAGAGCTTTTAAATAAATAAATATATATATATATATATATATATATATATATATATATATATATATATAAATTGAATTTCTTATACACCTAAAATAAAATAAAATATAACATGTCATTTTCTCAATGTTTGAAAATATACGAAAAATAAAAAAAAAATTACAAGTTTAGGTATTTTAGAGGTTTAAATATAAATATAAGAGAGTTAATTATTTTCTTTTTAATAAATTTAGTTAGCAATTTATATATATTAAAAAAAGTTTAAATGATAATAATGGGTGGTCGATTTGGTTCTTGGCTCTGTGGATGATGTTAACCTTTGTTCCCCTATAGTTAAAGCTATGCGGCAGCTCATGTTTTTCTTTTCTTTTATATATATATAAGAGCAAATAAAGAATACATGGAACATGTTTTGACTTATCATATTTTCAGAGAAGCAAATTTCTGATTCGAATTTGGCACTGGATTATCTTCTTAGCATTCATCTTTGTGATGATGCTTTTTGAAGGAATTTCGTAGTGATTTCTTTATGTGTGGAAGAAAACTAGAAAAGACTGAATTCCATTAGTGGCTGAAGAAGGTATAGGGAGCTATTTAAAGCACTTAACTGCTGATATTAACTAATCTAGTTAAAGAAACTAACTTACTAATTTACAGCTGAAATCTAACTAACTAATAGAAAAGAACTATAGATACAGTGCATGTGCATGTGCTGGAATATCAGCTGAGAGAATATTTCCTTCACCCTCAAGTTGAGGAGTGTGAATATTTAACACTCCCAGTTTGGAAATCAAGTGATTAAGAGTTGATATGATGAGCCTTGGAAAACAGATCTGCTACTTGATTTGCAGATCTTTTTGGCATAAGCTTGATGACCTCAAAAGCTACTTTTTCTCGAATAAAATGACACTCTAATTCTACATGTTTAGTTCTTTCATATAGAATAGGATTATATACTAAAATAGGATCATATAGAATAGGATTGATGATCTTGATACTGTGGTATGCTTTTTTGATCTCCAAGATATCAAGGAATTAAGAACCAAGTAAGATACACATGCTAGCGATTGATTTTCTTGTTAGAGGACATGTTGCCCAATTAGTGTCACTAAAAGCTTGTAATTTCAAACTTGAATCGCTAAAGAAGAAGTGTCTTTGATCAGGATTTTGTTTGATATGTCTTAGGACACGATAAGCACATTTGAGATGCAACACTATTGGCTTGTCAAAAAATTGACTAAGGTATTGAATGGCATAACAAATATTTGGTCTTGTATTTGTCAGATACAACTGTCTTCCAATTATTAATCTTCTATAAGATGAAACATCAAATAAAGTTGGAGAATCAAGTGACTGAGTACCCTTGAAAGGCACTGGTTTGGAGTTAAGGAATTCTATATCCTGCAAGATATCCAATACATATTTTCATTGACATAAATGTACGCCTTTATGTGATTGTGCAACCTCAAATTCCAAAAAAAATAATAGAGAGGGTCAAGATCTTTAATCTTGAAAGTTTCATGGAGAAAATTTTTTATTTCATGGATTTGTTGCATGCTATAACTTGATAAAATCACATCACCAACATGGATAATAGTGCAGTAAAATCAGTATTAGTAGATTCAGTAAATAGAGAAGGATCAGACTTGGCCTGTACAAAATCTTGTCGAATGAAAGATGTCGTTAACTTGGCATGCATTCCATTGTCTGCTTGCTTGTTTCAAACCATAGAGTAATTTTTGTAGTTTACAGACTTGATTGTTGCAATTAAGCTCAGGTGGAGGAAGCACATAAACTTCTTTAGATAAGTCCCGATATAAGAATGCATTTTTATGTCTAACTGCTCCAAGTGTCATTGTTTTGTAGTTGCAATAGCTAGAAAAACTCTGATAATAGTCATTTTAGCTACTGGTGAGAATATTTCCATGTAATCTACTCATTCTTTCTGTGTGTAACCTTTTGCCACTAATCTAGTCTTATACCTATCTACAGTTCCATAGTATTTATATTTTATACTGCATATCCATTTATATCCTATTGGATGCTTTCCTTCAGGTAAGTCTATTAAGGTCAGCAAAAGCATAAAGCTCTCTTCCATAGCCTTTTGCCATTTTAGAGCTTTGGCAACTTGCCGGTAGTTCTTAGGCTCATAATCATAAGATATGTTAATAGTAAAAGCCTTGTGTGTGTGACAAATGTGAATTGAGAGATATTTAGAAATAGGATAAAAAGATTTGACATTCATATCTAATATATCATCAGCTTGAGTGTGATTTTGCTCAGTTGAATTACAAGTGGCCAGGAAACAATGATAACCTGTAAGATAATTTGGTTGTTTTCTTGGCCGGGTTGAATGTCTAGTATTAATGTTTAATTGTAATTGTGACTTAGAAGAAGTTGTATGAGTGTCAATTGGGTTTGAAGTAGAAGCAACAGGTTCAGAGCTGGCAACAAAAGCTTGAAAAATATCTAAAGATTTTGGTGCAACAAAATGAGGGAAAAAAAATCTCCAAATGATGTTTGTGATTTAGAATACAGAAAATCTGATTCATAAAAGTGTACATCTCTAGAAACAAAAACTTGATTGGATTCTAAATTAAGCAATTTGAAACCTTTTTATCTGAATGATATCCTAGGAATATACATTTGACAGCTCTAGGTTGTAACTTGGATCTGTCATATGACAAAGTAAATGCAAAACATAAGCATCTAAATACCTTAAGGTTACTAAAATCTTGTGCTTTATATATTATGCAGCACAAAATAAGGTGATTTATTCTATAATAATGGTGTTGATATTCTGCTTATAAGATAAATGGCATGCAACAAGGCATAACTCCAAAACTAACTAGACAGATTACTAATTTTTGGAACAACAAGGATCTAACAACATTTAATATATGTTGATGCTTCCTTTCAGCTACCCCCTTCTGCTGAAGGGTGGCTACACAACTGATTTGATGTTGGATGCCTTTATCACCATAAAAGTGTGGCCAGTTAACTTCTGGTCATTGTCTTATCATCTTAATTTGTTCTTCAAACTGAACTTGCATTATCATATGAAACTTAACCATAGAGCTCTTAACTTCTGACTTTGACTCTAATAAGTACCCATGTGTGCCTTGAGAAATCATCAACAATAATAAGGAAAAATTTATGAACCATCAATAGGATTTACAGTTAGCCCTCATATATCAATGGGCAACAACTCAAAACACTTATTAGACTTGGAACTACTAACTGAAAAACTAAGTATTTTCTGTTTGGCTAAGTGACATATGGGTCTTCCAATCTTTTTTCTTAAAATAAATAAGAAGAAAACAAAAAGGAAAAGTTTTAAATATTTAGTTTTGGTGAACAGACGGTGGCCTTTCGAACAACATATGAGCTGATATATTAATGTAGGTCAATATGTGCAAAGAGAGCGATGGGCAATGACTATAAGACCCTTTTGTATAATATTCACATTACATATTATTTTGTTTTTTTTATGACAAATAATTATTAGGGAAACAAATTATTATTATTTTAGAAGTGGCATATTGTTTCATTTTACAGGTTGTTTTTATATATTATATTAGATTTATTTTCTTATAGGATTGTAAGCGAATCATCTACACTAAGAAATAGGAATTCAAAAGAAAAAGAATATCTTTCTCATCATTCATTTCCATATATAAGTAATCAAAATTATTCTCTCTCAAAAAAAAAAAGTAATCAAAATTGTAATATTCCCCTTCACGAAAATTTTATCAAAGACTAAAACAAATATCTTTTTTTTGAACGAATTACTAAAAAACCCCTATGATATTTTAAAAATTTATAATTAAAAATAAACTTTTTAAAAAATAATAGTTTACTTCATTATTTTTGATAAAAATATTGTTTGAGATAATAATTAGAAAAACTGAAACTTGAATGTATTGTTTGTTCTGTAATTATAGTTGTGGGTAACGAGCAAAAACTCTAAACTCTTATAAAATATTATTAAACTATATATAAAATTCTAAAAAATGTACACAAATATATTTCAAATATAGAAAAATTATATGTTATATTGTATTGTAATATTTGAAATTCATATATATCAAATGAACGAACATAGGAATTTTTCTATAATTTATTCTTTTTTTATAAGAATTCTGAATAAGACTAATGCCCAAACTCCAAAAGCAAGAATACAATTCAATTTTTTTTTTTCAAATATACTAAAAAACAACAATAGTTGTTGAAAGATGCACACTCATGTATATAATATAAGAGAAATTATCAACTAAAACCAGTATATATGTAGATGCACTTCAAAGAAGATAAAATTTATATGATAATTAATTACATGCTAAACTTACCCGTTTAAGAAATTAAAGAATCCATTCATTTCGATGTTGTTAAGATATTTATAAAAAAAAATTACTCATATAGGTTATTTATAACAAATTGGGTTTCAAAAAAATATATTTAAATTTATTTTATTTAATTAACTGATTTTTTAAATGTTTTTTAAATCTATTTTTGAAAAAAATATTTATTTATTTGTTTCTATCTAAAAATAATTTTTAAAATTCAAAAAAATTAAAAATAAAAAAAATTCCGAAAAATATTTTTTCTAAATTGAATGCCACACAAAGCATAGTATATGTTTGAGATAAGTCTCGAAGCAACTATTCGATTGAATTAGGTTTGAAGTACGATTTTGCAATGTCGGATCACCTTGCAAAGTGAATCAATTTTGAACTAATTTAGTTTTCAACTATCAAATTTATTCAGTTAATTACTTTAATTATTATTTTTAAACTATTTAATCCCTATTTATAAATATGTAATATTTAATTATGATAGTGGTCAATTGAATAAATTTTCAATATATATATATATGTCCATCATCATGAATGTGTGCCGGAGTAGATACAGAGAGAGAGAGAGAGAGAGAGAGGTGACCCATATCCGATGCCTGTGGAGCAGAGCAGAAGTTAATATCGATGGCCAAGCAGAGGGCCATCTAATCAAAGGGCAGAAGCGAAGTTTAAGCATGCAAAGGCCTGCTTTTGTGTTTCTGTCCACTGTTATCATTCATAAATAAAACAAGTGCAGAAATTGGCACTTGGGTTTTATACTTTTTAATTACTAGAAGTAGAGGATTAAGAATTAATATATATAATTACAAAAGTGCTCACTTCTCAGAATCTGTCAGTTTTTATCAATTCCTCTCTAGTCTCTATCTTCATGGCAGCCCAGTTTATGATGCAGTGAATCACTCAGTACTGAAGCTGATGATGCAGGTTTTTAGCCCAACATATCATCACTCTCGTCATTTATCATGTAATTTTCTTCTTTTATTTTTCTTTGCACGATTTTTCTTGGAAATTTTTTGAAGCGTGGCTGTTAAATGTTTATGTATAATATGCATGTTGAGCTTCATTATGTGGTTTAATTTCTAGCTCTGCTTGTAGATTTTTCTTTTTATCACATGCATGTAAAAACAATTGTTGAAAAATGTTAATTTCTTGACCAGATCAAAGTATTCACCACACTTTTTCACTTTTTATTAGATTCTTCTACTTTATTTATTTATTTTTTTTCTTGATTTGGTTTCATTTTTATTTTATTCATTTTTTGCTTGTTGATAATTTTTTTTTCCGAAAAAAAAAAGTAATTTACCTGTATATTTCGAATCTTTTATCACTTGAGATGGCCGGCTGTTTTATGTACAAATTGTGTAGGACAAAATGGTTGAATATATATTAGATGAAACGATAATTAGGACCACCCCCAGGGCTTTTTTTTATTATTTTTCATTAAATATAATTATAAAAGTCATAATTTAAAAACTAAGTGGAAGAAATGAATTGTGATTGAAAAAAGAAAAATCGACGAACTTGCAATTGAATATGGATGGTTACGAACTTCACAGCATTTTATTCCATGGATAAGGAAGAAAAAGAATGAACAAAATGTTAAAAAGGAAAGAAAACTATTGAATTATTTCACATCAGTATGGCTTAGATAATTCTCTTTGAGTTAAAAGTTCAACGCTCATTTACTTAATTACCTAATTTTATGCTAAAGATAATGGAAGATGGAAATAGAAAATTAATATACTAGCTAATAAAGTGACGATTTGATTGGTATTTTTAACTAATTTTATAAAAATTGGAGAATGTTTCGAATTTTGAGTTAATTTTTTTTTTACCATTATCTAATAATATTAACGAGAGTTTAATATATTTAGAGTAAGTATAAAGGGATAACTAATTTTTATAGTCCATACTCAAAAAGTTTTGTTTTCTCTTTTATATTTTAGAGAAGGAGGTTTATTATTTATTAAAGTTAGAGTTTGAGGGATAGTCTTCCGAGGGCAATGATTTGGCTGCGAAGCAGAGAAAAAAATAAAAAGTTGAAAAAGACATTAGTAGCATGCACGTAAAATCAGGGTGACTGGACCACGTCGCATTTCGTCTTTTGAGACGCTCTATTCCAATATTCACTCTCATGTTTCTTATATTTTATAAGAATTTAATTAAATAATTATTAATATTTAATTTAATTAAATATTTATGGAGTTTGATAATCTTCAACTCATACCCTTTATTTTAAAATCGTTTCATAAAAAAAATTCAATATACATTCTTTAATTTTAAATTTTAGGGTAAAGTTAATTTTTTATTTTAATGATAATTAATATATTTTCATTTTTCATATATATTCTATCTTTTTACTAATATATTTCTTTAAAAATAATTTCCTTTTTCTTTATAATAAAAGTCATATACTTTTTTTATAAACATATATTTGTATAAAGTAAAGTAAATTAAAGAGTAAAGATGTAAACAATTTTTTGAATTTATAAAAAAAATTAACTCTCTATATTTAAATATATTCTAAAATGCTCGATGATTAATTTTATTAGAGATGCTTTTATTTTGTTATATAAAGTTATTTTAACTTGTTTTTATTTCGGTAAACCACACATTCAAAACAGTAACAGTAAAATTCAAATTTTGATTACTCGAAAGATTATTAGAATTTTCAATTAACTCATCAACTAGACCAAATATGATTTTATTGAATTGTATTTAATCACTTTAATAAATTATAATTCCTCATTTTATCCAACTGATCTAGATTTAGTTACGGAAGAAATGAGTAGGAGAGTTACTACTCTTTACTCCAGCCACGAAGGAAGATAATCTCATTAAGCCTTTTACTGATGATAAAATTATTCGAAGTTGTTGTCACTATTCATTCTACCAAAACCTCTTAGAGAGGATCGCATGACGCCTATTTTCTATTTGAAATTCTTTCCTATTCTTCAAAATCATATTTGTAATGCTACTAACTAAGAAGAATTGCTCAATAATGAGGCGGTCCATCCTACAGTTTACTCTTCAAAATTTTTATTTACATTATATATATAAACTTTACAAAATTACAGTTTATTTATGAGAAAAATAAAATATTTTACAATATTAAGAATTGATTTTATAGGTTATAGTTTGGGAAAAAAAGATTTGTTTTAAAGCAAAAAAAAAAAAAGTAAAATCAAGAAGTAACAATTAACAAAAACAAATTTATTCAAAAACCAATTAATAATTTTGCATATAATTTTAACATATTGATTTATATTTTTTTAATTTTTATAAAATCCAATTTCATAAACTAAAATCAAAATACCCTTAATTTTTAGTCCAAAGTACTTGTTTAATTAGTAGATTGTCATAAATCATAAATTGCACACATAAAAACCTCGCACTGCCTACTATTCCAAACTCAACACAACACATCCAAACAAGTTCTTTCTTTCTCCATTTTTACTAAACGTAAGAATACCAATACAAGTATTTAGCACATAGCGTCATAGAAACCAAAGTTTCTTGGCTATTTAAAGATTTTAAGCCCCATGGATTTCTATTTTATTTTTTGCTGCAGCGATTTTGGTTAAAAAAAGAGAAAAAAGAGAAAAAAAAAAAAAAAAGAAGCAAAGCCCAATTCCCAGTTAAATTCATATGAGACCATCACCTGCTCACAAGGCAAGACGAGAGCCTTTGGGATCAAATTTACTTGAATGGATGCTGAAAAATACACTTTCAAAGTATTTTAAGTCTCATTTATCCCCTTTTCTTGTAAAAGGAATATAAAGTTAATAGCAGAACATAAAGGACACAAATGAACCATTCAAATAAAACTAGGGTAAAGAAATGAAAAAGAAAAACAATTAAAAAAGGGTGAAAAAAAAAAGAAACAGTCCTCTCCAAATGTGCACAATTGTTCTTGCACTTCCTAGTTGATAATGCATTGTACAGTGATTGCATACAGCCATCCCATCCTATAAAACCCTAAAACCCTTACCAACTAATCATTCTATCCCTTACCGTGGTCTCTTTTTCCTTCTATTCACAGGCCAATTTAGTGTCGAAACTGCTCAAGCAAATGGCAAATGCTTGAAACGCAGACAATGGATACCGGTAATCCATGGTGAACATATCTTTGCCAACCTTGCCAAACTGAAGAATTATTTTGTCGTGATCAGACTGGGCAGGCTGTGACGGTGTTGGTGCACCAGCAGCAGGCTGAGCGGCGGCAATCAGTTGAAAGTTCTTCACAGATGCAACAGTCACTCTTCCACGAAAATTGAGGCACCAACATTGCAACTGTTCATGCCACCTTGGTGCCTTGTTTCGAAGAACCAGTGGCCTCACCTTTCTCTCATCTTCCTCATCTCGGGGTCCAACAATGTCTGAAAACCGGGAGCTGCTAAACTCAGTTGAATTATCAATTGATTTTGAGAAGGAAATGCTCCTAAATGAGTCTTCGAGGGAACGGGGAACAAGCTCAGCCTGGCCAGGGACAAAACCACCTGGCTCAAGTGCAGAGGCAGGGATTGAATGCATTGTACAATGCATCCTGCGTGGACCCCTAGTACCTAGCACATTCAGCTCATATGTAACAAGAGCAATGTTGTAGCTTCCAGTAGGGACCTTTGGAGAAACCTTTTTCGAATAGAACCTTCGACTTCGGCCAGGTGGGGATAGCTGAGAATTGTTGTAAGGGGGCTGTGTATCGTAAATTACAAACTTGGTGCCTAGAAAATTTGACCTGAATCGGGGCCAAATATGCAGGGATGAGGGCAGTATATAGAAATTCATGAAACCAACAATGACAATAAGTTCATTCCCTGTAATGATATAAAAGGATAGGCAGTCTTGAAAGCACCCTAGCAAACTTAAAAAACATTTGAGTTATTATGAATCAACCTAATGGCTCATACTAACAAATGGAAACAATATAAGCTTGAAAAAACATATGCAAGCAACACTTTATAATGACATGCGGAGAACAATGTACATCCAATTTGTATAAAACAAACTTCCACAGCTTCAGTTTTCTGTGAAATTCGCCTTTATTCAATATATCACTCCTATTCCTCCATGAATCTGTAGAGGGCTTTCTATTTATCACATTATTCAACATGATTATCGAAATTTGATTGATTATGTAAGGATATATGTGACAATTCCATTCATAATTAATTAAAATACCGAGTTCAGTTTCAATGACTGTAAAATAAATATACTTTATTGGTAGAAATAAACCATTATTCTAGCACTAATATTGACTGCCAAAAGTAATATTAGTGTGAAATTTCTTATAAACCACATTGTGCTATTGGATCAACCTACCCTCCAACCAAACGGAAAAAAAAAAAAAAAGGATTTGGGTATATGACAAGGCTACTGCACAAATTACTGCTATTCACATCAGCACTATAAGGAATAGACATACATGAATAAAGCCAGCTTAGAAACCACATGGAATGTTTTTCTTGCACATAGATTCTATCCTCATGTCATAATGCATTAAATAATCACAATTTTAGACAATACAGTTTAGATAAATGCCAGAAAAAATTGTGTACATCAGCAACTCAATATGGGGCACTAAGTAAAATTTTACCTCAGTTTTCCAATATAAGTGCTGCTTGATCTCGATATGTTATCTGCATCCATGGAGATTACATACTCGGTGCAAGTAGTTCTCCTGGTTCGTTTTGCGGACAGCAGAAACTTCCCATTTTCAACAAGCACAGCTGCAAAAACATAGGATTAATCAAGACATGCCAACAAATTATAAGGCTAGTAATAAAGCAAAATGAAGAGAAAGAAACAATTATGCAGAACATTTAAGCAGCAAAACTAGAATAACAAGAAACTTTTATGGCATCCTGCAACCCATTTGAGAGCTGACAGCAGGGGAAAGAGCTAAATTGCACATGATTGCAATAGGACAAATTAATAACTTAAAATTTGGGAAGTGCCAGCAGAGATAAATGAACTGACATCAGATCAAACTCCCAAGCCTGGTGAGTAAAGAGTTAGGGAGCATAAAAAAAAAAATTTAGCCTGAGCACACTATTTGTTCATATGAAAGAATCAGCTGGAGATAGATCAATAGCAAACCACATTTTTCCTAAAAATATACAAACCACAAAAAGTATGCCGAGAAGATATTTAAGGAACTAGTTTGGAAGAGATCCACCACTTTCTAAATAGACCAAATGCTAATTTCAATAAAAGGATACTATGATTCACACAGAGATAAGCTCCATTACAAATATGGTAAATTTTTCCCTCCATGAAAAGACTAATAAAGGCAGTGCGACATAATAATCCAATAACCCATGTAATGCAATATCAAGTAGTCATCAAGCGTTTAAATATCCATTAGTTCTGCAGTTGAAAACTATATAATCTGAGAAGAAAAGGCATGAACACAGAAAGTCAAACTTTTGCCAAAATAAGATTTAACAAGACAAGGCAGGTCATTTAAAAGTCAAAGAACTCAACCCAAATGTGGAGAAAGAAGCTTACCAGGGCTAAGGCAAAGGAAAAGATGATAAGTTAAGTTTGACTTGTCCCTCTTAATAAAGCACTGAATAGTTTCATCCCTGGGTCCAGGCTGTAAATGACAAAGCAAAACAGCGCCATGCCAATTATTATTAACTATTTTACAGAAATAAAATAATTATAACCATGCTTTCATGTTAGGATGGGCAATCTTGGATAATCTTGTCCTTTTTTAAAAAATAAAATAATTACATCCATGCTTTTTCATGTTCAGATGGATAATCTTGCATAAACAGAAACTCTTAATGCCTCAAAACTTTCATACTAAAAAGTGATTAGCTTATATAATGACATTAAGGAGGCCACAAAAAATTCATAAGAACCTCACCTGTTTCAGTGAAACAGGAAAGGTAATCTTCCCAGAGAACTCGGGGTTTGTGACAATTTCTTTACACATTTCCCTCCATGACCTGCACACTGCAGCACAGGCAACAACATGCTTCCGAGATGGCCAGGTACTCTCACTTGCCTCCAATCTCTTGATTACATCACGCAGTAACTCAGGAGGGAGGCTAGCCCAACGACTGCTTTGGATCACCTCTGGCTGGTCATGTAACTCAGTAACTGAACTATGAGATTTCCCTCTGTGATGACCTGGCAGCCTCAGCTCAAAACTCCGTCTTGACAAACTCCCAAACCCATCCCTCATGTCACGGACTATACTACGGAACGACATTCTTGTAGTCTATCTGAATAAATCCTCTAAATATTGTTGCATAAAAATATTTACACTTAAGTCGACCAACAACTGCAAATCATACCACGTGTGCAGAACTGCAAATCATATAAACTTGTTTAAATTTTAGCTGCAATGTTTAGTGACCAGAAAGAAAAGAAAAAGAAGACAAATAGGGAAAAGCACAAAGCAAGTAAAGAAGCTTCTCTCATAAAAGAAAAGTCTCACATGGACCAAAAGCACCAAAATACCAGATTTTTACCAGAGACATCTTTTGGGGGGTTTCAAACTTGATCTTTAAACCAAATTTGCTATTAATTTAAAACCAACTTCCTATCTAAAGCACTCTTCTTCAAATTAGGAATCTCAACAAAAAGGAAAAGAAAAAATTACAAAAACTTTGAAAACTATAATTTAGAATGGGAGAGGGAAAAAATATCAAACCAATTTGTTCAATCATCCAACCTCCAATATATTATAAATGTATTGAAATAAAGAATCTTACAACAAACTACAACTTATAACATACCCATAAAAGAAAACCAAAGACTTTAACCGGGTCAAACTTCGCTAGAAAAAGGCATTTTCCAGAAGAGGGAACCAAGATAGCTAGCTATTTTTTCTTTTATAAATTAACAAAAAACTGAAGAGTAAATACTGGACTTGTTCCTCTTATGTTCCCCCATAAACGTTCTGGCCCCTATATTTTCATAAAATGGGGAATTATCTCAACCCAGGTAAGCTTAAAGCATCTTCTGGAGCAAAGTTTAAGATTTACAAAATTTCAAAATATATGAACTAGGATTTGAGGTTAAACTAAGTGAAATAGAAGTTCCAAAAATGAAAGGAAAAATAAAAGGCCTACCTTTGCGCAACAAACAGATGTAAAATCAGCTTGTTCCACCCTCAATCTTCACCGATCAGGAAAATGAAACAAAGATAATTTCTTCAGAAATAAATTCTGCATAAACACAAACATTTTTCTTAAAAAAATAAAAAGATAAAACATTTTAGTCGAACAAATGCACAAAAAGATCTCAAATGTTTCCCAACCAACCACAGAAAAACTGCTAAAACTCCAAACAGAAACCAAATTCACCATCCAACTTGACAAAAAGCAGAGAAGAAAAGGGAGAGAAGGGAAATATAGTTTTTACTAATGCTAAAAATACTAACAAGAGGCACAAATTTAAGAGATTCACCAGGGGAATTTTCAGCAGAAACAAACAGAAAATGACCAAATCCAAAGAAAGAGATCTAAAGAAAAAGAAGGGAACAAAATAAACAGAAGGAAAGTGAAAGCATAGCTCACCATCTTTCTCTGTGTCAGATCCTTAGCTTAACCACAGGGTTTCTTTCTGACTATGTTTCTCTCTCTACATATGATTTTTCTCTCTCTAGAAGAGAGCAACATACGGATTTGAACCTTGATTAAATCCAGTTCACGAACGAGCATAAAAGGATTTATTTTATAATCCCTTAAATACCTTGTTTAATACTATTACTTAATTAATTATTTAATTAAGTAATTTGCTTAATCATCGTTGATTCGCAAAGGCTTCCGATGCCATAAGGTGTTTTGCCTTTGTGGAAGGATCTCATCGATTTATTTTTATTTTTTTATTTTTAATTCTTTGGTGGGACTCTTGAGGTGGGTTCATAACATCATAGAGTCTATAGGCGCAGGCTGTTTTAGGAAATTACATTTTTGGCCCTGGAAGGGTTGACCTGAATTTTTTTTTATCGCGAAACCGTAATTAGTCCGATCACTTGCTAACGACTGTTTTTAATATTAAAAAAATATTAATTACATTTTCTATTTTTTTAATACTATTTAATATTTCCTTTTTAATTAATGGATTAGAAAAAAATTTAAATTTCTTTTATTATTTTTGTCTCGTCAATCAATAAAAAATAATATTAAAAAGTATTAGAAAATAAATAGTATTGTTAGCATTTGTTATTATTATTTTCTGCACTGGGCTCTCTCTGTTCAATCATTTTGCTATTTGTTTTTTTGGTCTTAGTGTAGCATAGCATGCGGCGTAACTTAGAGTAAACGCCGTACAATTATTATATGTGTTTGATAAAGCTAGCGAGGTTGTAGAATGTTTGACTAAGCTTTTCAGAGATTTATACGCCTAAATCATTTTTGACTTTAAGCCTGTGAATTTGTTTATTTTAATTTCTTGAACATTTAATCTTTTATTAAAATCAGGCTGAATAACACACATCTAATTAAATATTATAAGAGCATCAACAGTGTTCCAGTGAGAATTAGGTACAAATATATCAAGAGTCTAATTGCTTGAAAAAAGATCAGCAAAAATTCTCATTGTAAATATTCAAGAAAATACTTGTATTGTAAATTACAACTAAATGACTAATTGGATTAATAATTTTGATTTTTAGCTATTCATGTTGAATTAAAATCAACTTGGAAATTGAGCATCTATTCACCATTTATTAATAACTATAATTTTAAAGTTTCGAGTTCAAATTTGTAATTATTTGCAAAATTTGATAAATTATACTCAAAGATCTTACTAGACTATGGAGGATAGTTAATTGAAGCTTGAATTTATATATTAAGCATCCAATGTGAAAATTAATGAATGGATTATCCTATCAAAGACTATTGCAAATGTTTTTAATTGTGTTGTAACAACAACCAATGCCTTAGATTTTTGTTATCCTTAAAAAAATATTTTAGATTTATTTCGATTGACAAAAAAAAAACTAAAAACCTTGGAATTCAATGGAGAATGTATTCATTGATTGATTTATATAAATCATATATTTTCTTGCGAAAATCTAGAAATTCACATTTGGGTTTTCTTTCAATGATCATATTGTGTGGGATTGATGAACTATATATTACTTGCTTACCATAAAAAATAATTGCGTGTGGATTTTTGATATTATTCTCTATTTATATGCCTTTAAAAAAAGAAAAAAAAAAAGAAAAGAAAAGAAAAACAAAGAAGGGCTCATGTGAGCAAAATTATGACATGGGGCACGCTACAATGATGAAGGGCTAAGGTAGGTAGATGATTTTAATACCCTTAGTTTATATAGTAAATTACTAACGTACCCTCTCTTACCCGTTTGGCATCGGCGTCTAAATGCGCGCGGTAGTGGCCTAGTGGGAGTCATACGTGTTACAAAATCTGAGAGATATAGAGAAGCTTCTCCTTTTATTTATTTATTTCTCTTAGGCTATGTTTGGTCAAAGGACAGGAAACTCGAAAGTGCAAGGAAAGTTCATTGAATTGAAGTAGAAATGAAAATGTAATGCTGCATCCATCCAAATCCAGCATCCCCATTTTGTTTTCCACCATATCAATTTTTTTTTCTCCTTAAAATAATAATAATAATTTCATAATAAAATAATTGATACAATTTTTCAAAAAAATTATATGCTCTCCACGTCCAATTTGATAGACCTATTTTTATTTTCATACAAATTAAGAAAATTATGATTAATATTAATTATAAAAATGTGCATTTTGTCTAATATAATATAATATTAATTATAAAGAGAATTCTTGGAAAATTAAGATAATAAGCCATATTTATCGAGAATAAATCATATTAAATAGAATTATAATGGAGAAATAACATACAGCTATATTTTAACAAATAAAATGAATTATCTTCTTGAGATAAATAAAAAAATAAAAATAAATTTATTAAATTAGGACAAAGATAATGGTATTTTTCTTACAAGAAAAAATGTGAAATGGAGGAAGAAAAAGAACAATATTATACTGTCCATATTTTTCTTTTAAACTCAAAATTAGTTTATTTATTGTTAATATGGCCATAATTAAGGATAATTTCATGCGTCCAGTCTAAAAGGTCAGCAATGTAGTTCAAGTAAATATTTTTTTTCAAGTTCTGCATTGATAGCAGGGGCATAAATCAATATAAATATTATATTATTACTTATAAAGTGAGATTAAAAAAAGAGATTATTAGAGATTGAGATGGTAATCATACTCTCTTTATTAAAAATTAAAAAAGTATAACTCATATATTTTTCAAAATTATAACAAATTTTATTTGTCTTACTGGTGAACGTATATAGATTAAAATCAAATTACATAAATTTTGTATCTATTTCTTTTTTCTTTTTTACAAAGAGTCGAACTGAATATTCAAATTTGATATTTCATAATTCTAATTATCAGATCAATACCACTAAACTAAAATTTATCGGTCGTATCTATTTATATTACTTATCGTTTATGTGCAATTTGTGTGTCTATTGTGTTTGCTTTATTGTAACATTTATGAATTGAAGAAATTTATCCAAAAAATTATTTGAATTTTATTTTTTGGTCTATTGAGATAGAATTGGAATTCCATATTGTAATTTTTTTTAATTTTAATATTATGGTTAAAAATTCATTGATATTTTTTACATAAAAGAATATGGTGTGATGAAAATCGTACATATATATTGGGAAGGGATGCAAAATGATTTAATTTTTATACATTTTGCAGATGCTAAAAGCTGGATATATATTGAATTCAAACCTCCCACCTTTACCATTCAATACATATGATGCAAGTGGGAAAACTATCTTAATGTCAAAGTTCGGATGAAGATGAATGGCTAATGGCAGCCTTGTGACCATTGGATGAAAATGATTTTGGCACTAGACTTAAATTATCATTTATGTTTTTGAAAAAGAAAAATAGTTAAACTAGTTCAAGTGATTAAAAAAGTTAAGTATCATTATCATCATCATCATCATCATTATTATTATTATTATTATTATTATTATTATTATTATTATTCACTGAGATGAAATCATGAGTGAATTTTTAACAATATTATACATTTTTTTGTGAACTGCAATGAAAAATTCAGCATCATGCTATAAAAATAAAAGGTGATATTTGAAAATAAAAATATATTCGATGGATTAATGATTATGCGCTTCTATTTTTGACAAAAAAAATGAACATTAAATTTAAATACCTTGTTCTATCCTAAAACTGAAAAATAATTTTATTTTTATTTAGAGTTACGTTCTTCAATTTTTTGAAATTTATTTAGAAAATCTATATTTAGTTTCACTGTTTAGAGTAAGGTATTTATAACCATCAATCTAATCAATATAATCAAAGTTTGGTTAATATCTATTTTAAAAATCTGATGGAAAATTATTTTTCAGTTATTTAAAGCAAACCATTGACATTGGTAGGTACTTTTTTTGACTTTTTCATAGTGGTTTTATTTTTCAATTTTTTAAAAGCTAAATTATCAAAAGAGTAAATGTTGAATTTTTTTATGTACATTTGAACACAAATTTTACCTGTTATGTTAATTATGCTTCACCCGACTATGTAGACCATTACGTACACTTCTCCTTCAGTCGGAGATTGCGGTTGGATATAAAAAAATAAATTTATAAATTTTTTTATTTAATTACTTTAATTTTGTATAAACTATTTTTTAAAATTATTTCTGAAAAAAATATTTATTTATATATATTTTTAAAATAATTTCAAAACTAAAAAAATTAAAAAAATTTATCTTTTTAAAATACGTTTTTTTGAAACGGGATGTAAAATAAGACATCCACTCATTTCATTTATCATGCAAGAATGCCTAGCCTAATTTTGGCTCATGGCATTTTTTTCTTTCATTTTTTGTATCATGTATATATTTATATATATCTCGCAAAAAGCATATCTCTTAAAGGAAAAAAAAAAAGATTGTTGCTATTGGGTTAATTATCCGTTTAATGCATGAAAATAATTCTAAAAATTTACAAAAATAATGTGAAAGTAAAAAAAAAAATTGATAGGGGCAGAAATTTAAAAAAAAATTGAATTTTTTTTTAGTATGTAAAACAAGGAAACATAAAATAGAAACACCATTGCCAAAAGAGCTTTCAGATTTTATGCAGCATTGTGACAAACACTAAAATCACCATTTTCGTTAATGGTTTCAGCAACAATTCAATTCGTATTTTTATATGCTCTGGTTTCATTGCATTTATGTGTCTAGCAGCAGACTGCAGACCTGATACTCAGATTGTGCGATTGGAGAAAATCCCTTCTTAAAACTCACTTGCCTCCGTTGTTGAAATTCACTTATAAAAGGGATCTAGGAGTGCTATCGATATTATTTATGTTACTCTATCCTTTACTTTTTCAAATTATTTTAATGACACATAATTTTTTTATTTCTTCATACACGGATTCAATCCTTATTAAAAATAAAGATATATGTCACCATATTAATTATTCCATATTGGTTAGCTATAACTATAATATATTGTTTATAATAATTTTGACAATTCTCATTCATTGAACTAATTTTTAGAAAGAGTTAAATCCAATATCAATGCTACTTGAATTTCTATATGGTATAAGAGTCGGGTGATGTTGGAGTCTCTTGTTGTGGTCTTCATGTTTCATATTATCGACCAATATATTCTACCCCATGGTGGATTCTGTTGTGGTCTTCATGCTCTTAGTTATTCCCCACTATATTCTAACCCGCAATGGGTCTAGACATGAAAAGGGTGTATTGATTATCCTCCATCGATTATCTATAACTATAATATACTCCTTATAATGTCTTGTACAATCTTTTTTTTTCTTGAGCTAACTTGTAGAAAATGTTAAATCCTAGGTCATTTACTTATTTAATTACTACTTGAATTTCTACACATTCACATGATGAATAAAATAAAATAAATATAATACAAAGAAGGTAGCTAACATTTGATTTAGGGAATCATACTATGTCGCTTGACAATAACATTTTACAAAACAAACCTATAGATGGATTGGTTGAATCTCATATTCCGCATATTTTCCTTTTATGTAATCTACTTTATTTTCACCGACTTTTTTTTTTCTCTTATCATTGAGATTAACTCAACCTATGTACGTTTGTTGCAATTAGTATTTCTAACAAACATATTTCTTGGTTTGATTTGGATATAAAAAATTCTACACCAACTAAATTTTGAAGCAAAATCGAAGAAATATAATATGAGAAATAGAGTTTAAATCATGCCCCTCACGCTATAGTCATAGAATTCTTGAGAAAAAAGAAACTTATTTTCTCATTGAGCAATCATATTTAATGAGAGAGTTAGATTGGCAAATTAATGGTAAAAAAGAGAGAGATTAAATTATTTTATTTTCACTTATACTAAAGGAAAAAATATATATGAAGTGGAAAGATAGGAATTAAAGAAGACGGAAAAATATTTTACTTCATAAGATTTGACTTATTGTACTTGTATTCTATAAGAATAAAAAATTATACAATCAACTTTTCTATTTTATCATATTCTACTAATATGTCATTAATTTAAATTTTATATTAGAAAGACGTTAGAATATTGAATCTCAGAGTCAGATACTAGTACAATAAGTCAAATATTAAGAGTTAGATAATAATTTTTTCTATATTCCTTTAGACATATTAGTAAGGGTTGTTTTGTTATTTCACCACAATTTAATATTTTTCTAATATAAAATCTAATTGAATGATATATTAGTAAAATATAATAAAATAGAAAATATCGATCATATAATTTTTGATTTTCAGAGGTATTATAATAAATCAAATCTGAGAGGGTAAATATTAATTCTCTCATATATATATATATATATATATATATATATATATATATATATATATAACATAAAAATATACTTGAAGAAACTGCTTAGGTGGGCACAATATTTAATTATGTTAATTAATAAATACAATATTCAATTTACATTAAAAAATTAAAATAGTTACTAATTTACTTATAGCACTCAATAACTGAATCAATTATCAATCCATAAAAAAATTATGAATCAAAGTCTTAGGCAAGTAATTCCTTAATTAGCAGAGCATTAGATAATAGACAGTACAGCCTATAGGAGGCATAGTCAATGAAAGGAAAATTATCAGTCTGATCGTTTGTCTTTGTTTAATGATTCAGCCATATTTGCTAGTTTGCCTCCCTTCCTCTCTCATAATTTATCACCTTAATTATCCTAATAAAAGATAATTATTGAAGCTTTTATTGATTATTAAATAATGGAAATCATTATTTATTTTACTTAAGATTAAGGTAACGTGGGGTCACCTAAGATGATGATTAATTAACAAATAATAAACCAACTTTCATAATCTGATATCACACGAGTAAATTAAAATTCTTCAGATAATATTTATTAAGTTCAAGATCATAACACTCTTTCTTTTCTTTTCTTTTTTCTTTTTTACGTATTTGGGGTTACATTAATTACAATACTATTTCATTAATTTTTTTAAAAAAATTTTCTTTTGATAATTAAAGACAAATTAAAATGCTAAACAAAATGTAATAATTAATTTAATTATTTCTCATGTTTCAAATATTGAATTAGTAATATTATATCCTTATAAACAAAAGGATATAATTTCAAGTCACTATATTTTCCATATCTAACAAAATATTAAATTTCTTTTTTTTTTTTGGGTTAAAGCTTAATTAGATTGTTTTTCTTTTATGATTTCATTCAATTTTCATATGAAAAGTATCACCCCTTTTTTATTACTTTGCTTTAAAGAAGCTATATTGGGCATAAACACTTTATGACTTCGAAAAATGAAGGTGGAGTGGTTATTTGGTGATTATTTGGGTAATAATGGTAGGTAAAGATTGATTATTAGGTGATTGTTTTTTTTTAATATTTTTCTGTCGAAAAGGTGTAATAACTATACTTGATTATTAGGTGATTGTTTTTATTTTTTTATATTTTTCTGTCGAAAAGGTGTAATAAATAGATTAATTGTGTATGGATTGATTTGCGTTAATGTCTATTAGTGCTTTTTTGGGTTGCGTTTGTTATGGCTAGGCTAATCAAGGAAAGAAACAAAGCATGTTTAACAGCTTAAGGTATTTGCTAATGTTAGAGTGTTTACCGTTCGGTTTTGTGAAATAATTAAATCAATAAAATTGGTTTTTAAACGTCAAATTAAACACTATTAAAAATATTTAAATTAATATTATTTGAATTCGGTTTAATCAATTTAATAGATAAATAAATGAAAAAATAGAAAAAATTTAGTTATGTAATTTTTTTATTATTATTTTTGATAATTGAAACAACACTGCTTTGAAGTTAAATAATTTTAAACTAAAACAAAACGATGTTGTTTTATTTTTTTTTAAATGAAGCAACTCCATTTAAGTTGGAATGAGTTGGCTCAAGGGAGATAAGTTAAAATGCAAACGAAGTGAAAGTTACAAAGAGACGTAATTGGACCATTTTTAAATTACACTAGCTTAATTGCACTTAAGTTATAGTTGAGACTTGTACTTTTAGGGTATAGTTGAGGGGTAAATTTGCACCCTTTTTTTTTCTTTGTATAATGAAATCTCTAATTACTATAATTTGGATTTAGTGATGATATAGGTTATGTTTGACATTATGTTTGGAAAAATAATTTTTAAAAAATATATTTTAAATATTTTAAAGTTTTAAAAATTATTTTTTTAAAAAAACAGATAAATAAATATTTTTTTATTTGAGAAAAATAATATAAAAATTAGTAAATTAAATAAAAAAATTCTAAACATATTTTTTTTGACATTTAACAACAATCTCAAATACCCTATATAATTAAATTTTCAAAAATATTTTTTCAAAATAAAAAAAAAGAAATAAAGCCTAAAATAAATAGTCTTGAATAATTCCTAATAGATTTCTCGTTTTAGAATTGTTAAATTTATTATAATCTAAACTGTTTAGTATTCTATATTTCATTGGTTGTAGATTAATTTAGATTTAGATCACACAAATCCATAATTTAGTAGATTTCACTTATCAAAAAAAATAATTTTATAAAGGGTTTTAAATTAACAAAATACCATAGAGCACAAAAACATGATTCAGGTACAAAAATAATAATAAATTTTGTATCCAAATGCCCTGAAAAACAGTTTACTAATAAGCGCCATTCAATAATTTCATTTGATGAATATGGAACTAATTTTACTTCGAATAAAAATAGTAGATTTTACTAATTGATAGCCAAAAGAAAAAGAAAAAAAATAATTTCCCATATATATATATATATATATATATATATATATATATATATATAATTTATGCAGATACTGGTTATTGGCTCACTTGAGCATATTCTTTTTCGAAATCCAACCTGTAGTGCACTAATTAGATAATATCGTTTTTATTTTATTTATTGAATTTTGGTGACTCCTTTTTATCTAATGGATATTCTTCTATTTAACTTTTTTAATCAAATCTCAATTTATTTAATTTTTCTATTCATAATTCAACTATTTTGCTTGGCAAGCATGCTGAATTGGAGTAATGTAAATGCAAGATCCAATTGAATGAATGAGAAATTAAAAGTACTGACATCTTACAAAACGTCAATAAATACATCATTTCCGAATCCTAAAAGTCAGCATCCCACTTGTCTCCTCACTTTTTGTACAAATCACACTCTCTATCTTATCATTTTGACATCATCTCTACCTCTTCCCACCACCATGCAATACACAAATTCTCAATAATATTAATATATCAAATAATTTTTTTTTATATTTAAAATAGTTTAGTGTGAAATTTTTAAATTTTTATATTTCAGTCTAACTAAATTTTATAAAAATTTTAAATTTATTTTATTACGATATATTCAAGTTTTAAATTTTTTAATTTATATTTCAAATAATATTTTTATCAAATTATACAAAAATAAACTGTTATTTTTAATTTTTTTAATTTATTAAAATCTTATATAAATTTTATGTAATTTGTTTATATATATTATTGTTTAATTTTACATTAAAATTATAATAACTTTTTTACAAAAATTCATATTTTTGTTAAATTTATTTCATTTATCTCTATATTTTGTGGATTAAAAAATTCGATTATAAATTCAAACTCCATATGTATTAACCACTAAATCAATATCATTAAATTAAAACTTATTAATTTTATTATTTTTAATTTTATATTTTGATGAACTACAATCATTTTTAGTTGAAGTCAAATTAAAACATACAAATTTTAGAGAATTCTATAAATAAAGAAGGAAATAATCGAAAATTGATGTATTACTCTTTGATACCTTGATTTATTGATTTTTATTTTTATTATCTCAGTCGTGGAGTTCATCTATACTATTTTTTTTATTTGTCTATATTTCACAATACAATTTTCATTTGTAGATATTCCTTGCCATAGGTTTAATTTGCCAAAAAAAATTATCAAAATTAATAATAACAACTATTTTTAATTAAAAAAGTAATAATCCTGCTTTTCCTATTTAATTTTTTTTTATAATTTAATGAAATCAAATAACATTTCATGTCATTAAAAAAAAAAGAAAGAGATGGTAATTACCAACTATCTTTCAACAAATGACTTTTTTTTTTCTCCTTAAGAAAATGTTGTCTTTTGGTGTCTATGGGCATGTCTATGATTGAGATGGCCTTAGTAGTTGAATCGCGCGCCAAATTCTTGTACTACGTGTCTACCATTGATATGAACTAATTATAGGTGATTTTTTTTTAATTTTTTTAATTTTTCAAAATTAAAAGTAATATTTATACTGATTAAGGGTGATTACTATTCAGTGTTTAACCGAAATGGATTATTTGAATAATATGTTTTTTTATATATTTTATAGAGGCTGAATATTAAATGGATAACTTTTCACTTTTGTTGATTTTTAAAATGTAAAATTCTCACTTTATTATGACTATTTCATGGTAAATATATATTAAATTGAGATATCCTCAATTAATTAGATTACGTAATTTGATAAAACTTTTTGGAAAAATATATTTTCTGTTTTATGAATTTACTGGAATGTTCTATTGAGATATTAACTCTTTTTTTTTTGCTATTAAATCATCTATCATTCAATTTTAATTCTATTGAAAACTTATTGATAAAAAATAAATTAATATTTAAAGTAAACAATTTTAAATAAAAAATTAAAAAAATCATATTTCAACTTTTAAACTTTTTAAATTTATTTATTGGACCCAACACTCCCATTTATTTATTATATTTGAGCTCCTAAAATCTTATTTTTGTTCAATTATGCCATCAAAAATAGAATTTTTTTAGATTTGTATGCGGATTATTAAAAGTTTAAGGGCTCAATAGAATAAAAATGCAGTTGAAGAGTACATAAAACAAATTATATAAGATAAAGGACCAGAAAAATATATTGTTCCAATCACTTCCAATATATTTCTTTCTTCATTAATATTTATAAATTATTTGACCAAAAGAAGAAAGAACTAACTGGGCTTAAAGAAATTGGGCCCCCGATTTCAGAAATTAGGTTAGGATAAGTCGATGGGGTGGGATTTCGGCCCTCTTAGAAATTACAACATTTCAGGAAAAAGGAATGCAGTCTTGTATCTTTGAAACGATGGGAATTTCTAATTATTATTGATTTCAATTTATTGAATCAATAAAATAATAGTATTTTAAATTTAATTTTTATATTATCATATTAAATTAAAATACATATTTTTAAAAAATTAACTATTTTGTAATCAATTTAATTTATATATGAAAATATAAATGTGATTTAGATTATAAAAAAAAATCTTAAAAGTAAAGGTTAAATTCTCTCACGGTTGCTAAACTTCATTTATGTATAACAATGTCATGTCATGCTGACTTCATTTGAATGACCCACCAAATATCAATGTATAAGAGGTAAAAAATCTACCAAAATAATATGTTTATTACTAATTACACGAGTCACATTATTTCAGAAAAAATGAGAACATATATACATAATTAATAAAAATCAAATCAATGAATAAAATTTACTAAGGTACGATATGTTGGACCCATTGAAGTTTAATTCATTCAAATTAGACTATAAAGTGATGATATGTTTTTGATCATCTTTAAATCTTTTTTTTTTCTTTGGTGTATATAATTATGAAGGCCCATTTGCTACAATTCCAATTCCATGGCATCAAATCAAACTAGTGATGGATAATGATGCACTCTAATGTGATTTCCTCTTTACTTTGTGCATTCATTACACGATCCAATGTGATTTCCTCTTTACTTTGTGCATTCATTACACTTTCATCTTCCTCTTTGTTCTCCCCCCGTAATACACACAATAAGAGGAATGTGAAAAGTACTCTCTATTTTTAAATAGTATTTAATACTCACTTTTGATTAGTTAATTAAAAAAAAAGAAAAATCTAAAAATAAGAAGAGATAAAAAAAAGAAAATTTATTTTTTTAAAATTTTGTTCTTGTCTTTAATTAATGAAGAAATAAGTGTTAGAAAATATCCAAAATTAGTATTCCTCTATACTATAAAATTCATCCACTAGCAAAATAGCCCAACCAACACTGTCACAAAAAGAAAAAAAGAAAAAATATTATTTCATTATGGTCTAATAATCATATTTGTAATTATAAGAAAGTACAAATTATAAAGTGGTATGGTGTTGTGATCATATAAGCACTTCATATGGTAATTGGGTTGAAAAAAATAATAATCGAAAAAGGAAAAGAAATATAAAAAAATTTATTAAATATTACCTTCCCCAATGAAGGGTCTCTTTCCACAATATTGCAGAGAAAATGGATGCTATAATAAGTGCCAATGGAGTGAACATAGTAAAGACGGTCCTTCCTTCTCTATTGGACATACTTGCATCCAATAACATATCCCATTGACAATTAAATAATAATAATAAAAATAAAAATAAAAATAATAATAATAAAGTGGGGTTTCCTCTAAAAAATAATAATAAAAGTGGGTCACATCAAGAGTACTGGGGCATGTATTGACATTCTCCTATCCCTTGGGAGGAAATTGCTGCCATGTTTAGAGAAGAAAAATCTTCCACGTTAATTTTTGAAATAGTGGAATTATCTCGTAATGCTTACTAATAATTGATCCTTAATAGTTGATCTGATAGCTCCACAATCAATCAAATTTCCAATTTATCTAATATAAACAATATAAAAGAACTAGATAAAGTTAAAAAAGAAAAATTCTCTGGAATACTTCAAGTGTAATATTTTAATTAATTCAAAAATAGAAATTAATTGGCTTGTAATTAGTTAAAATCTTCATAATTAGTTAAGGTCTTTATAAAGACTTTGTACACATTGTTTCCTTATTTTGTATATCATATGGAATTCTAACCACTTATCCCCCATCAACTATATGAATGCATTTTGATTTTAAAGCACTTTCCTCTCAACCTAAAATACTATAGATATACAACATTTATTATTTTGTATATCTAAAAATTATAATTATATTAGTCAATGAAAAAAAATATTAATAACATAAAAATGTGAACTGATTTTATTAATTAAATCAATTAAAAATACTTTCTAATCAACCCAACTTTGTTTATTATTAGTTTTAAAAAATATATTTTTTATCAGTGGCCCAAAAATCCAAACTCTATCAGCTAATTAATATTTATAGAATTAGCTTGAATCATATTACTCATTAAATTAATTTCACTGTTATTGTTAGGCTAATTAAGATATCAGTAAACTAGGGATCTTGGTTAGTAGTACTTAATCGTTAATTTGAATACATACACAATAGGCTACAGCAAGAAGATGAACATCCCATCCAGGTTTCCAAGCTGATGGGTTCCTCTCTAAAGCAACTGCCCAAAAAGCTGACTAAATGCAGCAGAAGAAACATTGAAAAAGGGTAAGCCGCAGCTTTGCTGGATATTCCTTCGCGATTGCTCCCTAAATTAAGCCACCAGTACTATACCATTTAGCTAACTGACTAACTAAAAACAAGAAATCAATAAGTTTAAATGACTGACTGCGAGGAAAAAGAAAAAAGAACTTGCAAAACAATCCACAAAGACCAAAAAATGGGATATTTCTTAGTTTATGATATATTATTTCTATATTTAGAATAGTTTTTGGTAAAATTTCAAATTGAAGGTAGTTTGTAAAAATATTTTTGAGTTTTGTGTAATTTTACTTAAATAAAATTGGAGAGAGTCTATGTATCACTTAGACTAACTCACGGAGAGTGAAACAGTATTGTGCATCGTATAATTTTACTGAGATAAAATTGGAAAGAGCATGTGTATCACTTAGACTAGCTCACGGAGAGTGAAACAGTATTGTGCGTCACTTCAAGTGACACACAACCCTGTATTTTTTTATAAATTATTTTACTTTTTTAATTTGTAACTTTCTTTGCAACATGTCACCTTAATAATAGTGTAAAAATTGTTTTTTTCCTTTATTGTCAAGTGATAAAACAATTTTTTTTTGTTTTTGTTTTGAAAAAAAAAATTATAATTATCTTTAAATGACTACTTTTTTATATGCATATATATAGGTTACCTGGAGAGTGTTATGCGCCACTTGAAGTAGTGCATAACCTTGTATTTTTCATAAACTATTTTATATTTTGATTTGTCGCTCTCTTTGCAACATATCACCTTAATGATACAAAAATTTGTTTTGTTTATTTTTTTGCATGTCATATAATTTTTACATGTTAAGTGACAAAATAATTTTTTTGTTTTTTCTATTTTTTGAAAAAAATTGTAATTATCTTAAAGTGACCACTTTTTTTTGTATGCATGTATTCATATGTCATGTATCAATGTTGGCAAGAGACTATTTTTAAATATCAGAAAAAAATTTTAAAAAAAACGTTGTGCTCTAATTCAACTAGCTCACAAAGTCAATGCATTAACTTCTGGTTCATTTGATAAAAAAATAACTCTAAACTCATAATTTTAGCAAAAAATTGAGAAATAGTTTTCTCAGTTACTATTAACTGAGAAATATCTCTCAAAGAACGTTGGCTAAAATCGTGAGGAGAGAACCTTCACCCCATCATCTTTAGTGGAGGTCCTTCCACAAAAGCAAACATTAGTGCCCCTCTAATTCTTTTAGTTGAACCTATTATCTTTGTAATTCCATGCATTTTCCTTATGGATATGGTTTCCATTATGAAATTATATATATCTTTTTATTAATTAATTACCACTTAATTACAAACTAAATCGAATAAATTTGATTTAATTACCTCAATAGAACAATCATTATAAAAATTATGGTAGGAATTATGTTGGTTGAAGCAATAGTAAATGTTGCAGTTGTATAGTTGATTGCAATATAATAGAGGTTTAAACTCAAAGTGAGTTTGAAAAAAACATGTATATATGAGTTTAAATGGAAGAAAATGGGTAGATAAAAAAATATTTTACTAAAAAAATGCATAATTTCAAAGAATAATTTTTTTATAAGTTAAATATATTTTTTGTTATGTCGGTAGCTGAAATAATTGAAAGTTAGAGTGTATGTAGGACCTACCACTATTATTATTAAAAAAAAATTAAAGTTTGATTTTGCTACTGCCTTTGAACTATTTTCCCATTGATCTTCATTTCAATTACAACAATCTTTTCAAAAATTTGAGAGATTAGTGATAGAGATTTAGACTTTTAGAATTTTTTCCAAAAAGATTGGAGAGTGACAAAAATAGTTAGAAAAATATTTTTGGGAAACACTTGTATGCCACTATTTTTGAATTTATCTCAAATTTATTATATTACATCTATCTTATGTCTAGGGAAGACTATCTATTTGTACCGATTAATTTTTATTAATGGAAAAAAAATATTCGGAGTGTTATCTGTGGATATAGCCTAAATTAAAAGGTGAGCCATGTTAAATTACCAATATTATTTTTTGCTAATTATTTTATTTTATATTTATTTGTGTTATTTTACTCGGTTTGCCTAACAAGTGATATCAGATCCAGTCTGTCAGTCCACTAAAATTATTAGTATGCTCTGTGGTTGCAGTATTAACTGATCTTCCACATCAGAAAAGATTTTATTTGATTGATGTCAGTTGAAGGAGTCTTAATTTTTTTTAAAATGGAGATAAATGGTACAAAAATGATCAGTTTAAATGACATAAATTATCACATATGGAGAAGTAAAATGAAAGATCTCCAATTTGTGATGAAAATACATCTGTCGGTGTTTACTACAACTAAACTTGAAGGCAAGACAGATAAGGAGTGAGAATTTGAGCATGAGCAGGTATGTGGTTACATCCGACAATTCGTCGAAGATAATGTGTACAACCACATTTGCAATAAAACTTATGCCCGGACGCTATGGAACAATCTTGAAGAGTTTTACACATCAAAAACTGGCAATAATAAATTGTTTTATTTTACAAAATTGATGCAGTCAAAATACAAAGAAGAGACTTTCATAACAGATCATTTGAATGAGATACAATGGATCATGGACCAGTTATCCAAAACGAGCATAAAGCTGAATGATGAAGTATTTGCTCTGCTAGTATTGGGTTTTTTGCTAGAGTCATGGGAGACTTTGAAAATTTCAATTACCAATACTGCACATAACGGTGTAGTCAATATGGAGTCTGTAAAAAACAGTATCCTAAATGAAGAAATAAGAAGGAGATCTCAGAACTCATCTTTTTCATCACAAAAAGATGTTATGTTTACATATTACAGAGAAAGGAGCCAGTTTAGACAACATATGTCTAGAGGAAAGAGCAGAGGCAAATCAAATAAATATGACAATATTGAATGCCATTACTGCAGAAAGAAATATCATATCAAGAAATACTACTGAAAGTTCAAGAAGAAACAGAAAGACAAAGAAGTGAAACAAGATGACAACAGTGATAATGACGTAACAAATACCATAAATGAATTCAATGTCGTTTGTGAAGATACTATCAATTTTACATCTCACGAGACTAGCTGGATAATTGATAGTGACGCTACCATTCACGACATGTCTCGAAAGGAATTCTTCTCATCCTACACAACAGGAGATTTTGGAACTGTGAAGATGAAAATCATAATCTATCAAAATTCATTGGCAGAGGAGATGTTTTTCTAGAGATTGAGAATAGTACCAGATTAGTCCTAAGAGATGTCAAACATATTTCAGATATTCACCTGAATTTGATCTATACAGGAAGACTCGATGATGCAAGTTGCTGTAGTACGTTCTCTAATAATCAGTGAAAGCTTACCAAAGATTCCCTGGTGATGGCTAGAGGCACAATACATGCTACCTTGTATGTGATGCATGCAAAGCTCTCCAATGACATTGTGAGTGATATGAAGAAGGACAATGCTATTGAATTATGACACAAAAAACTCGACTACATGAGTGAGAAAATGATGACTACCCTTGTCAGAAGGAAGATATTGCCCGAAATGAAAGAAGTACATTTGAAGAAATGTGTTGACTATTTAGCAAAACAGAGTAGCTTTCAAAAGTTTTTCTCCTTCCAAAATGAAGAATGTGTTAGATCTGATATATTCAGATTTATGTGGGTCAATGCTAAAATCACTGGGTGTTGCTCAGTATTTTGTAACTTTCATTGATGACCACTAGAGGAAGACATGTGTGTATACTTTAAAGACAAAAGATCAAGCACTAAATATTTTTAAAGAATTTCATGTCTCAGTTGAGAAACAGACTGAGAAGAAATTGAAATGCATTCGGACAGACAACGATGGAGAATACATTGAACCATTTGATGTCTATTGCAAAGAACATGATATTCAGTATAAGACAATGCCTCCAAAAATACCACAGTTGAATGACTTAGGTGAGAGGATGAACATAACTTTGATGGAGAGAGTCAGATATTTGCTCTCACATGCAAAGTTACCTAAAATATTTTGTGGTAAAGCTTTACTCACAACTGTGTACGTGTTAAATCTTTCACCATGTATCCCTCTAAAGCTAAATGTACTAGAGAAAGCATGGTATGGAAAGGATGTTTCCTATGATCATCTGCAGGTATTTGGTTGCAAAGCCTTTGTGCATATTCCAAAAGATAAAGTGTCAAAGCTTAATGTCAAAATATGACAGTGTATTTTTATTGGCTATGACAAAGATCACATTGACTACAGATTTTATGATCCAGTGGAGAAGAAACTTGTCAGAAGTCATGATGCTATTTTCGTTGGGAAGAAAACCATTGAAGATATTGTCAAGATAAAGAAAATGTTCTTGATTCTAATGGGGACTCAACAGATTTAGAATTGATTCCTCCAACACCAATGCCGATACAAGTTGGGGATGAAGATCAAGTTGATCTTCCTGAAAAAAACAATATTTCCATTGATAACCCAGAAGATGATGCTGAAGATGATGATGTTTATCACCAACCATTACATGTGCATTCCCCATTTCCTGTGAGAAGGAGAAATAGAGCAAGACAACCTTATTCAAGGTATCCAGAAAATGAGTATGTGTTACTCACGGATGAGGGAAAACCAGAAAGCTTTGAAGAGGCTATGACTGATGAGCACAGACATAAATGTGTTGAAGTCATGCAAGATGAAATGAAATCCTTGCATGGAAATAAAAATTTTGAACTGATGAAATTACCAAAAGGTAAGAGAGCTTTGAAGAATAAATGAGTGTTTAGAATCAAACATAAAGAGAACAGTTCCCATCCACGATTCAAAGCCATATTGGTGGTCAAGGGATTCAGCCAAAGAAAAGAAATTGACTTTTATAAAATTTTCTCACCAGTTGTCAAAATGACATCCATTCGTACAGTGCTGGGGTTACCAGTAAGTCTTAACTTAGAGGTTGAGCAAATGGATGTTAAAACTGTCTTCCTACATGGTGATTTGGAAGATGAGATATACATGGAGTAACAAGAGGGTTTTGAGAATAAATGACAAGAGGATTATGTTTACAAATTGAAGAAAAGTCTCTATGGCTTAAAACAGGTACCAAGACAATAGTATAAGAAGTTTGAGTCTATTATGGGGGAGTAAGGCTACGAGAAGACTACTTCAGACCATTGCATTTTTGTATATAAATTCTCTGATGAAGATTTCATTATTTTTTTACTCTATGTGGATGACATGCTAATTCTTGGTCGGAATATTTCTAGAATTAATAACTTAAAAAAGCAATTGAACAAGTCTTTTTCCATGAAAGACTTAGGGTTAGCAAAATAGATTCTTGACATGAAGATTATTAGAGACAGAAGTGTTAAAAAATTATGGCTGTCACAAGAGAAGTATATTGAGAAAGTACTTTAGAAATTTCAAATGGACCAAGCTAAAGCAGTTAGTTATCCTCTTGCTAACCATTTTAAGCTGAATTCTAAACAGAGCCCTTCTACAGACAAAGAGAATAATGAAATGGACAAGGTTTCATATGCTTCAGCAGTAGAAAGTTTGATGTATGTCATGGTGTGCACACGATCAGATATCGCTCATGTAGATGGAGTAGTAAGTAGATTTCTTTCAAATCCTAGAAAGAAACATTGGACTGCAGTAAAATGAAATTTCAAATATCTTTGGGGTACTTCCAAAATATGTTTATGTTTTGGAGATACCAAACCTGTATTGGTTGGATATATAGATGTGAATATGACTGGCGATGTTGACTCAAAAAAATCTACATCAGGATACCTATTCATTTTTGCAGGAGGAGCTGTGTCATGACAATCGAAGTTATAGAAGTGCATTGCACTATCTACAATTGAAGCGGAGTTTATTGCAACAACAGAAGTGTGTAAAGAGTTGTTGTGGATGAAAAAGTTCTTGAAAGAACTTGGGTTGCAGAGCCAGAGCGCTATCCATCTTGGAAATAATACATCTTTTCACTCAAGATCAAAACATATTGATGTGAGATATCATTGGATCATGGATGTGATGGAGAATAAACTATTACAACTTGAGAAAATTCATACAGAAGAAAATGGATCAAATATGTTAACGAAAATTTTACCAATATCATATTTTGAATACTGTCGATTAACTACTGAAATGGTGGAACTCTCATGTTATCAGGAGAGAGAGATTTGTTATGTCGGTAGCCGAAATAATTGAAAGTTAGAATGGGTCCCTCCAACATATGAGACCCGCCACTATTATTATTAAAAAAAAAATTCAAGTTTGATTTTGCTCCCTCTTTAATAGAATTCAAGTTTGACAACCTTAAAATAATTTAAGTTTGATTTTGTTATCGCTTTTTAATTATATTTCCATTACCCATTTGCCTATAAATAGGCAAATGATCTTTATTTCAATTACAACACTTTCTTCAAAATTTTAAGAGATAAATGATAGAGAGTTAGACTTTTGAAATTTTTTCCAAAAAGATTGGGGTGACAAAAATAGTGAGAAAAATATTTTTGGAGTGTTTTTGGAAAATACTTGTATACCACTATTTTTGGGTTTATCTCAAGTTCGTCCCCATGTTGTTGGGAGAGAAAGATTTGATATGTCGGTAGCTGAAATAATTGAAAGATAGAGTGAGTCTCATATGTTAAGTTGGAGTGGGTCCCTCCAATATATGAGACCCACCACTATATTATTAAAAAAAAGAATTCAAGTTTGATTTTGCTACCGTCATAAAAAAATTTAAGTTTGACCGTTTTAAAAGAATTCAAATTTGATTTTGTTACCGCCTTTTAATTATATTTCCATTACCCATTTGTCTATAAATAGGTAAATAAATAGGTAAAGGATATTCATTTTAATTACAACACTCTCTTCAAATTTTTGAGAGATAAGTGATAGAAAGTTAGACTTTTAGAATTTTTTTTCCAAAAAGATTGGGGAGTGACAAAAATAGTAAAAAAATATTTTTGAGATATTTTGAAAAACACTTGTGTATCACTATTTTTGGGTTTATCTCAAATTTGTTGTATTATATCTAGCCTATGTCTAGAAAAAATTATCTCTTTATATCCATTAATTTTTATTAGTGGTAGGAAAAATATTTGAAATATTGTCTGTGGATGTAACCTAAATTAAAAGGTGAACTACGTTAAATTATTGGTATTATTTTTTACTGATTATTTTATTTCACATTTATTTATGTTATTTTACCCGTTGTGCCCAATACTTTTCAATTTACTTTATCTCATATAAATTAATATTTATCAAAATAAAAAAGTAAATAATTTTTATTATAAGAAAAAAGAAAAATATTTTTAGAAAAATACACCAATAAAAAGATAAAATATTCATAAAAACTGATATGTATTAATTATAATTAGAATAGAAAGTGAAGTTAACTATATAGATGTAGAGAATCAAACTCACTTTTTACTCTAAATTTTAAAAATAAAAAGTCTATTGGAGAATTTTTTTATAAAATAACTTTTTAAAATAAACAGTATAACCAACATCATTGTATTTTTCCTCTCATTATTATTATTATTAGACTTAATACAAATAATAATTTTGTCCACTATATTTATTTTTGGTGCACATTGCTATATATACTTTTTTTTTTGGTATGCTATAATCGGCCTCTAATTATTTAATTTTAAGTTTAATTGACTAAAATATTTGGCATTGACGTGGCAATAATATGAATGTTGACCAAATTACATGTCATATTATTGTCATATCATATTAATGAAATTAAATGAATCTTAAATTGAAAAATTAAAGGTTAATTATTAAAAAAATTCAAGGATAATTCATGAAAAAAATGATTAGGGGGGAGAAAAGTGACCTATCGCGACTAGTATAAAACTCCACATTATTTGTGCGACCTACTATTTTTTTCCCTGCGCATCAAACATCATACATTGTGCACACTATTCTTAATGGATTGTGGTAAATTTAATCTGCATCCCTTAAATTTTATCTTAATGCATACACTAAATTGCAAATATGATAGTAGATTAATTTATTTATTTTTGTCAAACCATCCGATATATTAATTTATTGGATTGCGAACAAACTTTGATTTATGGATAGCAGGTACATAAATAAGGCAAAGTGTTTTCTATTAAATTTAAAAAGTGTTTTATATTTAAAGCTTAAATTTAAAATTTGTGATTAAAATAAAAAGTAGCTCGTGCCCAAAATAAAATATTTCATTTTAAGTAAATGTAATAAAAAAATTTAAATATTTGATTAACAGTATTAACATGACACCTTAATTTAATCTCATTTGACATTAGATTTTATTGAAAAAAAATTAGAATAAGATAGAGTGTGGTCACGAGTGATAATTTGATAAAAATAAAGATAAAATATAATACAAAGATTTTATATTATAGATAATAATAGAAAAATTCATTATAAAAAAAAATGAAAAATTATAATTTATCTCTAAAATTTAAAAAGAAAACAATTACACTCTCTTATAAAAATTAAACAAAAATATTTTTTTTCCACTTCTTTTTTCTCTTGGATTGAGATGCTCTCTTTTGTTGTTCCCTGATGTGCTTTACATTTCATTTAAAATGCATTGTCTATTTATAAGCAGAGAATCAATAAAACATAAAAATTATAAAATAAATATATTCGGAATCGAATTAGGTGCAAAAAATCAGCAATTGTGTCAAAAAATTTGGCCCCAATTTTTATTTTCTATTTTTGCATTGTGTGGGTCCACATATGAGGGACCCACTATCATTAGATAAACTGTTCATTTCATTTAAAATTCAATTGTACAACCAAACAAACTCTCTTTATCTCTTCCTTATCACTTTCGTTGTACATCCATATCAATAGCTCTTCTCCTGTACTTTATATATCTATTTTACTGTACACTTTGCTAATTGAGCAATATAATACAAATATTAATTTGCAATCAGTTACTATTCCTAACTTGGTATCAGGATCTCTGCCTCTTCTTTTTCGACTTATCATTCTTCTTCATCCATGGCAGCCACCAATGTTGTTCCACCCTTGTTCCTTCTCTTATCTTCTCTTACTTCAAAACCCCCACACATTTAATAAAAAATTTTCATAAAAATTACCTCAAAAAATTACATCCCTTAGAAACTCCAATTTATTCCATTGTTGAATTTTTACAACCTTCATGGTTTTCTCAATGGTATTGAAAATCCTCCAACAAAGGAAATCCTTAATCCATCAACAAATCAGCTAGAAATTAACCCTGAGTATATTTAGTGGTTCAACAAAGACCAACTTTTATTCTTTTAGCTCTTGTCATCTATCACAAAGGAGGTATATCCACAGTTCATTGGTTTAAACTATGCAGTTGAGGTTTGGAAAAGCTTTAGCTTCTGCATATGGAGTTGTAAGTCATGCGCAGCGAACACAACTTCATATTGAACTTCATAATTTATCCAAGGATGATAAATCTGTATCACAATACCTGTATCAGGCAAAGGTTATTGCTGACTCATTAGCTTTGGCTGGACAACCTATCTCAACATCTGAATTCAATGCTATAGTTTTTAGAAAACTTGGAGCTAATTACAATGGCATCATTGGAACTCTTCAACAGCGTGCATAACCAATTTCATTTAATGACTTGCATGGCCAATTAGTTGCATATGAGTTATTACTAAAATCCCAACAACCACAAATTCCTATGGCTAATGTGGTGTAGCGTGCTTCCTTCTCCAACAATAATAATAATTATCGCTCTAACTCTAACAATGGTACTTGTGGCAGGCAAGACAATTGCGGAGGCAGGCAAGGTTTTTATACTTGTACTCAATCTTCATCATCTTGCCAAATATGTGGTCACTAATCACATTGCTTTTAATTGTCATCGACGATTTGATTCAACCTTTATGCCACACCATAATCACCGTTCAACTTCTAATTCTGATGGGTCTGGTGCATTCAACAACAAAATGCAAGCCAATCTCTCCTATTGCCGACCCCTTCTTCTGCTTAAGCCACATTCCTTTCATCTCAACAGATCCACTGGTACCCAGATTGCTACTCATCATGTCACCTCTTATTTATCCTCTTTGAGTGTTTATGAAGAATTCAAGGGTAAGGAAAATTTAATGGCTGGTAATGGTACTAGATTGCAAAAATCTAATGTTGTATCTACTATTTCAAAGACATTTGCCTTACTCAATTGTTTGCATGTTCCTAATATACTAGGCCATTATTGTCATTTCAACAATTTTGCAAAGATAATTATTGGTTTTTTTGAATTTCACCGTAACCATTGCCTTGTTAAAGACCAGGTTACCAAGAGGACACTACTCTGAGGAATGAGTGAGCTGGGGCTTTATAAATTGCAAGGTATTCTTCAACAACGAAACCAGTTGAATGTAGCAGTAAATCTTGTTATCTTGGAGGATTGGCATGCTAGACTTCGACATCCAAATTACCAAACAATTTGTCGTTTAGTTCATCAGTTTCGTTTGCCTTGTTCTTCGAATAAAATTAGTTCAAATAAATGTAAGGCCTAATGTTTGGACAAACTTCATAAACTTCCTTTGTCATTAACTCATAATCGCAGTACTAGTCTTTTAGATTTAATTCATTATGATGTTTAGGGTCCAGCTCCTTTAAACTCTACTATTGGCTATAAATATTTTATTATTTTTGATGATGATTTTTCCCTCTTTATATGGTTCTTTCCCATTAAATCTAAAAGTCATGTACCTTGTTTTTTTCAACAATTTTAATCACTGGTGAAAAAACAATTTGATAAAAAAAATCAAAGCCTTTTAATTCATATTGGGGAGTGGGGTATTGTCCATTGCATATTTTTTTCAAAAATACTGGAATTGTTCATGGAATATCATGTATGAACAAAATGGCACAATCGAGCAAAAAATTCAAAGTATTGTAGATATTGGTCTTGCTTTGTTAGGACATTGTCGTGCTCCCTTTAAGTATTGAGCTTATGCCTTTGAAAGAACATGTTTTTTGATCAATAGGACACCATCTTCTTCACTAGCAAATGGGATTCCCTTTCGTGTTCTTTATAAAAAAAAATCCCAATTATTCTTTTCTTAAAATATTTGATTGTGCTATCTATCCTCTATTGTGTCCATATAATCAACAGAAGTTCTCCTTTCGTAGTAAACAAAGTGTATTTTTTGGGTTATTCTCCTCATTATCTTGGGTATCGTAGTTTGGATAGAGAAAATAGGAAAATTTATATTGCTAGGCTTGCTGAATTTGATGAATAAGTGTTTCCGCTCCATGAAATCTCAGGTACCTCATGTTCCACGGATGTTCCCTAAGTCCACGTGCCCAATTCTCCATGGCTTCAAATATCTTATCCTTTCCAGTAGCTCACCACTTCCTCGGCCTCTTCAGGTACCACCTCTCACTTATCTCTTACTTCTAAAGCCTCACCTAACTTTCAATCATCTTTATCCCTACCTCTTACTCCTTTATCTTTATAAAAAAAAATCTTACTTACCCGACCCTACCAAATCACCAAAAATCACTCTCCTCATCACCTGCTCCCACTCACATATCCTCATCCAACTAAACCACTCCCATTCACTTTTATAATCCAGAAGGATTAAAGCTTTTTGTTGACTTACGTGAAAGTGACCAGCCTCACAATTCTCCATCACCTAAACAACCCCTACCACGAACCCATCCTATGCAACTTCGACCATCATCTTGCAAATAGAAACCTCCCGCACATCTCACCACGAATTTCTCTCTTCCCACCAAAGTACCGACCGGGCCATCCTCCTTTGCATGGGCAATAAAATATCCAGAATGGCTTGATGCAATGAAGAGTGAAATGCAATCGTTACATAAGAATAAAACTTGGGTTCTTATTCCACCACCATCGAAAGGCAATGTTGTTGGAAATCGGTTGATCTATAAAATAAAAAAAAGGCAAACGACTCAATTGAGAGATTAAAAGCATGTTTAGTGGCAAAAAGTTATACTCAAGAATATGGCTTGGATTATTAGGAAACTTTTAGTCCAGTGGTGAAACCAATGACAATCAGAACAATTCTATCAGTAGCATTTTCACATAGGTGGCGAATGCATTAACTGGATGTCAGTAATGCATTATTGAATGGAGACATCGAAGAAACGATTTACATGGTACAACCACACGGATTTATTGATAAAGACTATCTTGATTATGTCAGCAAATTAAACAAAGCACTATATGGTCTCAAGCAAGCTCCACGCGCATCGTTTCAATTCTCATTACCTTTTTTCATCAACTTGTCTTTGTGAGTTCAAATTCTGAATCTTCTCTTTTCATTTAGAGAAAGGACAGTTGCACGTGTTTTTTATTGGTATATGTTGACGATGTTGTGTTTACTGGGAACAATGTTGCACTCCTCCATTCTTTCATTGATAAGTTGTTTAAGGAATTTGCCTTTAGAGATTTGGGACCTCTTCATTATTTTCTTAGGATTCAAGTTTTGCCTCATAAGAATGGTTTACTACTTACTCAACAATCTTGCATTTCAGACATCATTAAAAGTGCAGGAATGGTTTTTTGTAAACCTTGCTCAACTCCCATGGTTGTCGGCTCTTCATTGTCTAAAAATTTCGGACAATCCTTAAGTAATTAAGACGTAGTTAAATATCGCAAACTATGTGGCAGTCTTCAGTATGCCATCATTACACTGCGTGCTTTATCCTTTGCAGTCAATAAACTATCCCAATTTATGCACAATCCTACTGATAATCACTTTCAAGCCCTCAAACGAGTGTTGCGATATCTTAAAGGTAATGAGACACATGGTCTCTTTTTCAAAAAGTGTTCGTAATATACTCTGACTGCATTTTCGGATTCTGATTGGGCTGGGTGTTCGGATGACAGACGGTCAACCGGGGGATTCTTAAGTTATCTTGGCCACAATTTAATTGCTTGGCAATCTCGAAAGCAACGAAAAGTGGCTCGTTTCTCTATTGAATCTGAATTCAAGGTTGTGGCAGATTCATGTGTTAAATTAAAATGACTTACAAAATTGTTAATAGAGCCTGGTATTCAATTATCTCAACCTCCACATATCTTGTGTGATAATATCAGTACTGTGTTTTTGTCTTATAATCCCGTGTTTCAAGCTTGCACACGTCACGTGGAGGTTGACTACCATTTTGTGCCCCATGAAGTTCAGAATAAAAAGGTTTCCATTGTAGCCATCTTTTCTGCAGACCAGCTTGCTGAAGTGTTAACAAAGCCATTGTCTAAACAACAATTTGGACATTTTATTGACAAGCTTCGGTTGATTATAGCTCCACTTCAGCTTGAGGATCATTGGATAAGCTATTCACCTCATTTAAAATTCAATTGTACAACCTAACAAACTCTCTTTATCTCTTCCTTATCCCTTTCGGTGTACATCCATATCAGTAGCTCTTCTCATGTACTTTATATATCTCTCTTATTGTTCACTTTGCTAATTGAGCAATACAATACAAATATTAATTTGCAATTAGTTACTATTCCTGACACCCACAAAGAATTTCAACAGATTTAACCTTACACAAAAATTGACCTCGACCTATAAATCGATCCCTTCTCTGTCTTTTTTTTTGGTGCAGTATATGATAAATTGCTGAAGGGTTTGTTTGGCTATATTGCAAACTAAAGTTGATTAGCCAAGCATTACCAATTGCCCGAACATGCGAGAGAAAATTCAAATATTTCATACAAGATTGGCCATTTCAGCTTTCAGACAGCATAAATCTAGCCTACGATTGAGCTAAAGAATAAAGATCAACAACTTATGATAAACCTCAAAAAATCTTTGTTAGTGACGATGATGTAGAAATCCTGTAGGCATAAGAGTATGATCATATTATTAATCAATAAATGAGTAATTTTGTAGGCTATAAGTGGAGCATTAGCTACCATTTTGAATATGTTGCGAATACTAGCTAATAGCAAATCCCCCTTAATTTTAAGGTTTTCATTTGATGATATTAATTTGAATATCAATCTTTTCATCTTTACAAATTGCTAAAGGTGAGAATAACATATACAACTTAATGTTTGCATCATTAATCCTTCTACCTGTTCTTAGTATCCGAAATTGCTAAACTTCTGCAATAAGCCATATTAATATTTCTTAAATATATTTTGCAAAAAAGAAATAGTTATCTATTTTTTTCTTATAAAAATTTGTACGTGTGATTTATATAGTATTTTTTTAATTAATATTATGAATTAAGTTGATAATTTTTTGAGTTTCTGGAATATTTTAGTATCACTAAATCAAAATTGATGGTTGAAAATATAGTAGACCCTGAATTACGTATCAAACCCATTGCACATTTGATGTTAGTTAGCACTAAGTATAGCCTACTTAAAAGTGGACAAGCACCATATGAAAATATATATCAGCTATTGATGGCAAGCATATGGGCTTAAGCCTATCTTGAGTAAGAATATATTTTATACTATTGTAAGAATTTATTTGTATTTTTTTAAAAAAATTAATATAAAAATTAAATATTCGTCGTATTCATGATATAAAAAAGAATAAAAATTATTTATTAATGAATCTCACTAATTTTTTGAAATTCATTCATGCTAAATATGGCCTTAATTATATAAGTAACATGGCCATATATAGTGCCTATAAAACATATAGTTACTTATTTAGGGGGAACGACCATATCCTAAATATATATAATGTTGGGCATATCCTCAATCCAGAGTAGCTATCTATCTAGGAATAGCTAAAAGCCCAAAGGCAATCCAAAAATCAACCAAATTGAAATTTCTGTCGGGAATCCACCTTTTTTTTAAAAAAAAATTATTTTGTATGAAGTGAATTATTTGTACACACAAAAGCAAAAGAGAAAAGAATCAAGATAATGACTTAGTCAATAAATAAATAACAAAAAAATATAACAAGAAAAAAAAAGTGAAAGTGAAAAGCTGAAAACATTTCGTACGTAAAGGCAAAAAAAAAAAAAAAAAACCTTGTGTTTGAAAAAACCATACTGCTTATTTTTCTCTTTTTCTTAAATAGAATGATTTATTTAATTTTTGTGAGGAATCTTTAGAGAGAAATGGACAACTACATAAAGTTTTTTGATTATAAAATAAAAATTAATATTTTACAAGACAATTATTTATTTTTGACTTAGTTTATAAATAAACACAAAAATTAAAAATAAGAATTTTTTTTAAACAGAAATAGAAAGCATCATAATAAGATATATAATTAAGAATATATGTATAACGATGGATCTGTACCATAATTCGTGAAATTTGATGTTAAAGTTTATGTGACAAGATGGGCACACCCTAGGAAACTTCATGAAATGAAATACTATTAATATCAACCTGCATAACCTATAATCACTAATACTATATATGCAATAGATTATAAAATTATTATAATATTAATTATATAACAATAGGTTAGTAATATTTTTATTGCTGTTTTGTTGAAGTTGGGTTTGATGGGTTTTCACCAAAATTCAACTTGAGGAGATGTACACGTTATATATTTATGTATTAGATATTAATCATCTTAGTTATTGTTAGTTAGAGAGTTTAGTTCGTTAGCTGTAATTAGTTAGCTTGCTGATTTTGTGATTTTATTACATTGGTTCTGTATTGTATAACATTTTTATATGACGATCAGTTGAAACTTGCTATATTTTCTACTTGATGATCAGTTGAAACTTGCCCAAAGGTGTATCGTGATGATCATTCATATCTTCAATGTCATTATCATTATATGTTTGCCCTTGTTTTTTGGAATTCTTGTCTGCCATGGTTTTGATTACATAGCCAAGCAGTTCAAGGGCAATAGCCATTATATATGTCTCATTTAATGGGAATTCACTGCTTTTTTTTTTTTCCCACAAAGATAACCTAAGGAATTGTTAGATTTGAAATAATTAAGCTAGTTCTATAGTTCCAGCATTTTGTCATCACAAAGTCAATGCAAATCATGATCGGCAGTGTTGGAATTTTTTTTTTTATGGATCTAGGCCACCTAGGGTTGACTCAGGTCAAAACCAATTAATTAATTAATTATATATATATCAAAGCAGTTATTTCAGTGATGTGAAAATTGGACCGGTCCGGACAGTTCAACTAGTTTAACTGAAAATTGGATCTTAAGCCGGTCCAGTCGATTCACTCATTCACCGAATGAAGCATTTAGGAAAAAAAAAAAAAACAAAATTAATGCCTATAGGGATTTGAACTTGGGCCACAAATAATATTTCTGCAACAATCACTACTAGCCCAACTACAAACTTTTGTTACATTTTATACAACTTTTTTTATATTATATTATATATTATTTTAAATATATTGTACAATATATATATATATATATATATATATATAGAATTTATCAATTTATTATCTTACATATTTTATTTATAATACATATTATTAAAATAATTCAAATACATTATTCTTATTTTATAAAAAATTCATTTAAAAATAAATAATATATAATTAATAGTATTTATTGTCATATAATTTTAATATTAGTAATATATATTATAAAAATATTAATTTTAAATATTCACATTAATTCTTCGAGAGTTATATATATGATAAAGTTGAATTTGAATATTTGTATATTTATTATTAGTATGCAATATTACTAAATGATCATATAAATTATTTTTGAGATATATATAAAAAATAAATACAAAGTTATTTAAAAAATATTGAGATTAAATATCATAAATAATAATTATCTAATTTAAAAACTAAATAAATGAGAATGTTGATTACAATTATCTCAAATAATGATTATCATATTGGTTGGTAAAAAAAGAAAAAACTCTTGAAATTATATTTTAATTTTCAGTATTGATTTTGTTATATTTTAAAAAGGATGTGATTATATATAAATGAAATTAAGGACATTATTTTTTTGTGCATGAAATAAGTTATGCATAAATTGTTTTATATTTTATTATGTATGTGACATGCTATATTTCATTATATTTGAGACATATTATATTTTTAAAAAATTTTACATACACTCGTTCAACTCCGGTTGAATTTTAAACTCTTAATCTGCTATTTTTTTCGGTTCGTTGATCGGACCGGGTCTGATAACTTTAAGTTATTTAATAAAAAATAAACTGCTTCTCCATTAGCAACATAAGTTACAGAACTTGAATTTTGGTTTTCTTCTCTCTGCCAAAAAATGTTTTAAAATTTTTCTTCTCTCCTAATTTATCCAAGAGAATGAATAGGAATTTGTACTATGAAATCGAATTTAGTTTTGGTAATCCGATTCCGTTAAAGTATTGAAAATACATCGGAATTCAATTAACAAGTAAGTATCCATTGTCTAATCATCTTGCAGACAATATATATAGAAGTTATGCTACCATCACAAACCATATTTAAGTGTCTTGTTTCCCCCTATTTACACATATATCATTTATATTAAAATTAGAAATTCACGAATAAGTAACTAGCTGATCATAACCCAATTTGAAATTTGTTACCAATTTGGAGGTCCATGTTGACTGGATTAACTGAGAAAATATTAATTATATTTTCTATTTTTTAAATGACATGGAATTTTGTTTTTTCTCATATGATATTCATAATGTTAAAAAATAAAGGTATGTGTTAATCAAAATATGAAAAAAGAAGGTAAACTTCTCTTGTAATCCATCTTTATTTATTTATTTGATGAATTTTCTCTTCAGCCAAAAAAACCATATGCTCTCTTCAAAATGAGCACGTGTTGTTTTGAATCAGCACCAACCTCCCTGCCACTTGAGAATAAGAGAAGAGGCAGGTAGTTGATTTCATTTTCATTGATTTTTCCTATAGAAAATCAACATGTGCTCTTAAAACTAACTTTAAACACGAAAATTTGAACCCTACAATTAGAATCCTGCTGCAGCTTTGTGTGTATACGTATATATATATAGTCCCACTATTTCTTGCCCCTTTCAGTAGTGATATATTTTTGTTCACTTACATTAATGCTGCTAAATTTTTCAGAGATGTTTATCCGAATTCCTTCTAAATTTTTTCAGGAGAAAAATCCAACTAATGAAGTTGAGAAATTGTATATATATGCACCTCTCTTTCCTTTTTAAAGTTAAGAATCGATCAATTAGAGTTTGAAACGGAGACATTATAACAATTCTGGTCATTAGATTAGTATCATTTCAATTTTATCCAATGTTTCCAAATTAAGAGACTGCTAAAGCAGAAAGTTAAGCTTTAATAAAAAAAATGGAAATTAAGAATACCCATATAAAGTGTGAAGGAAAAAGAAAAGGAGAGATTGAAAATTTGTCTAGGCATATGGAATATTAGACATGTGAAGATGAAATGAGCATACATTATAATTAGCTTGCATTAGTTACTTTCCTTAATTAATGGGTGGATATACTTTGGCACTTTCCTTTCTTGGTGTGTACATTAAACTGAAATACCCATACCTTCTTCATGTGCAGTGTTTCAGCCTTTTTTTCTTCCTCTTTTTTTCCTTATCAGACATGCATCTTTTCTAAGCAGGAGAAGATTACATCATAGACTGAGAGATGCTTTAGCCCATTAACTTTCAAAGAATATACATTAGAGTTGAGTAGCAGTAGAGAAAGATAAAGTTATTGTTATGCATGAGAATGGCAATTGATAATTATATTATTTTTGAATATCTCCATGTATTAGTTTGGATATGGAAAGAAGCATTTCAATGTCAAAGTTGAATGTACACTTCAGAATGTGCTTTAAATCCTTATCCCATGTTAGTGGGATATATAGAAATAGAAATATTTGCATCATTACTATTTTAGTGTTTAACCCTATTGAAGTCTTCATACACATTAATCTTTTAATTAATATGTCAATTACAAAGTTAAGGTCTGAAATTTTTCTATTCATCAAATAATTACTAATAAAATTTTAAGAAATGATAAAATTATAAAGAGTAAAAAAAAAATTATTCATGGACTTCAACTGCTCAAAATTCTTTTGTGATATCAAAGCCCAAATAACTTAACAGTCTAAGAAGATAATTAGATTTATGAAAGGAAAAATAAATAAAATCTCAATTTCTCAATTCATTCTTACAAATATATATTTATATTATATTTATTAGTATTTTTTATGTAATATTTTAATGAAAAATAGATTAGATCCTATCATTTACTTTAGAAAAAAAATAAAAAAAATACTAATTAACTTTGCAATATTTCACAATTATATCCGATTCTAAATTATTTAAATTATACAAACTTTTATTTTTGAAACAAATTTAACTTCAATAGTATGAAACCAGTCTCCAAACCTAGCTAGCACTTACGTGGATTGATCGAATGAAGTAGTTGACAACTCTATTAAATGGATCAAATTATAAATTGAAACGTAACAGATTTTAGTGGTTTAACAAAGAAAAAAAGAAGGAGTATTTGGTTTTTAATTCAGTTTTTATAAAATTTTAAATATAATTAATTGTTAATTGGCAGCTAACTAGTTAATAATTATCACAAAGTTAATCGTCACAGCTAAATATCAAAAGGAAACTTGGTCTCTTCTAGTTCATACTAAATCATAGTTCCTGAATTCTAAATTATATGTTAAAATTGATATTTATACTGAATTAGAACATTGGGTTTCAATTTCAAAAAAAGAAAAAATTTGTGTTTTCAAATAAAAATCCGATATCAATTTGAATAGTAAGAGCGATGATAATATGCTGGACATTGGGCTAAGCACTAAGTATGAGCTCAAGCTGAAACATATGTTCTCACTTTTGGGATTTTCAAGATAATTCTTTTTCTTATTTATATTTTTTCCTCTTGCATGGCTTAAATTGATTATTATTTTATTCGCATTATTTTAGTAAAGATAGTCCTTTATTTCGGTTGATAATTGTCCTGTACAACGAAGAAGGAAGAGAAAAATCTAATAATCCCAAAATCTTATTAATCTTCTCGATGTTATTAATTCACCTTTAAATTTGACATTTCATTTTTTAATTGGCTCAAGTCTATTGATCTAATTAGATGATTGAATTAATAATTTCTGATAGGATAATAAAATATTATTTTATAGACAAAGAAGACTAAGAGAGTGCACAATTTGATGAACTAAAAAAAAAATAATTCGTTTGTTTATGGTTAGAGGATGTGGTCTATCTTTTGTATTGTGAATTTGGGCTTCATCTAAACTATTAGATATGGACAGAGCCCATTGAATTATAAGCTATATCCATTGATAACTTCAACCTGGAATTTACGTCCCACTGATATTTGTATTATCAACAAAAGGAGAAAAAAAAACCCTTTTAGTTTTCTATATAAAAAAATGAAAATTTCATTAACTGAGATTAATTCAGTTGCTATACTTATAAAATAATTACAGGAAAAATTCTAGATTCAATTTTCCAATGCATCAAAATTGTCTGTGATAAAAGGAAAATAATAATAATTTCATCTACCTCATGGCTTTTTAGTTCGGGAAAAAAAAAATATTTTGGTCTCTGAAATTTGTTTCTCTTAATTATCAATTTTATTCAATTTACTCCCTAACTATCAAATTTATTCTCTTAATTATCAATTTTGAAATAATTTAATCTCTATTTATGAAATACTTAATATATAATTAGTGATAGTTAAGATAGTTAATCAACTAAAATTTTTTGTTAGTCTTATTTTGTGAAAAACAAGTCATCTGATTAATTAATAATAGTTAATTAAACAAATTTTCAATTGAGAGACTAAATTAGCTCAAAATTGATAATTAAAAAATCAAATGAATAAATTTTTAATTGAAAAACTTAATTGCTCAAATTTATAAAGTTCAAAAAGCAAATTATGCTTTTTTTCTTTTTCTTTTAGTTCTTGTAATAATTATTCCTTTTTGACGATTATAAAACAATTAGCTTTAACCATCAAATAGGTATATTTATATCTAATAATTAAGCTCAAAATGCCGACAATATATTCCATCCAATAAATTTGAGAAAAATGGGAGGCTCATCTATTATGTTCTTCTATTCCATAATAATAAAACGCATTGTCATGCACATGCTCTTGCTTTTATGTTTCCATTTACCTTATATATTATAAAAGCATCATTCATTTACACTGAGATCGGATTAAAATAAATTACTAACTTTTTTTTTAATTATTATATAATAACTTGTGGTTTACTCTACCCAATTATTATAAAAGCCTGGAGGTGATTAAATAACTCAGTACATGTGATTTTTTTAAATAGATGTAATTAAAGAACAATATCATGTGGTTGATGGATGATTATAAATTTTACTTTTAAGGTTAAATGAATGAATTAGATGCTACAAATGTAATGATTAAAAGGGTTGATGATTGTATTATATAATTTGTTTCGCTTTATATACTAAGTTACATAAATAAATAAAAAGTAAATAGTTTGATCATAATCATACTAAGTTTTGACGGTCTTTATTCATTTATTTATTTGTTTTTAATTACAACAATATTATGATGTTAAAGCACTTATTCTACCATTTAACAATGTGAAAAGCAAGACTATATCGAGTTTGCATAATTTTTATCAATTTAAATGAGACAATTTATTGAATTTGTTTAGAAATATTTCGATTACAATATGAACAAATAAAATTTTATAATTTTAAACATTTCAATATAAATATTTCAAAATTTAATTGGTGTAGTGTGGAGAATGTTAATTTGAAGAAAAGGGTCATAATCAAAGAATTGCCTGCAAGAAAAAACCAAATGATAAAAAATATAAATATATAAGCTTGGATGTCTCTAAATAGTAGTAATTGGAGGGGTGAGTAAGTCGCAAAGCTGTGATGGTGGGCTCTTTAAGAATATATGACGTAAACGCCAACTGATTGTTACTTGGAAAAATGAAAAGCAATTTTGCAAAATATTGAAAATTATAAATTCAAATATATAGTTGTGTCCATATAAATATATATTAAAGAAAAAAAAAAGTATCCACTTGGGGTTCAGATAATATTACGGAGTTAATCCACATGGATGACATACATATGATGAAAGTAATTTTCCTCCACATGCTCTCCATGTTAACCAACTTAGCTTTTGTCTGTGTAATTTTTAATTTTTTTTTTTCAAATAATCATAGACTAAATGCACTTCTTCCCCAAGAGAGAGAAAAAAAATTTTGGCTAGTGAAGAGCTACCATATTTACCAATTAATCTCAAGTGAGAAAATTTTTATAAAAAAGTATAAAGGTTTTATTTGTATTAATATTTGATTTTTTTTTCAAATAAAAATATTAAAGATAGAATCCCATATAAAATTAATAAGAGTTTATATTTATAAATAAATTAACTTTAAAATAATTTAAACTATTTTAAAGTAACAGTGGATTACAATTATTAAAGTATAACTCACAATCTTAGCGGATCAATATAAAAATTATGATTCCAAAACTTCTCACAGGGATTTATAATTATATATGAACTAACTCAAAAATGAATTACATCTTAATGGTGGACCACAATTAAAAAGATAAATTTAAACTAATTTCATCTTTTTAAAAATTTTCACGATAAATATTTCACTTGAAGGTCTTTATTATTATCATTAATATTATTTTAATATTTTATGTAAATTGATTATAAACTATAAATCTTTTTATAATGGATTGAACAATCTCAATCTTACACCAACTTTTGGATGAGTTCAAATTTTGAGGGCCATTTCCAACAAAAATATGATCATCATGGCCGTATATATTTCCATTAGCTTTTAGAAATTCTATTTATAATTTATGAATTTTGTAAATAAAAATATTATATTAATTGCAAGAAGTAACAGAAAGAAGAGAATGGAAATGATGGAAGGCCACGTTTAACGTGAAAAATGAGAAGATAGAATTAGTTTTTGAATTTTGTAAGCAAATTAATGGGAAGATACTAACTGATGGCGAGGGATCGATGAAAAAAACTGCAGGCTGTATACATCACCTTCTTTTGTAAAAATTTGGTTCATGTACTTCTATATATTTTTATTTCAATTATTTGATTTCCTATACTATTTTGTGATTAAAAATTGAACCTGTTTATGACAATTAAATTGACTTTATTAATCTATTAACATAAAATTGTCTTTTTTCCTCTATTGAATTGAAAGTAATCATGATTCGCATCAAGTAGCCTCATTGAGAAGTAAAATAATATCTCATAAATTTTAAATATGTTCCATACCAAGAGTTCAATCTCCAGATTTCTAAAATTGATGTAAATTTAATTATTATGAAGTTGAATGAGAGTGAATCGTGATAGATTCGCTTAATTATTTTTCACATAATTCGTGGTTTCTTTAAATAAATAAGATATAAATATGAAAAATTCAATTAACGTTTGCATCCTTCCATTCTTTTAGTAGTGAGAAAGTTGCAAAAGACATCTATCGACAATACAACCCAAACACACACACACACACAAAAGGGGTCGACACAAAACAAACTAGTAAAAAAGACAATGTTTTTTAATAGAAGAGAAACAGATAAGCAAAATATGCATAAGATCATAAAGAAAATGTGACAAAGTCTTTCTCATCATCAATTACGTATTCTCTTCTTCTCTTTTCTCTGTATTATCCCAACTATACACAGTCCCCTCCATTTGGCATTTCCCATTTCCCTTCATCTTTACCTACCTTGCTTGGCCACCTTTCTCTTTTTCAATTTCCTGATATACCCTTTATTTTTATAATAATAATAATTATTAGTATTATTATCCTCTCTAATTATTTTGTTTTGTCTTTATTTTGCTTCACTAGTTATTTATTAATTATCGCCCCTTCATCACAAACTAAATTATTACTATTACTATATATTTATTTATACAAATCTAATCTTTGATCCTTAGTTGCTTACCCCCATTACTTGTCTGTTATCTAAATAAGGCACTATACACTGTCTATATTGATTCACAATTATTATATAACATTATTATTTGGTAATGTATATATATAAACTGATTTGAAGCAAATTAAATTAAGTATTTTGAACCATATATCTTCATTTATTTTTAATGGGGTTATATATGTATAAATATGACATTAAACAATATTCAATTTTTTGTAGATTTATAATGTTAATTAAGTGTATGATAATGCAAATAATGTACTGTTGATTAATTTGGGTCCCACATCCCTTGCATTATTAAGTGTTGCCAATTCGTTTTGTTTCTTCAAGACTCAATAATTGAATCATTCCATGTATTGATAGCATTAACATCCTAACTTCTGTAACCTCAACGGTCTTGTTTTTTAATTAGTTTTTTTCAATTCAAGTTTAGGTAAATTTTCTTCTTGGTAAATCCATATATTTCTTAATCCCACAGGAATAATTACTTCCAACTTTGGATTATCCAGGTTAATTGATAAATTAATAAATTTAATTTCCATTCAAAATTATACTATATACGATAATATTTCTTTTTATGAATTTTTAGTGCGTTTAATGATTTTTTTAAAAATGTAGTAAAGCTCAATAAAGAAGAAAAAAAGTTAGAAAAAATAATTAATACTCCATTGATTTATGTGATGATCGCTGTATTCCACATTATGTTGCAATTTATTTTTCTAATTTTGTTTTTTTTCCTGTCATTTAAAAAAAAACAATAATGTCTATTTAAAATGGAATGGAGGGAAGGGAGTATTTAAGTATACAAGTGATTTGGATATGGAGAAGTAATTAAGAAATTGAGCATTAGATCCTTATGTGGTGAAATTTTATGGGCACAACATGTTCTTGACAGATAATTAGAATTAACAACTAAGAACTCTAGCAACTACCTTAATTTTAATTTCCTACATAGTACATGGTCCCCCAGGTCTGAAAATAATTTTCATTTCCAGATCATGAACATGAAGAATTATAATTACACATAATTGTTAAGATCTATGGCTATCAAAATTTTCATTACCATTTATTACGGTAGGTCACAACCTAACTAAATTAATTTGTCACTTACTTGTATACGCTCATAAATATGGCTTGATGACCTAACTAACTATTTTATGTGTAAATATTAAATAATAATATTAAATCAACATTACCTACACACCACTTAAAAATATCTTTTTGATCCCCCTTTTTTAATCTCAAAATTATTTTTATATATTTTTTTTATTGAAACTAAGAATGGAAAATGAAGATAATATTTATTACTTTATTTCAGATAAGCCCTATTATTATTATTAATTTTGATGGAAAAGTATATGTATCAATTTATCGCATTCTGTTAGATATTATTATTATTATTAGTATTAGTAGATAAGTTTGAAGGGGTATAGCTTGTCAAAACTGTAATGTCGACATCACTATTGGTCCATTCTACCCACGTGGCTCCACGAGTTCCACGGTTTTGCCCCATTAGGTTGAGTTTGAAATCTATATGTTATTACTTTTTTTTTCCTTTATTTTAATAATGCCTAAAGAGGGGCATTTTGGGTAGAAAAGAGATACCTAGATGGGAAAAATCCATATTTTAATTTTAAAACTAATCTTGCATTACTACATGCATGCATCTTGTTTTTTTTTTTCAAAAAAAAATCAGCAGGAATCTTGTTAGGTCTTAAGTTTTACGATGATCAATCTCCTCACATCCATCTTAATTGTATAAAATAATTAAAATGATGATTTTATTCTTTAAACTCACATTCAAATGTTCTTTAAGATTAAAACTCATTGAGATGTATTAATGATTAAATAGAATTTATTTTTATATATCAACAATATAAACTATATTACATAATAGGGAAAATTCATTATATTTAATGTATTTCAACTATAAAATGATAGATATTTTCCCTAAAATAATTAAAGAATGAATATTGTTATTCATAAGCGTCATTAATTAGTTGTAAGATTGCTTTGTAAGTAATTAGATACTTGATTTGAAGTAATAAACCTGCTGATTTCAAATTAATTAATTAATTAGTACATTAACACCTAGTATAATAAAATAAATGTAGTTAGCATATGATTAAAGGTCCTCATGTTAGAGCAATTGATGAGGATTCAATTAGGGACAACTTAGTAATTTCAAAAAGTAAAAAAAAAAAAAAGTCTAGCCAATTGCCACTGCAATCCAAAATGCACCAAAAAGCAAAGCTGACCTACATATGGGCCAACCTCTTATTATCTCTATCGTCTCTATCTGCAGCCGTTGCCATTGATAAATTTTCTTTTACTGTATATTTCATTTTATTACATTTTTATTTTTATATTTATTTCTCTTCTATATATTTGTTCCGTCATTTTTTATTTTAACTGGTAGATTTAAATAAAATTCAATTTACAATCTTTTACACTCTTTGATATATATATATATATATATATATATATATATATATATATATATATATATATATAATAATAATCAAATGGCTTTAATTTTCAGCATTCTTCTTAACCAGCAAAAACAAAAGATATAACTGAAGATTCCATCTCTTGATTACTTAAATAAATAAATAAATAAAACATAGAAAAAAACTCTTGTTTGGATTTTTTTTTTAAATTTGCTTTTGATATTGACAGGCAGATCCCACCAAATAAATTAAATTAATTAATTTACCCGCACGTCGCATCTTCATAAAACCCTTAATAGAATTCACCTTCTTTGCTATATTTTTTTCTTTACATTTTATTTTCTTGGTAGCTGTAATTGCTATTGCAAGATAGCTAGCTACAGGAGAGCAGAGAAAAATCCTATGCAAGGTGACTCCAGTGTGCTAGCAACTTCCGCCCCGGCGGAAGTGACAACCACCACCGCGGCGGTGGTAGCCACCGTAGTTCATGATGGCGGAGATGAAATTGGAGGCGGTGGTTCAAATTCAGGTGGTGATGATAAGAATATTAGGGTTGAGGAAGGTGACCGGATGAGCTATGGTGCTAACCGGTGGCCAAGGCAAGAGACTTTGGCCTTATTGAAGATAAGATCCGATATGGATTCACTATTTCGTGACTCAAGTCTTAAGGGTCCATTATGGGAAGAGGTTTCCAGGTGATTTACATTTTTTTCCTTTTCCATTTTTGGGAATTTTTTTTTTGTGAAAAATATAGAAAGTTTCAAATTTGTTTAATTCTATCAACTTTCACTGAATTTCGGGTACTTCTTAATTTCTCTTTTCAATTTTTTTTGGGGATCTTTCAAAGCTTATACTGTAGTTCGGACATTTTACAGTTCTCTTGATCTTTGAACTTTTTCCACACATTAATTTTTTTGAATGAAAAGTGAATAATAATATTAATGCTGCTTTGCTTACCTTACCTCTTTTTTGAACATTGAGATTAAAATTCAATAACAGAAATAAAAATGGTGTTATTAGATTTACCTGTTTAATTCTAAAAGAAATTTGTTTTTGTTTAAATGTGTTTTCTTTTTCTTTTTCTTCTCTCTTCATTTTGATACTGTTCATGAGTTTAATGATATATATTTTTCCTTTCAATCAATGGTTTTAGTTCATCTTCTATATATGATAGACCTTTTTAAACAGAAAAATAGAATTATTGAGTTCTTCTGATCAGGAAACTAGCTGAGCTTGGTTATCATCGAAGTGCCAAGAAATGCAAGGAGAAGTTCGAGAATGTGCACAAATACCACAAGCGAACCAAAGAAGGTAGAACTGGTAAATCCGAGGCCAAGACTTATCGATTTTTCGATCAATTAGAAGCTTTCGGAACTAGTCATCATCAATCTCAGTCAGAAGCAGCACCACCAGCACCAGCACCGCCATTGCTACAACCAACACAAAAACCTCAAGCTCAACCAGCAGCTGCAGTGGCAACAATCACATTGCCATGGTCTAATCCTCCAACTGTTTCTCATGCTACTGTTCCATCCACAACTAATCATCATATTAACAATCTTGTTATTACACAGTCATCAGATCCTATGATTGATAGTCCTATGCCATTGTCTTCTTCACAACCTTTATATCCTAATCAAAATCTTTTCCCATCTTCTCTTCAAATCCTTACTTCTCATCTGTTTTCGAGCTCGACTTCTTCGTCAACTGCATCGGATGAAGAAATCCAAGGGAGTCGAAAGAGAAAGAGAAGGTGGAAAGATTTCTTCAAGAGGTTAACCAAGGATGTGATCAAGAAGCAAGAAGAGCTGCAAAGAAAATTCTTGGAAACTATAGAGAGACGCGAGCAAGACAGAATCGCTCGAGAAGAAACTTGGAGAATGCAAGAACTCGCAAGAATCAATCGGGAACATGAAATCTTGATCCAAGAACGCACCGCCGCCGCCGCAAAAGACTCCGCTGTTATTGCATTTTTGCAAAAGATATCCGGCCAGCAAACCGTGCAAAATCTTGATATTCCGCCACCATTATCACCACATTTGGCGGCTCCACCATTTGCACCACCAGCACAAGCACCTGCACTGGCACCGGCGGCTCCAGCCCCGGTGACACAGTCTAGGCCATCACCGGTACGGGTAACGAGCTTGAATGCTACGGAAAAGGGTCAAAACGGACAAAATAATGCTATAGTTGGAACAAGCTCATCAAGTTCAAGATGGCCAAAAGTTGAAGTTGAAGCTTTAATAAGGCTTAGAACCAGTCTAGATATAAAGTATCATGAAAATGGACCAAAGGGGCCCTTGTGGGAGGACATTTCGGCTGGTATGCAAAAGCTTGGATACAATAGGAGCGCAAAGAGATGCAAAGAGAAATGGGAGAATATCAATAAGTACTTCAAGAAAGTGAAAGAGAACAACAAGATAAGGCCTGAAGATTCAAAAACATGTCCATACTTTCACCAGCTTGATGCTCTATACAAGGAAAAGGGCAAGATTAATGATAATAACAACACCAATTCCGTCACTACCACCACAATGGAGCCATTAATTGTTCGGCCGGAGCAGCAATGGCCTCTGCCACAAGAAAGCCATTCTTTAGAGCTCAATGGCAGGCAGAACATGGATCAAACTGTGGAAGAAGATGACGATGAGGATGAGGACGATGAAGTGGAAACTGAAGAAGAAGATGAAGGAGGTGGAGAATTTCAAGTGGTAGCAAGCAAAGCAGCAGCAGCAGCTAATCCACTAGGCTATGGAGAGTGAAACAAGATAAAAAAAAATTTAACCAAGGTAGAAATTTTGAAAATTCGAAATTTTTACAGGTTGATGAGACAAATTAAAGGGAAAAAAAAGAGCGTGGACAGCATAAATTTTTCAGAAGTGGGATCGAGGTTGCTGATAAAATTGTCCCAAGAGTAAGCAGGTTGTGGTTAATTAATTGGGATGAATATGACAGTGATATACCTGCTTTTTTAAATTATGCCCATACACATGGGTTCCATGAGCATTTGTAATATTTTATTTTATTTTTAATTTTCGGTTGAAAAAGAATTATTTGTTAATTATTTGTTACATAAAGAAAATTGTGTAGAGAGAATAGAGATCATAGGCTGCACAAAATAAAAATAAAAATAGAACTGATTAGAGGTTTGTATTTTGGTTGGTGTCGATTAGTAGAAGAAATAAAGAAATTAAGCAGTGGTGTATCTTTCTCAATTTCTTTGTGTTCATTATTAATATTTAATTGTATGTAAATGAGAGAAGTGGTTTGTTCTGTTCGTCTTTGGATCATCTTATGCCACTTTCTAACTTTATGCATTTATTAACATGATATAGATGAGAGAGAATTATGCAGTTGCCCATGATGATGATGATAAGTGTCAGTCATTGAAATTCTTTTTTTTTTTCATTTATTAAAAAAACTTTTTTTTAATTTATTTTTTTAGAAGGGCAGAGTGATAGAGGAGCTATGTAAAAAGAAATAACTCTCTTATATACCAATTTTTTTTTTTTTTATCTAGATCAGATTTATATACATATATTAAATAAATGAATCAATGATATATAAATAAAATAATTTATATAATATATTTTTTTTATCGATTTAATTCATTATAAACCAGTCTAGCTAACTAAGTAAGAAAAATCTATTTACAGATATCTTTATTACAAAATAATCTCATCATATTAGTAGATGACAAACTAAACTATTATGAATTATTTTTAGCTTAAATTATGAAATATAACATATGTTTATAGACTTTTGTATTTATAAAAAATCATTTAGACACTTTTAACTTTTAAAAGAAAATTGTATAAACACTTAAATTGGTCTATTTTGTTACTTTAAATACATTTACCTGACATGGGACTGATGTGCTCAAGCACTGAGTTACTAGAATTAATAGTCAGATTACGCTACATCAAATCAACCGATTAAAAGTGTTAAAAGTATCAAAATGAGCAAATTTTAAGTATTAATATGATTTTCAAAGAATTAATATGTACAATTGATTTTTTAAAATAAAATCCATATACCTTTTATATATTAATTCCAGAAATTATAATTCAAAATATTAATTTCAAGCAAACCCTCAATAATTAATAATATATAATTAAATTGCTGCCTATCTGATAATTTTAGCATGATGTGAAAGAACAATATCTTATAAACCTGTGGGAGTAGCTAGGGTCTGTCATAACATGGCTAATATGGATGCATTTATAATATGGTCCTACAAAGAGGAATCTTCTAAGCTCTATTCAATTAGGTTTATATTATCATTATGTATGGAATTGTTAATGCATTCCCATTTCTATGTGTTGACTTTCTACAGAGCCCCCATACTATTTATTATTTCCTTGGAGATCAATCATCTCACCAGTCATCATTGATCAGAAAGTTGAGCATTATATATATATATACACACACACACAGTGTGTTTATTGCTCAGTTTCATGCGATTATAGTTTATGGCTTTACCCATTACAGAGAGGGTGAGGTCCACAAATTGAATGGTCATGATCTCTATGGTATGTGGATATGTATTCTGTTATATTATATACTGCCAACAGTGTCAAGATTTGGAAGCTGATCTTGTATTGTACCTTTCATATGTATATAGGAACAAGAGTCACAAGACATACTCTTCTATTTCTATTTTTGTCCTCCTAGTAATATATATGACCTTTTCCCGGGCTAGATAAAGTTTCAATTACAACCAGCCACATTTTGGTGTAGTTTAATTCCATTCCACTATTAATATTCACCACTAATTTTCCCTTCGTTGATTCCATTAGCTCAGGAGAGGATTGTCCAATCACATCTTAGATTGGAGAATGATCCGAATGATTCTCATGTCATGTTAAAAATGGAAGAAAATCTCAAGTATAATCAATTTATCAATAAACTAATTATTAATCACACAGTAATATATATTTTATTAATTTATTCACATTAATTGATATAAATACAACAATTAATGTAATTGAATTAGTTTACAGATAGTGCAGTAGGCTGAATCTACCTGAAAATAAACTTTGAATTAATTTATCTTCAAAGTTAGTTCAAAAAAACAAATGTTATTTAAACTATCATAACCAATTTATCAACCATTATTGCATTCTACATATGTTTTAAATTTGAAATATATTTAAATAGATATCACATGTTCATATAACTGGCAGTACAATTTGAATATATAGTTTTCAAAATAATTTTAATATTACCAACACAAAAAAAAAAAAAATCATTCCTTAGATGCTATATTTCAGGCCTATTTGTGTTTCTTTTTTTTTTTCCCCAAAAAATTTGTAACTAAGAGTCCAAACTCTGGTTACAATTAATTTTGGATCCATTTATTTCTAATTATTGAAAGGATAACTTGTAAAGGTTTATTAAAAGGGATAGATTTTGCTATGTTTATAGAAATGATATGTAAAAATCTGCAATGATTGGAATGAAGAATTGTTATTAAATATATGACAGCAAATTGCAATGTATGTGGCAGTGGCATCATATTTAAAATTGACTTATACATGTGCAGGGATAGATCTGCTTGGGTGGCACTTGAATCAATTTGTGTTGATGGATTATTTAATTCTTTTTTATCTGATATATTTAACTATAGGAATTAAATATTCATTAATTATTTTCAAGAAAGTATAGCTACCACTGGGGTGAATAACAAAGCGAATTTGATCATCCCATTAAATAAGTGGACTCAATAAATGCAGCCAACTGGTAAATGCAATTATTTATCCTTTTTATTTTATTTTGTTTTCTTTTTGGTTCAGATTTTTTTTTTTAAAAAAAGGAGAGGCCTGCAATTGTCATCTCAAAATGAAATTTCTTTCTTTTTTTCTCTGCAAACTGAAAGCAATGCGATAGAGAGCCACGTGGGGGTGTAAAAATGGCAGCCAGCTTTTACAGAGTATTAAGGTTGTCGTTTTCGTTAACCTAATTCCCATGCAAATAAATTCCATTTCGTTAGGAAATATAACCACCTAATATTAACTGCCAAACTAGTACGTTTAACTGAAAAAAGTCAAAGCTTTGACATGCCTCAATCTAACAAATTAAGTCAATGCCATTTTTTATAATTTTTTACTAAAAAATTGATATTATTAATATATTATGAGGCTTGTTTATATGTCTTATTCCCTCAATTTGATCCATTTGTAATCAAAAGCTAAGTTTGAATAAGCAGTTTTATTTTAAGAAAATGTATATATCGGTGGAAATTTTTACTTAATGAATTAAATTAATAACTTGTGTTCTCAGTAAAAAAATAATAATATTCATAATTAATGTCATATTTATACGTAAAATAATTTTTTATATGATAATATATAATTAATTTGATTTATAAATTATTATACGAGCATGATTTAATTAGATTATAAATTCCTTGTGTTAGAGCAATGATGAGTGTCCAATAAGACTTCAAATTTGGGTTTTGGTCATTCAAAGTTGATCTTTTAAATTAAGCTATAAAGAATTAAATGAAGTGGGTTTGTTTTGAGATTTAGCACAACTCGTAGTTTTTCATTCAATAGCTATTTTAAAGTTGTTTGGTAAACTTTTGAATCAAAGTCGATTCTGATTCTAATTCTAATTCATTGCTAATTCCCAAGTTTTATTTTTTAGATTTTTTCTTTCTCATCGGTTAGTAGTTAAAAGCAAATTTTAGCTCTTACATATACTTCATGATTTTCTTAATTGATCTTTGAATTTTTATTTCATATTTTTTTATCGTCAAATATTTATTTTCACTCGTACAATTTTTTGCATTCAAATTTCATAAATACCTTGATGAGTCCAAAAAATAAAATTAGAAGTGAATCTCTCTGCTTTGTTGCAGTTGGAAAGTAAATTGGTAAACTTTTAATTCTAACAATGAAATTCGTCTTATTATATAATTTTCATAGTATTTGTTTTTGTCTTTTTACCAAATTATTTTTCACGCCGACAATAAGAAGTCTTTTTTTTTACTAATTTTATTTTAGGAAAAAATTACTATTTAACTCATGAGATTTGATATTTTGTATTAGTACCCCATGAAATTCAAAATTTATACTTTTAGTCTATTTATTTTATTCATTAAATTATGTAGTCATTCTGTTAAATTTTAAAATATTTACCGTTAGTCAGAAAAAATATTCTATTTTGCTCAATAGGTACAATTATAATAGGTCAAACTTCAGAATGATATTAGTACAATAAATCAAATTTATATGAGGTACTAATACAATAGGTCAAATTTCAGAGAGTAAATAATAATTTTCTCTTTATCATTTCACTAATGTTTTTATAACAAAAAATATAATAGAATGACATATTTGTAGAATATGATAAAATAGAATGAACAAATCGTATAATTTTTAAATTTTAGAAAATAAACTAGTACAATATATCAAGTTTCAGAAAATACATAATAATTTTTCCTTCTTTTTACAACATTTATCACTTTGTAATAAAATAAGAGTTTTAACAGAAAAATATAAAGAATACTATATGCAGATGAAAATAATAATTTAAAAATTGAGTGTATAAAATAAAATTTTCAAATATCAAATTAAGCAAAATATCAAAATATAAGAGGAAAATTTTTTCCCATAGTACTAAACAAGGGGCTTTTTCCAAAAAAATAGAAGTGATTTGAGAAAATTTTTACAAATTAAAGGCAAAACTAAAAGATTTTTCTAATTTAGAGCGGTAAGAGGTAAAAAAATTTATAAAAAGTCAGTTGTCCATTTTTTGAAATAGCGGATTGCTCATGTCCGCTTTTGGAAGTAGTGGACAAAATTGCTTGTTTATGGGAGAAGCTGACAACTTATGTTCACTTATCCCAACAGTGGACACAAGATATGTCTGCTCCTTCAATTTGTTTTTCCTAGTTTGTTGGTTAAATAATAATATATTATATATCAATAGAAATTTAAATAATTGAAATTAAATTTCAAATTATTATTTTAACTATTAAATAATGTATTAATTTAAAAAATCTAAAAAATAACATGTGATATTGTATTAAAATTTATAACAAGTTTATATAAAAAAAATAACTAATTAATAAAATTGATAAATTTAAATTGAAATTTGATATTCAATTAAAATAAATTTTTATAAATTTATAACTTTTAAATTGTATATTAGCTTATACAATCTAAAAAATAACATTTGATATTCAATTAAAATATATAAATATTTTTTTAAAAAATTAATATGTTTTTTAATAAAAAACCATCCATTTTTTTTAAAAAAAATAGGATATGTTGTCCGCTTGTTAAACAGGCGGACACCTAGCGTCCACTAATTAGAGAATCGAACAACTTTTCTCCTATCTAGCTTAACAAATTTCACACTAAAATGGAAAATATGTTTTATGATACCTTCAAAATTTTTTAAAATCTTCACTCTAAATTGATAAAATTTTTACTTAAAATCCCTAAAATAGGAAAAAGCTACTAAACAAGTGTATATAAAATATATATATAACGAAATTATCACGTGTGTCATCACATTACCCATTTAAGACTCGATGTAGCATAAAAACTACTAGTTTATACTTTCTTGATTATCAATCCTCAAAAAAGATCACCAATTTACCTCAACCCCTCTCATTGAATATGTATAAGGTGAGTTGATGGCTGATTTCAATGTCCCCATCTTTGACTCCAAAACTTTCATATAAATTCCGAAATTTACACCATGTTTCTTGATGAAAAAAGTTATTGGTCTTTATCCCCTCACCATATGAGAATGAGGATCATTGACCCCGATTCGATTACCAATTTTATTAAAAAAATTATTTTAATATTAAAAATTTTATTATTTTACTTAATTAGTTAATTACATACTTTTTGAAATAATTTTTTTATATTTTGAAATAAGTATTATATTATATTTTATTATTTTTAAAAATTATTAATTATGTTAAAAATATAATTAAGTATTATATAAGTATAATATATATATATATATATATATATATATATATATATATATATATATATATCAGGACATATTTGGGATATAGCATATACATACCGTTTTCGCTCTGTTCTCACCACAGCTAGGAATGACAACAATGTTGGTTCGGGATCCCTATCTCCGACCTCGAAACCCCTCCCGATTCTCTATAGAAAAAATATTTTTGATATATATATATATATATCAGGACATATTTGGGATATAGCATATACATACCGTTTTCGCTCTGTTCTCACCACAGCTAGGAATGACAACAATGTTGGTTCGGGATCCCTATCTCCGACCTCGAAACCCCTCCCGATTCTCTATAGAAAAAATATTTTTGATATATATATATATATATATATATATATATATATATATATATATCAGGACATATTTGGGATATAGCATATACATACCGTTTTCGCTCTGTTCTCACCACAGCTAGGAATGACAACAATGTTAGTTCGGGATCCCTATCTCCGACCTCGAAACCCCTCCCGATTCTCTATAGAAAAAATATTTTTGATTTGCGTTCCCACACCACATAAGGATGAGGATTTCTGACCCCAACACAATCCAGAATTTTTATTATATTTTAATAAAAATATTTTTAATTTTAATTAATTAACAGTAGCATTGTTAGTCAAAGTTCAGGTGAATCGATAAAAATTAGAGGGGGTGATCGTTGGATAATGCAAAATATAAAAAATAAAGATCATCAATATCAACTACATTTGAGTTTAGTAACAGTAGGACAAGTAAATATTTTTTAGTCTTTGATTGATATAATCAATATCAAAATACTTATCCAGTACTCTCACAAATTATTGGTCACTCTAGTGTGCTAGCAACCTCTGCCCTGACGGGAGTAACAACCACCACTGCGGCGGTGGTAGCCACCGTAGTTCATAATGGCGGAGATGAAATTGGAGGTGGTGGTTCAAATTCATGTGATGATGATAAGAATATTAGGGTTGAGGAAGGTGACCGACTGAGCTATGGTGCTAACCGGTGGCCAAGGCAAGAGACTTTGGCTTTATTGAAGATAAGATTTGATATGGATTCACTATTTCGTGACTCAAGTCTTAAGGGTCCATTATGGGAAGAGGTTTCCAGGTGATTTACATTTTTCCTTTTCCATTTTTGGGATTTTTTTTGTGAAAAATATAGAAAGTTTCAAATTTGTTTTATTCTATCAACTTTCACTGAATTTCAAGTACTTATTAATTTCTCTTTTCAATTTTGTTAGGGATCTTTCAAAGCTTATACTGTAGTTCGGATATTTTATAGTTTTCTTGATCTTTGAAATTTTTCCACAAATTAATTTTTTTGAATGAAAAATGAATAATAATATTAATGTTGCTTTGCTTACCTTACCTTTTTTTGTGAACATTGAGATTAAAATTCAATAACAGAAATAAAAATGGTGTTATTAGATTTACCTGTTTAATTCTAAAAGAAATTTGTTTTTGTTTAAATGTGTTTTCTTTTTTTTTCCTTCTCTCTTCATTTTGATTCTGCTCATCAGTTTAATGATATATATTTTTCCTTTCAATCAATGGTTTTAGTTCATCTTCTATATATGATAGATCTTTTTAAACAGAAAAATAGAATTATTGAGTTCTTCTGATCAAGAAACTAACTGAGCTTGGTTATCATCGAAGTGCCAAGAAATGTAAGGAGAAGTTTGAGAATGTGTACAAATACCACAAACAAACCAAAAAAGGTAGAACTAGTAAATTCGAAGCAAAGACTTATCGATTTTTTGATCAATTAGAAGCTTTCGGAACTAGTCATCATCAATCTCAGTCAGAAGTAGCACCACTTGCACCAGCATTACCATTACTACAACCAACACAAAAACCTCAAGCTCAACCAGCAGCTGCAGTGGCAACAATCACATTGCCATGGTCTAATCCTCCAACTGTTTCTCATGCTACTGTTCTATCCACAACTAATCATCATATTAACAATCTTGTTTTACACAGTCATCAGATCCTATGATTGATAGTCCTATGCCATTGTCTTCTTCACAACCTTTATATCCTAATCAAAATCTTTTCCCATCTTCTCTTCAAATCCTTACTTCTCATCTGTTTTCGAGCTCGACTTCTTCATCAACTACATTGAAAGAAGAAATCTAAGGGAGTTGGAAAAGAAAGAGACGGTGGAAAGATTTCTTTAAGAGGTTAACCAAGGATGTGATCAAAAAGCAAGAATAGCTGCAAAGAAAATTCTTGGAAACTGTAGAGAGATGCGAGCAAGAAAGAATCGCTTGAGAAGAAACTTGGAGAATGCAAGAACTCGCAAGAATCAATCAGGAACATAAAATCTTAATCCCAGAACGCACCGCTGAAGGAACGGCTGATACATCCGACACCGACAGTTTTGAGTAAATAAAAGGTAAAAGGGGTCAATAATTAAAATTTAAAAGGTAAGAGAACTACGTAGACTTTGATTCCTCTAAACTCCTAAAGGATATGTAGACAACTTAATTAATTGAAAAAAATTACATTGAAACCCAATTATTAATATTATAATTTTTTCAATATAAATTCAAACTTTTTAATTAAATTATTTTTTAAAATAAAAAGGTTAAATTAATTAAGTTTTTAGCATAGTTATAATTTTTATTAATTTATCAAATAAATATAATCATTTCTAAATTCCAACTTATAATTTCTCTAAATCAATTTTTTTATTATAACAATCTAAATCAATTTGTGTCAGGTTGTTATTGATTAATTTAAAACATAGAGACATGAAATGATAATTGTGATAATGAATTATGCTAATTCTAATTATAATCATTGTTTCTAAATAGTTGAAATGACTGCAACAAAAAGTATAATTGTTGACTTGAACCAAGAAGATAAGTTGAATGATAAAAACTATGACATTTGGCATTAAAAAATTTAGTATCTCCTATAATAGCAAAATATGTTGGAAACAATTTCACTAATAATGGATGAGCTTAAGCATGGAAGTACTGCCCAACATAGGCAGGATATTGAGGCATATAAGGCCTACAAGTGTAAGGATAAAGTTGTTCCAATACTGATGCTGAACATCATGAGAAATGACTTAATGTTATGATTTGAAAGGCATCGCTCAGGCCAAGCAATTTGGGATGCTGTCAAAGTTTAACTTAATGGAACCTCGACAATAAGGCTACATCAGTTGGCTCTAAAATTTGACACCTATAAGAAAAATTCTAATCATACTATGAGACAATATCTTATTGTTATGTCTAACATGATAAGTGAGCTAAAAGGTACTAACCATGAGATGACTGACGAGCAATAGGTCCAAGTTGTAATATGCTATCTCCCAAAAGTCTGGGAAGACATTCGTACCAACCTTACCCATAATGGCAACATCAAAACTTTTGATGATGTTGCCCAACATGTTGAGCTGGAGGAAGATCGTCTTCTCACTGATAAGCCTGATGGAGATGCTTATACGATTGAGTCTAAAAGTAAAGGGGCTTTGGATTTTAGACAAAAGAAATGGAAGGGTAAGGGTAATAGGCAAGGCAATGGAAGCATCAAAGCTAAATTTAACAGAAATAAACTCAAGCACGGGAAACACGGTGGCAAGAAAGACAAGAACATAAATTGCTTCAATTGTGGGAAGTTTGGTCACTTTGCTGGTGATTATATTGAGCCAAAGGTATTGTTTGACCAAATTAATCCCTCTAGTTTATATGTTAGTAGTTGTTTGATGTTAGCTGAAACTGTTCCTTATTGGACTGTACACTCAGCAACAACTGACCATATAACGAGGGATTGATATGGCTTTGTGGAATTTTGTCAGATTCCAAAAGGAAGTAGAAGAATCTATATGGGGAATAATGCTTGTGCTGATGTGCTTGAGATCAGTACATGCAAGCTAGTGCTGCGGAAAGGTTGCACACTGTATCTCCATAATGTGCTTTATGCTCATGATGTTCGATGAAATTTAATATCTATTATTATTCTAATATGACTTGGTTTTAAAATAGTGTTTGAAAATGGTTGTGTTAAACTACTTATGGATAATGTTTATTATGGTTCTGGTTATATGTTGGATGATTTTATTGATACATCTGTATTTGTTGTTGGCAATTCCAATAATAATTTATTAAATGATGACGTTAACCGACATACTAGATTAGGATACATTGGGCAATATCAATTAAAAAGATTAGTAAAGGTTAGTCTTTTAGGATCTATTGAGAAAATAGATTTGACTATTTGTAAGCATTGTTTGGCTAAAAAAACAACAAGATTACCATTTGAAAAAACCAAAAAAGTCACATTTCCTTTACAGTTTATACATTCTGACATTTATGGCCCAATAAATGTGAAAGCAAGATATGATGCTCATTATTTCATCAATTTCATAGATGATTTCACTAGATACAGTCACATTTATTTGATTTTCCAGAAATCTGAAGCACTGGATTACTTCATACGTTATATTAAGTTGGTTGAGAATCAATTAAATATGAATATAAAAGCTTTGTGAATCAATCGAGTGCGTGAATATCTATCTGATTTATTCAAAAATTACTGTGATGATAAGATTATAACTAGAAAACTAACTATTTCTTCGACTTCGCAACAAAATGACATAGCAGAAAGAAGGAATAAAATCCTATTGAACATTATTAGGTCAATAATGGCACAAGCTAAATTAACAATTTCTTTTTGGGGAGATTCACTAATGAATATTGCATACATTCTTAACCGTATGCCATCAAAATCTATTCCTTTTATCCTATATGAATTATGGAAAGTTGAAAGGCATGATTTAAGTCATTTGTACCCATGGGATTACGTAGCTTATATCCAAAACTCTTACCATGAATATGAAAAATTTGGTCCAAGGGGGAAGAAATGTATTTTTATAAGATACTCAGAATTTTCCAAATGATATGTATTTTTAGGGGAAGATGCAATTGGAAGAGTAACAAAAATTGAGTCACGAGATGTCATTTTCTTAGAAGAGGACTTTTCTGAAAGATGTGATATAAATAAGCATTTCTGACTTTATGAAATGGAAGATCCTAAGATTAGTGGGACCATAAGAATGATTGATTTAGCTTTTACAAAGCAAGATGATATGGAATATCATGCTCCTTTTGAAGCAAGTGGGAGTGAAAAGATGTCAGATTTTGTTCCTATAGAGCAAGATCATGAGCAATCTCCACTTTGACATAGTAATTGTCAAAAAATTCTTTATTGTCGATTTGAGATTGAGAAGTAAGCTTTTATGATTTCTCAAGATCAAAAAGAGCATAAAATAGTATAACAAGCTCACTATGGTCCTAAAACAAAGAAATGGATTAAAGCCATGAAAGAGGAAATGGATTTGATGAAATCTAATCAAGTCTAGGATTTGGTTAATTTACCACTAGGTCGTAAGACTATTGGGAATAAATGGGTTCTCAAAATTAAACATAAGGCGGATGAGATGATTGAAAGATATAAAACTCGATTAGTAGCCAAGGGGTACACATAACAAAAAGGAATTAACTATGAAAAGACATTATCAACTGTGGTCAAGTTTGCGTCAGTTCGTCTTATTCTGGTTATTATAGCACAAATGGACTTAGAGTCATATCAAATGGATGTTAAGACTGTTTTTTCTCAATGGAGAACTAGATGAAGAGATTTATATGGATCAACCTTTATGTTTCGAACTTAAAGGTCAAGAGCGCAAAGTTTACAAGCTCAAAAGATCCATTTACGGTCTTAAGCAAACATTAAGACAATGGGACCCAAATTTCGTCAAGTCATGTTAAAGAATGGTTTTATGATGATGGAGGAAGACCATTGCGTGTATATTAAACATTTTAACAATGGTTTCATAATTTTATCCTTATATGTCGATAACATTTTAATAGATGAAAATGACAAGAAGTTAATTGATACTACCAAGAAATGGTTATTGACAAACTTCAAAATGAAAGATATGAGTAAGGCCAACTATGTACTTGGTGTAAAAATCCTAAAAGATTGCTCCAAAAGGCTTATGGGTCTAATTTAAGAGACTTATATAAAAAAAATGGAATGCTACCATATGCATGATTGCAAGCCCATGCATACCTTTGTTGAAAAGAATATGAGCTTTAGTCTTGATATGTGTCCCAAGAAATCATATGTAAAAGAACGAATGTCAAAAGTATCTTATTCCAGTGTTGTCGGTAGTCTGATGTATGCAATGATGTGCACATATCCAGACATTTGCTATGCCGTTAGGCTAGTAAACAGATTTCAATCTAATCAAGGTTTGAAACATTGGATGACAATCAAGATAATATTGAGATATCTGAAAGGAACTTCAAACTATATACTGTGCTTTCAAGGCAAGGATTTGCACTTAATTGGTTAAACAAATACTGATTGGGGAGGTGATAGTGATCAGTGCAAATCGATATCTGGATATGCATTTTTGCTTAATGATTGTGCATTTCATGAAGTAACAAAAAACAATATTGTATAGCTTTATCAATGATGGAAGCTGAATATGTAGCATGTTCCTCAGCTATACAAGAGGAAGTTTGGCTGAAAAGATTTTTGTAGCACTTAGAAATTGTCAAGTCAATATCTGAACCTGTAACAATTTATTATGATGGTATGGCTGCATTAGCTTATGCTAAGGATCAAAAGTATCATGAAAAAACCAAACACATCCAGATTAGATATCACTATGTTAGAGATATGATCACATAAAAGGACATGGTTTTGAAACACGTTTCTACGAATAAAATGGTAACATATCCATTTACTAAACCAATAGCTAGAGATGCATTTTTTAGGCATGTAAAATCCCTATGCTTATTTAGAATATAATTAAATTTGTATATTATGACAAACCACTTTATTTTACTTATAATAATATAAAGCGTAATTATAATGATTCGTTTGTCTTATGATTTTTCATTATATGAATATGTAGTAAATACCATTTAACATAATTCGTTAAAGTATGTCGATAGACTTAGATTGACTCATGCACATGAGTAATCTCCTTTAGCACTGTAGAGCAAGTAGAAATGAGACCAAAATACAGAGACATTAAGTGAATGATTAAGACACGGTGGGAGCGATCTTAGTCATATTATTTGATAATAGAATCACCTTGATAAGGATCAAGATGGAATTCTTCGTATATATAAGAATCAACATGAATGACTTTCCCATCGTTCATGTGTTTATTTAAAGGAATTTGAGTGTGAAATTTATTGTTTAACATTATTGAATGTGTTAATAAAAATTTCAGGTTTGGTGCTTTCAGAGCGATAAGACTAAGAGTCATATGGTGTTATTTATTTTCAAACTAAGAAGAGACATGTACTCTTTTATCTTTTGACATGAAAAGAATTGTTCCACCATAGCATACATTTTATACTGCATGTGTTATACAACCTATTAGGAAGCGAAAAAATGGATTCCTGCTTCTTCGTTATGTAAGTCCTAAAAATCTTAAAAATGGATTTAAAACATTTTACCATTTATGACTTTTGACTATATCATGATGTGATAAATTAATGTTAGTTATCTTAGGATGCATCCTATAGTCATGAGATAATTTGACTTAATAAAATACTTTTAGAAAAGTGAGTTAATTCAAATTTGATTGATGTGAGAACGAAATAAAAGAGTATTTTTGCTTATGCACTCGCTACTTGTATTCACTGGCTGAAGTTATTTTACATGATGAAGCTTTAAATAACTTAGAATACTAGGAATCATAAGAGTGATTTGAGTATAAATTCTTGAGGGATTGAATAATATTCAATTAAGTGTATTGAAAAAGATACTTGGGGTAAATAAATACATTTTCAATGATAAATTTTTTTTATTGATGTCTCTTATATGATCTATATATGATTATGTTATATTGGAGCTCCCACTATTTTATGTGTTTTAGATTGTACGGTCTATTCGCTTGTATAATAAATTCTCTATTTAAGTTTGAAACTTGGAATGTCATTTTTGGAATGAGTCATGCTCTCTATGGGCAAATGGGAGACGTCGGATTTTTCTTTAAATGGATCTGGGCCTCCCATATGAGTTTGATCCAGCTTAACCCTAATTGTCATTATATATATATATATATATATATATATATATATATATATATATATATATAAGCAATTTTAATTTTAACAACTCTCACTATTCTTCATGAGTTAAAGAACGTAATTTCCATAAAATAAATTCTCTAAAGATTTTTCTTTATTTTCATCCAATTTCAAGAGGATCAAAGTGTTCTTACTATAAAAAGAAGTCTGATTCTAGTAATTAATTTGGTGTACTTAAAATATTGAAAACATATATTCTGTTTGAGAAGTAAGTTTTTGCTACCGTAAATAATTACATTGGCCTACTACGCACGATGTATATATTTCGTGGTTAGAAAGAATGGAGCCGCATTACACCGACCATTGACAAAAGGTGGCCATCTGTGACCTGATCATGATGTCTAAATAGTATTTGGAATTTAATGGAGCTCTATCTGGCGCAATTTGAACTTTTTTGGAGTGCAATCTTAGGAGCTTATTCATTCAGCTTTACTAATCCCGACCAAGAAGAGCGCTCCTTTTATTCTGGTTATACAAGTTTGACCTCTATGATGAGTTGGACAAAGTCATCAAGGAATATGTTGCCCTAGCGTCTCTATTGGCTGACTCTTTAAGCTGCCTGTCTCTTGCTCTTTATTGGCTGGTGCACATCTACCGAGGTATGCACCAACTAATCCCAGATAGCAAAGATAAGACTCAAATTTTCAATAATACTGGAGGGCCCTTAAGAATGGTGCAACTATGGTTGATGTTGTACTTTGGGGAACTTTGTGTTGATACACCTCAGCCTTTGCCCGAGATTTGTAATTGCTACATTCACTGGGTAGCAACTTGGAGGGTTCATGGTAACTCTGCTTGCGCCTTTTGCCAATTTTTTCACTTCGCCCCCAAGTGGTCACTAGATCAATTCCACTCATTTTCCCCAGCTCAATACAGCTCTGAATGGGTTCGGGTGGTCCACCGTAGCCAGGAAATGCCAACTGATAATGCAACGAATCGGGATTTCAATTGGTAATTCTGTTTGCTAGCTCGCGACCTTCACTTTGACACTGGTTTGCTACTCAAATAGGGGCGGAATAATATTGTCCTCATCTCTCGACTCGCCAATTTGGGTTAGCACAAGATTGTCCTCTACCCTTGACATGGTCTATGAACAACCTATCCCACACCAGGTCAAAGTTCAGCTATCACAACTAGGTTAGTGCAGTTATGTAGTATTGCTGCAGTTGCGAGCTAGGAATAATAATTTGAGGGACTGGGACACTACCCCTCTCTTCAACCAATGGTGGCAGCTAGGGGTCGCTCTTTAATTCCCTGTTCAAATTGTTTTGATCAATGAGAATTTGATGGTCGAGAACCTAGTGTCAGCGCTGTTTCTTTCTTCTAATCTTGATTTCCCTTACCCTTGCAACCGACATTTAGATTCCACTTCCCAGTCTTGCGACCGAGCTCCTTCCCAAGAAGAAAGGGAAAGGCAAAGGCAAAGCACCCTCAAAAGTCATTTTTCAGGAACCCTCGGCAGAGCATGAAGAGGTTTATACATTTTTTTTCTTTTAGGCTGTCTTGCTTCATCCCAGTTTCCTTCCTAACCGTACTTGTAAATCCAGGGCATGGACATTGAGGATGAGCCTGCCACGGGTGAAGGAATAGGAAAGGAGTGAAGAGGAATAAATGAGGAAGATTAGATTGACAATATATATTTCCTAACCGTACTATAATTATGATGTTTTTTTTTGTTCATATTGTTCATTAATTGAACATGAATTAGGTGTTTATTTGATGCTGATTAAAGCAAAACTTTTCATTTTTGTTCTTTTTTTTTTTTTAAATTCCGCAACAACTTAAGTGTCTTTCGTTTTACTCGTACACTTATTTTGAAATAGATTTTCTTATATTTTAGAACACATGTAATTAATTATGAATTTTATTATATTTATAACTATCTTAAATCAAACTATATATTTAAAAAATTAAATATAATATTTATATTCATTTTCATTATTCAATTTCTTATACTCGTTCTAAAATAATTATTTGGTAAATTAATAATTTTATTTTCTATTTTTGTGCACAAAATGCGGAAATATGACTAATTTTTAAATAATTTTGTTGCCCTTTATTCTTATTTAATGACTTTATAAATAATAATAATAATAATAATAATAATAATAATAATAATAATAATAATAATAATAATAATAATAATAATAATAATAATAATTAGTAAAAGGTGGTAAAATTAGTTCAACATTTAAATCATTTGAAAAAAATATCTCACACATTATTAATGTCTTTAAAATGAGAAAAGGGAGAGGGGAAATGGTATATGGCCCGAAGGGCAAGCTAAAATGCACTAATATTTTAGATGTTCCCATATAAAAATAGTTTGAAAGTTGAGACTGATGTTTAGCTGCATTGGGATTTTTAAAAGGGTCAAAATATTTGTTATTTCAATTTTTTTTTTCTAAATCATTATTCTACATCTTATACAGTTATAGATTAATTTGAATTCGCATCAAACAAATTTTTAAAAATTTCAAAGATATTTCATATTCAAAGTTCAAACTTGAAAATTCTAATTAAGAAAAAAAAATCTATCATTTCATCTCATCTCATCTCTTATAGTAATTACCTTTATTTTTTTTAATTAATTCTATCTTTTTTTTTTCTTATCAGCAATTTAATAATCTTAAAGTACTAGCTCACTTATTATTTATTAGTACAAACAGAAGGACTACCAAATTCCTTCATACATTTTTATAATGCTCAGGTGATATTAATTGCTAATAATACTATCTTAATTATTTATAATTTGTATAAACTTCATATATATATATATATATATATATGCTATAAGTTCAGAAGAATCTGATGCAGTCAATCATGCATAATGTATCGGAGGGATGGATAGAACTTTCATCATTTTTGGGGTATGTGATACAAACGAGGAGTTATGCTGTCTTACACTGTAAATGTGAAACAAAGTATTTATTCCTATTCAATATTAATCATAAATATTAATCCACTCCAATCTATTTGTGGGGTCCATCTTTCATGGACAAAATTGAAGGGTGTCCAAATAGAAATTCACCACTGTTAATTTGTTGACATACAATGTCAATGTTAATATTCCGCATCCAAACTGATGATATGAAAATAATAATTTTGAATAATCTTAATTTAGAGTTAATTTTTGAAATTGAGTTAAAAAAAATAAAAGTTCATTTCAATATGGTATTAGTGATATCATATTGGACCATTTGCAAATCTCAAATAGTGCTAAATTTACACTATAGTTTGTCCTACACGATACAAGCATACTCCTTATATATTAGCTTTGGATAATCTTTCCATATGAACTAACTTTAGGGATAAAATCAAGTCTAAAATTCCGTCAATGAATAATATGTATAAATTATTTTTCGGATAGATCCATTAAGAGGGTAAAATATTTTTTCTAAAGTTTTAAATATATTATATACCAAAATCTTAAATTCAAGACATCTGATTAAAATAGAAGAGATTCTTATCATCCCAACTTTTGGGGATGTAATTTTTTTAACAAAATAATAATAAACTCTTATTGCAAAAGCTTTCCATATTCTTAATTTCACTAATTATTTGAATAGAGTAATAGATTATATTTCTTAGTTTGGAAAACATTATGAATTTTTACACGCAAGCATAAAACTGCAATATTTTAGTTTCAGAAAAAAAAAACTATTATAGCTTAGTAGAATAATGGGATCTTATATCAAAAACTAAGAATATATTTTCAAGAAAACTTTAGAAAGAGTAATATGGAAAAACAAAAGATAAACTTGTATATTGGTTCTAATTTCTAAATATCGGTACATGTTCTAAATTCACTTCAATAATTAACAGTTGTATATACATATAGATTAGTATAATACATGAAAAATATAGTATATAATATATTAGAAAAATAAAAATTGATGTATTACAAAATATTTAGTACAAGCAACATTTTCCTTAGGCGAAATCACTATTATTAGAAAGATACAACTCATAGTATAGTAGGGTCACTTTTTTTACAAATAGTTAATTTTATTCATTCATGATTGCGCTTTTGAATTCTCTAATTAAGTCCATATTTCATGGTTAGAAAATGTTACTTGTCTAACTATTTTTGTCTCAATTTCTGCTTAACATGCATTAAAATACTTGTATTTTATCAATTTAGCTATTTGTATTTGGTATAAAATAAATTGGGACTAGTAACATTACTCTTCATTGTTTGATTCATCTAATTAAATCCCTATATTCTTTCAATCATTAACAATAATATTTTATGAAAACCAACTTATTTAACTTTCTATTTCCAAATCTCAAGTAAATTTCCAACAGAATAATTTTCCTTATATACACGTATTATATATATGAGTTTATCGCATTATACTTGGAATAATTATGGAGCTTAATTGAGGAGGAAGAAAGAAAAGTCAATGAAATTTTTGTTAGATTTCAAAAAACTATAATATATACTACTAATGCCTTAATTAATTGATTGAGGTTTGAATCATAGCTAACGTTGTATACACAATGCAAGTAATTGTACTATTAACCATTTCTCCATAAAATATGCAATCGAGCATTAATTAACATTCAAAAATAATACCAATTTAAATTTAACTCGGTGATATTAGCTCGGTCACCAACAATTTAATGTGTGAAGTTTCGGATTTCAACTTCAGTTGTATCCTTAGTCTATAAAAAAATTAAAAATATTAATAAACTTCAGCTTAGTAACACTAGTCGAGGGTTATGAGATTTCAAATATTCAAAATTTATTCTGATCATTTATGAAAAAATAAAAAATAATTGAATTTTAAATAAAGTAATTAGATAAGTGATGATACTTTATATATATATATATATAAAGGATTTTATATTGAATACCTAAAAATTTCAATAATAGAATTTATCTCTCAAAATTTCTTTAATATTTGAAGGAAAAAATAAATTATAAGTACTGACGTGAAGAATTAAATGGGAAGCAAGAAAAAAAAAATTTAGGTTAGAACATAAAAGATTCCTCTCATAGTGGACCCTGTCCTGATGAGGTTGTAAGATAATTGATATCCATTGCATGTGATGTTGGCATATAGTGCTGAGTAAGGTCCCTCCTGGAAAGGCCATCACTATTATATTTTTCACATACATTTTAATTATGTCTCATATATCAATTTTCTTTTTTAAATTTTTTTTTTCTTATTAATTTATAACATTTCTACTCAGCATTTTTCAATTTATATTATTTTAATTAGATTTCAAACTTATAATCTCAAAATTTTAAAAATGATTATAGTATCATTACAATCTTATGAATTAGTTTAGTTAATATTTTTAAGTAAATATTTATTGATTTCTTATATATATATATATATATATATATATATATATATATATATATATATATATATATATATATATATATATATCAACCTTTGAAAACAAGCCAAGAAAAGTCTTTTGTCCCCCACCCTTTACTCATTTTATTTTTATTGAGCATTTCAGACCATAAAAAAAAAAAAAAAAACAACAATGATCATTTTCTAAGATATACAACAAACATGAAAAAATAAACAAAAATACAACACTAAGTCTCAATTTTTTTTATTCCTTTTGAACCTTCTCTATTTTTTTCCCTCTCCCTCTTCTTCCTCACATTATTTATTTAGCAAATAAATAATAAATTAGAAAAATAATTAAACATATAATCCACTGACTATATGCTACTCTCACCATGTGTTGTTGCTTACAAATTGGGCCGCCGGAATCACAGAGCCACCGCTACCAATTCCAGAGAAAAAAAAAAAAAGAATCCTCACCCTGCGGAGCTTATCGATGTTGGCCTGTTTGCTACAATTTCATACCCACCAGCTTCATCATCATCATCATTGTCCTTGTCATCTTCATCTTGATGATTCTGCTGATCTTGGTCACTCTCTAAGTCTTTTATCACTGATTCTTGCTGGTGTGGATGATGAGAAGAAGAAGGCAGAGGAGCAAGCGGCGGCCATTGTTGCTCCGGCCGCACCATTAGAGGCACAGAATTCTCAGGCTTGAATTGGATATTAGCATTCTTATCTCTATATAAAGCATCAAGCTGGTGAAAATAAGGACATGTTTTTGAATCTTCAGGCCTTTTCTTGTTGCTTTCTTTCACTTTCTTGAAGTACTTGTTGATATTCTCCCATTTCTCTTTGCATCTTTTTGCACTGCGATCATACCCAAACTTTCTCATTTCTGCTGAAATCTCTTCCCACAGCGGCCCTTTTGGCCCATTTTCTTGATATTTTGACTCAAGATTAGTCCTTATATTAATCAAAGCTTCAACTTCTACTTTAGGCCATCTTGATGAGCTTCCTTCTGACAACACACTGAATTCTTGATCCCCATTATTATCAGTCTTTGTCTTCAGATTTGTCACTGCCATTGCTTGCTGCGGCTGTGGTGGTGGTGCTGGCTGTGGGGGAGCGGAAGCAGGAGGAGGAGGGGGTGGTGTTGCAGCCGCTTGTACCGGCGGCGGTTGAGGTTGTGTTGTTGGTGGATTATTGTGTTGCCCAATTGGGTTTTGGTGCTCAGAAAGCTTTTGTAAAAAGGCCATAACAGCTGCATCTTTAGCAGCAGACATGGATCTTTCTTGGGCTAAAATCTCACGTTCTCGATTAATTCTAGCCATTTCTTGCATTCTCCATGATTCTTCTCTAATCATTCGATCGTGTTCTCTTTTCTCTATTGCTTCCAAGAATTTCTTCTGCATATCTTCTTGCTTGTGCATCACTTCCTTCATTAGCCTCTCGAAGAAGTCCTTCCACTTCCTCTTCCTCTTCCTCCTCCCTTGAATCTCCACGTCAGACGATGTGGACGAAGATGAAGTCGAATTCGACAAAAGCTCCGCCGAAAATGAAACATTCGTAGGGTTTTTTTCTTGCGATGAAATTGTAGTTGATGTTGGGATCGTGAGATTTATTCCTGTTGTATTAATGCCTTGATGATGATCAGCTACATGTTTGGCTGTTGTTGATGGAACAGAAGTACTAATATGAGATATTGGCGGCGGATTCACCACTGGAGGCATTGCTATTGCGGTGATAATTGGCGGCTGCTGCTGCTGCGGTTGTGGCGGTGGCGGTGGCGGTGATGAAAATGAAGAAGGAGGATGATTCTCAAATGCTTCTAATTGATCAAAAAATCTGTAAGTTTTGCCTTCTTGTTTACCACTTCGGCCTTCTTTGGTTCTCTTGTGATACTTATACACATTCTCGAACTTCTCTTTACATTTCTTGGCACTTCGATTATAACCAAGCTCTGCTAACTTCCTGTTAAATAATCCAAACCAAAAACAAAAACCATTTCACACATAAAATAACCGTAATTATCAACAAAAAATTATGAGATCCAATTACAATTTGATCAACATATACACACTAATTATTGGCAATTCAATTACATTTATGAAGTAATTAAATTAAAAGAAATTATATATGTTTGCTGAAGAACAAAATTCACTCACTGTATATGGCCAGTGTTATCTATCTGAATTACTGCAAATAGAAAAAGAAAGTGACAGAAAATGATAAGAATGAAACAAACCCAGATACACAAAACGTCCAATTTGCTGAATTCTATCAAAAGGAAACCAAGAAAGATAAAAGAGACAAGTCATTTAAAGCAAAAGTGTAATTCCCTAATCAAAATCATAGAAAAGTGTAATCTGTCTGCAAGAGAATAAATTTTCAATCTTGATATCAAATAAAAACTATATGCCCAAAAAAAAATCAATTAAAAAGAAAGAAAGAAAGAAAGAGAAACTAAGATTGTGTAGTTGCAGATCTCCAGTAATGAAAAATCCAATTTTTTTATTTCTAAAAAAAATGAAAAGTCACCTGGAAACTTCTTCCCACAAAGGACCCTTAACACTAGCATCCCTAAAGGCAACGTCCATATCTGATCTTATTTTCAAGAGCGCTAAAGTCTCTTGACGAGGCCACCGGTTACCTCCGAAGCTGCGGTCATCTTCATCACCGCCTCCTCTTCCTTTATCTTCTTCAGCTGAATTATTATTTGAGCCCACATGGCCAGCTTCGCTAGTGTTTTCATGGGCACCACCGCCACCTGGAGGTAACAGATGAGTACTAGGAAGAGGAGGAGCCTTGCTGTTATTACCGCCGCCGATGCCCCCACCGGGGGCTTTTGTTGTGGTTGCTAGCACCCTACTTGAGTCCCCAAGCATAGGACTTTTTTTTTTTTTTTCTCTTGCTCTTCTCTTCTCTTCTCTTCCCTCGCTTTTGTTTGTCAATTACAGTTTGTGTCTGAAGGGGGCAAAAAAAAAAAAAAAATCATCTAAGCAAAAGAAGGAGGTGAATTCTCTCGAGGGTTTTATGAAGATGGGTCGTATGGTTGAATTATTAATTTATTTCTGTGGGGATCTGCTTGTCAATCTCAGGAAGTTGATTCTTTATTTATTTATTTTATTGTTAATTTTCTAAGTAATTTATTATTTATTTTTTCTTTTTTTAGATGTGGAATCTTTTAGTTTTTTCTTTTATTTTCTTTTTAATTATTTTGGATTTTTTTATGGTGTTTTGGTAGGGTTGGCTAGTTAAAAAGTATAGCAAGAGGTGTCACTTTGGTTCATCAGAGTAACAATAAAGGTCGCACAGAAAGATATATAAATATTTATATGGAATGAATTATATTATGTATATACTTTTTTTTTACAAAACAAAAATAAATAAATAAATAATTTCAGGAATTTATCAACAGCTGCACATAGAGACGATAGTGATAATTAGTTGGTTTTTGTCTGTCCAGCTAAATTTAGTTAAAAGCCAGCCTATGTAGGTCAGCTTTTTTCCATTTCCATTTTCATTTTGTATTTGATTTTATAATTTTTGGGGCTGTTTTCAGGGGTGGAGAGAATAATATCAGCTTTGCCTTTTTAGGGGGGTTATTTTGGATTTCAGTGGAAAAGTTGCCAACATGTGTGCAGTAAAATTACTAAAGTACCCCACACATGCAGCACATGGATCTTTAATCATGGAAGCTAATTGTTAACAAATTTTTTATTTATTTGATCACCTGATTTGTGATCTGGGTTTGTCTCTGTAATTCAGAATTTTTAATGCTGAGGAGGATATTTTAATTGTGATTACAGAATTTCCTTAACTGGGTTTAATTAAAAGAATTTTGAATCACCTAATATAATATACAAATAAAAATATTTTAACTTTTTGTTGGGTGATACTGTGGTTGTGGTTAAAGGGGCCTACAGTGATTATGACAAATGTATAGTTTTTCATAATTGTGCAAAGAAATTTTGCCATAAACTTATCTTAAAGGAGGACATATTAAAGTGGGATCCACTGTTAGAATTAAACTAGTTTGATGTAGGTCATGTAATTAGGCCAAACCATTTATGAAATGAAGTAAATGGTGGCCAATTCAGTTAGGTTGCAACCTACCATAATAAATATTGGGATCAAAGTTTTATTTTTCATTAATGGAAATTATCTTTCTAATCATCTATCATTAGAAATAATTGGACATGAATTTTTTGGACCATTACTCTTTGTAGATTGTAATTAATAGGATGTTCCCCTTTTTTAGTCCTTCTAACCTATCTTATGGCCATACAATTTTAGTATGAAGAAGTACTAACAATTTTAATTATGTATTATTTGAAATAAAAAATTGAATTATTTTTTCTTTTTTCTGTTTTACCGAATTTTCATGGTGCATTTGCATTTGAAAAAGCACAATATATAGTGATTCGATGGTAGTTGAGAGCTAATTTCTTTTTTTTTTAATTTTTTAATTTTGAAATTTGGTCATTATTCAATATATTTTTATTATTATTTTCTTAATAATAAAAAATTCAATTAAGAAGATCATGCCCATGAAGAATTTATCATTGGATGTAGAAATTGTCATGACTTTTTTCATCAATAAATGTTCTTTGAGGAAGAAGTTTTTGAGTCAAATCCAAAAGACCTTTTGTGGCTTCAAAGCTTAGAAATAGATAAGTATCACCAAGAATTTTGGGGATAAGGAAGGGATAAAAAGGAAGACAAGAAAAAATATTTTACATTGTGCTATCAAATTCTGAAATTCAATTATTGAGTCAAAAAACAAGTGGATTGCTCAACACATAATGCAATGGATTGGGTCCCAATTAATCAATAGGTCATTAATTGGGCACATATAATCTTGGGATCAATTTTTGTAAAATTTTCTCTTTTTTTAAAGCTATTTTTGTAAAAATTTTCTTTTTTACTGTAAATAAATGCAACAAATCAAATACTAACATAAACAATTATCAGGCTATCAGCAGTATTATTTTTCAGACAAAGTATATTTTCAAATTAAAAATATATTTCAAATCATACATTAACAAATAACAATAATAGCCGAAATTTGCTTTTTCCAATTTTTCTCTTTTAAAATGTTAATGTCAACAGATGAGGGCATTTCGGTCAAACAACAAATTGCAATTTATATGGTTTAAGGAAATTAATTATCTAGATCCCGTTTATGAATTTTTTTTATAGAGCAAAACAGTAATAGAATATCACATATATAAATTAATAATTATTTTATTTATCTAGCAGTTTATTATTGATTCGATCCCTATGAAAAAAAATTATAAGTAAAGTCTATGCTTATGCTTTGAAATTGAAGGGCATATGAGTACAATGACTAAGGATATGGGTAGTGTAAAAAGATAGGTAAACTTCAAAACGAATTCCCACCGAGGATATGAATTATATTATGTATATACTTTTTTTCTTTGGCTGAAAATTTTAAGAGTTTTTAAACAACCGAGATTCAAACCCTACCCTCTTCCTCTTTAATTTGATATATACTTAATTAAAAAAAATTGCAAAATACAATCAATAGCTTTACTTGCACGTAGCTTAATGAATTTAATTTTCAATCTCCTACAAAAATAGTTAACTAGCTAGTTATTTTTAAGAGATCTTCAAAGAGAATAAAATCTCATGAGTGGATCTTAAAATTGAATTCTGATAAGTAAAACAAAATCATAAAATAATTGTTCGTGATTTAGTCAAGAAAGCTAAACAAATTCAGAATTTAATAGAACAAAGGATGATTTTCAAATTATACATATTGTATACACATAAATATTAAGAGGTGAAAAATAGGTTTAACTAAAGCATTTTTTTAGAGAGATAAAAGTTATTCAAAATGCAAGTATGTAAAAATTTACTGAACTTTTATTAACATCAACTTGACCCTTAAAATTTAGCTATTTTTAAAGGAAAAAATTACTCAATATATTATATAGCAAGTTGATATAGGATATTTTAATAACTCAATTAATTGAGAATTTTTTTTATAAAAAATATTTTAAAAAAACACCATGTAAATCAATCATTGATTAAAAAAAGGAAGAAGTAAAATAAAATATAAAAAAATAGTAAAAAAAAATATTTGGAGTTTTAGACTTACCCAGTTCGAATCCATATTAACTGGAGTGATAGACTTGAAAGTCAAAATTTGAGGCATATAAATGGGGATTTTAATGCGTTAACGGAACATCATACTTAATTGCTTACCATATATATGTGGGATGGATTGTTTTTTTCATTATGCGTATATAAATTATATTTTTTTCTTATATACAAAATTATGTATTTTGCTTCTTTTACAAGGCATTAACTTTTACTGATTTTGTTTTCAAATTTTTTTAAATAAAATATTGAAATATTGCTTCACTGGCAAGAACTTCTCTAGCTGGAATAAAAGAAAATGGAGATGAGATTATATGCCTTGGGACAATTTCTCTAGCTGGATTTTGTAAGATAGATACCTTTCACACTCTGTACTCACCTTCCACTAGTATATTAATTTGCAGTATTTACAGCTAGCCCATAACCAACTACTGTAAAATTCAATTTTTTTAAAAAAAATATATATAATATAAAAATTAATTAATATAATTCAAATACATCCACATGTAGATATTAATTTTATTAATTTGAGGGCATCTATATGCCATTTGTAATAGTTAAGAAAGGAATAATTAATCACAGGGTAATTACAAACAACAAGTGGTTTGCTTGTGAAAGTTGAGTGATTCAACAAGTTGAGTGTGTAATATGGGATACCCTTAATTATATATTTTTTCGTTGTTTATTATTATTATTATTATTATTATTATTATTATTATTAGATAAAATTATTGTATTAGAGGTTTGAAATTTATATGATTGATTTTCTCTGTTTTATTATATTATATTAATATATTATTCGTTAGATTTCTATTAGAAAAAGGTTAAATTGTGATGAAATAATAGAGATAAAATTATTATTTATTCTTTGAAATTTAACTTATTGTATTAGTGTCTTTGAGCAAAAGAGAATTTTTTTACTAACGAAAAATGCCTTGAAATTTAATAGAATAACTACATAATTTATCGGAGATAAAACAGAGATGACCTATTATATAATTTTTGAACCTCAAAATACTAGTACAATATATCAAATTTTATGGGATAAATAATAATTTATTATTATTATTATTATTATTATTATTATTATTATCATTATTATTATCATTATCATTATTATCATCATCTTCTCAGGCAAAAATTGTGGAGAACCACCCCACATGCAACATAGGTTTCTTGAAAATAATGATGGTCTTTCGATATATAATCCATAAAATTATGGGGATCTTGTATTTTAAATTATTTGAACAGGAGTTTGAATTTACCCTTGTAGAATGAGATTAGCCCTATAAATACAAAATTTGTTAGATGAATGAATTTATATGTAAATCAATAATATATTGTCATATAAAAAATAAATTATAATTTTATAATAAAAAAATACCTTTTAATTAAAATAATAAAAATTATTGACTTAAAATCATAAATGAGTATAAATCGTGTTTAAATTAAAATTTCTCAAATCCATGTTATCTTGTATAAAAGTAATTATTCTATAAATTAATCCAATCCAAGCAAATCATAATCAATTGTAATTATATGTTGAGAATTCTTTAATAAATTTGCCAAACTGAATTCAGGTTGTATCATAATTAAAATCAATCAAAACAATTACTTTAAGTTTAGTTGATTGATAATAAAAAATTATAAGCAACATTTACAAATTAACCCCTATTGTTGAGCACAAGAAACAAATAAACCCCTATGGTCAAACCCCATGATATGATTTCAGGTCAACTAAACCCCCCAAAGAATTAACACCGTTGACAACCTAACGATAGTTGCTGACTACATTCAGTATTCCAATAAAAAAATGACACGTGCCGCCCCATCTGTTTCCGCCTATTCTCAAACCGATAGCAAAGCTGGTCCAATTCAAGAGGCCCCAAATCTCTGTGCTAAACCACTGCCTTCAAGCTTTCTTCATAACAACAAAAGCAATAATAGTCTGAACAAAGATCAAAAACATTTTGGCAACCAAGTCCAAGTTAATATCATAAAAGATCAATTCATACATAATAATAAAATTAAAAAGCTTAATGGAAAAATTCAACATTGAAATTTATATAATCCAATCAGTATCGTTAGACACCACCAGCACAACATATATATATATATAGTTAAATAACGAAAAACGCATAAAATAAAATAAAATAACAATTTCAATTCAATTGCTTAATGCGAACAACACAAATTACCTGGGAGAGGAGCTCATCAATTATTGACCCATAGGCATTCTAGAATCCTTCCATGGCCGTCGAAGGCAATTCAGAAGACAAAATTAGCAAAGACGTCATTTGGCCCACATCTCTCAGTCGATTCTGGAATTCAATGTGTTGATTTGCTCTCTCTTGCATTGCGCGCAAGCTGCTTGACAAAAGTTCCCAACGGTCAATCTCTTTGCCCCGGTGCCTCTCTTCAGTCAGCTCTACTATGCTCGTTATTATTCCGATGAGAAGGGTTTTATTGCCGCTGGTGTTGAAGAGGCCGCGTAGGATAAGAAAGCAAATGCTACGGTAACAAATTCGAAAGGGAAGGAGGAGGAGGGTGATTATGGGTATGATTATCTAGAGAAGGAGGAAGATAAGAAGGGACATGGTGAAATGGTTGAGGGGGAAGTTGAAAAGTGTTATGAGTAAAATTCAAATGTTATGTTTACAGCTTTTATGAAACTATATCGTTTTACCTATCATTCTTTTTATCTTCTGTTTTCTGTTGTTTGCTATTTTTGTGAGCTGGCATATTCTAGTAGCTTCCATGTAACAGATATATTTGGAGGTGTAGCCTCTGGTGTAGCTCATGCTTTTTTGCTGTGGAATGAATACATCATTTTCTCTCTCTTAGATTCTTCTTCCTCCTCACTTCTCTCTTACCTCATTTCTGCTAATTTTAGCTTGTTCCACTTTCAGTGGGAACATTTGGTATCAGAGCCCGTCGATTCTTGGCCACAATTTCACACTCCTATCTGCTCTCGTTAATCCAAATCAAGCTTACAGCCATGGCCATCTCTGAGAACACTCGATCCCAAGACATGAAGAAATTTGAAGAATCCATCCGTAGTATGGTGAAGGAATGTTGCATGAAAACAACCAAAGGCAAGAAAAATTGTTCACAGGGGTGGTAAGTGAGCTGAAAACCTTAATTGCTTCCATCAATGTTGCACCACAGAACCCAAACCCTCAATACCAAACTTCATCTTCCAACCCATCTCCTAATGATAACCCAGTACGTGATACACCAACCAATCCTTCTATCCCTTCCCTTATCAACCTTGCCAAACAACTGAACCATGCTTTTAATGGTGATTCCTACCACTTGGCCACCCGATTCACTAAAATAGAATTTCCTCGATTCAATGGGGAATACATGGAAGGGTGGTTGTTCAAATGTGAACGATTCTTCCAAATCGACTCCACACCTGCAGATGCCTATGTCAAATTGGCTGCAATCCATATGGAAGGTAGGGCCTTACAATGGCACCAATCGTTTGTTAAAAACAGGAATATAGTGGATGACCCACCCTGGGGAGAGTATGTAGAAGCTCTCAAGGGGCGGTTTGGTGAGAAGGTTTATGAAGATCCAATGGCGGATTTGAAGGGGTTAATGCAGACTGGCTCTCTGCAAGAATACCTAGAGGAATTTGATATTCTTTCTCATAAGGTAACTTTAACTGAAGATTATTCCCTTAGCTGTTTTTTAAGTGGCCTTAAGGATGAATTGCGCATCCCTGTAAGAATGTTCGCACCAAAATCCTTACAGCAAGCTTATGCTTTAGCTAGGATGCAAGAATCATATTTGACAGCTATCAAATCTTTCCGAACTTACCAGAACAGACCTCCCCAGACAGTTGCTTACCCGAACCAAAGCAGCCACTCAACCAACAAAACCTCCCCATTACACTCTAAACCGCCTTTGCTACCCACCCCTACCAGTCCCATTAAACAAACCCTGCCAACCACCAAAACAAACTCAGCTTCATTGTTACCATTTAATAAACCTACCCCTCCAAGAACTAGAAGGTTGATAGATGAAGAACTTAATGAAAAAAAGGGCTAAGAACTTATGCTTCTGGTGTGATGAAAGGTTTACCCCCAGCCACAAGTGTACAAGGAAGCAGTTGTACATAGTGGTAATACAAGGAAACCTAGAAGAAGAGCCAGAAGTACCTGAAGAAGCATTTTCATGGAGCTGTGATGACAATGTTGAGCCTGCTCCAACACTTTCTCTTCATGCCATGGAGGGCATAAGAGAAAAGACTTACCAAACCATGAGGATAATGGGCAATCACAAGAGGAAGTCCATACATTTGTTGATTGATTCAGGAAGCACACATAACTTCCTTGATTTGGCAGTAGCTAAAGGACTTGGGTGCAAGCTGCAATCCATTACTCCTGCTGAGATTACAATTGCCAATGGGCAAAAGGTGATTTGTGTTCATGTATGCAAGCAGTTCAAATGGGAAATGCAGGGTCAGAATTTTGTTGCGGATTTTTTGGTAATGCCTCTAGGTGGTTGTGAGATGGTCTTAGGCATAAACTGGCTGGTCACTCTGGGAAATATTATGTGGAATTTCAAGGAACTCAAGATGTCATTTTCTCTAAATGGTCAACCCCACCAACTACAAGAGGTTAATTTTACCACTATCAAGGTAGTGTCAGATGGGGCCATGGCCAAGTTGCTACAACAATGCCCTTTTGTTGCTTATGTCATCCAGCTGCAAGAAAGAGAACCAGACCTTGGTAGTATTAATGCTCCCACTGCTGAGACAAACAAATCAGGTTCTGCTAGTGAGGTAAACGATCCTGCACTTACTCAATTATTGTCAGAATTTGAGTTTTTATTTGAAGAGCCAAAAACATTACCACCATATAGGAAAAAGGACCATAGAATACCTTTGGTAGAAGGCTCCAAACCTGTTAATACCAGACCTTACAAACACTCTCCTATCTAGAAAACTATCATTGAAAATATGATCAATGAGTTGCTCAAAAGTGGAGTCATTCAACCTAGTGTAAGTCCTTTTTCTTCTCCAATAGTACTAGTTAAGAAAAAAGACAATAGTTGGAGGATGTGTATTGATTACAGGGAGCTTAACAAACAGACCATCAAAGATAAGTACCCCATTTCTATCATTGAGGAGTTGTTAGATGAGTTGTATGATGTTGTTGTGTTCACTAAGGTGGATCTTCGATCTGGTTATCATCAAATTAGAATGCACCCAGAAGATATTCCCAAGACAACATTTAGATCCTATGATGGACACTACGAATTTATAGTAATGCCCTTTGGGCTTACTAATGCACCCTCAACATTCCAAAGCCTTATGAATGAGATTTTTAGGCCATTCTTGAGGAGATTTGTCCTAGTATTCTTTGATGACATACTGGTTTATAGTAGCAATATGCAAACTCATATAGACCATTTAAAGCTTGTATTTCAAAGGTTACAAGAACACAAGCTCTTTGCTAAAAGAAATAAGTGTTTGTTTGGGAAACCTTCAGTGGAGTATTTAGGGCACATTATAAGTAAGCAAGGAGTTGCCACTGATCTTAAGAAAATAGAAACTGTAGTGAGTTGGCCCAGCCCTAAGAATTTGAAGCAGTTGAGAGGGTTTTTAGGTCTATCAGGCTACTATAGAAGGTTCATCAAAGGGTATGGTATTATCAGCAAGCCCTTGACTGAGCTGTTGAAAAGGGACAACTTTGCCTGGACTACAACAGCAGAAACTGCTTTTACTGCCCTTAAAGAAGCTCTTGTCACAGCCCCTGTGTTAGCTTTGCCTTCACCAAATAAGCTTTTTGTCATTGAAACTGATGTTTGTGATTATGGAATTGGGGCAGTGTTGATGCAAGAGTCTCATCCAATAGCTTACATCAGCAAGGCACTAGTTCTAAGGCATTTATCTCTCTCAATATATGAGAATGAGTTGTTGGCTGTAGTTTATGCAGTTAAGAGGTGGGATCACTACATAGCTCACAGACACTTCTTGATTAAGACTGACCACCAAAGCTTGAAATTCTTGCTTGAACAAAGAATTACTACGGCTCACCAACAAAAATACATAGCAAAGTTATTTGGCTATGACTTTGAGATTTCTTACAAGAAAGGCAAAGAGAACGTAGCAGCTGATGCTCTCAGTCGTTTACCAGCTTCAGAATTAGCTATCCTAACCCTTTCCTCACCAGTAAGCAATCTGTTACCTGAAATTGAGGCTAGTTGGAAAAGTGATGCTTACCTCCAATCCTTGATTGAAGCCCTACAATTGGGAAGCCTAACTCAAACTCCTTATTCATTGGTTGATGGGTTGTTAAGGAGAAAAGGGAGACTGGTGGTGGGGAATGACTTTGATCTTAAGCAGAAACTAATACAAATTCTACATGACTCATCTGTAGGGGGACATTCAGGTATACAAGTTACTGTTAAAAGAGTTAAATTACTGTTTTATTGGAAGGGGCTAGAGAGGGATGTAAGAAACTATATCCGGGGTTGTAGAATTTGCCAGACATTCAAGCCAGAAAATATCAATACCCCAGGGTTACTGCAACCTTTACCCACACCTGAGGGGATCTGGACTGATGTTAGCATAGATTTCATTGAGGGGTTACCCAAATCCCAAAGGAAAGATGTTATCTTGGTGGTAGTGGATAGGCTTAGCAAATATGCACATTTTATCAGCTTAAACCACCCATATTCTGCTGCAACAGTGGCTCAGTTGTTCCTTGTTAATGTCTTCAAATTGCATGGTACTCCTTCCTCTATAGTAAGTGATAGAGACCCTGTATTCATTAGCTTATTTTGGGAGGAGCTATTTAAATTACAAGGGGTGGATTTGTTGAGATCTGCTGCCTATCACCCGCAGACAGACGGCCAAATAGAAGTAGTCAACAGGTGCTTGGAAACTTACCTCAGATGTATGACTGGAGAGAACCCTCACAACTGGTGCAAATGGCTTCCGTTGGCTGAGTGGTGGTATAATACTAACTTTCATTCAGCAATCCAAACTACTCCATTTGAAGTCGTATATGGAATGCCTCCTCCTATCCACATACCTTACTTTCCAGGAGATTCTAAGGTTGCTGCAGTGGACCAGTTTTTGCAGGACAGAGAAATGGCTTTACAGATTATGAAGTATCATCTATCAAGGGCACAACAACGAATGAAGTAACAAGCTGACCGACATAGGTCTGATCGAGTCTTCAACATTGGGGATTGGGTGTACCTGAAATTGTAGCCCTATAGGCAGCTTAGTGTGGCTCACAGAAGAAATGCTAAGCTGGCACCATTGTACTATGGACCATATTGCATAGAAGACAAGGTGGGATCGGCAGCATACAGGCTGAAACTGCCATCGGAGGCAGAAATACACCCAGTATTTCATGTTTCCCAATTAAGAAAATTTGTTTCTCCATACATTACCACTGCTACTCAATTGCCTATACCACCTTATTCACCTTCTACACCTACAACCATCTTAGACAGGAGATTGGTTAAAAGGGGAAATCAAGCTGCAACTAAGGTTTTAATTCAATGGTCCGATATGCCATATGAAGAAGCTACTTAGGAATACCTTTTCGATATCCAGCAGAGGTTTCCTCACATCAACCCTGTGGACAAGGTTCCTTAAGGAGAGGGAATTGTTATGAGTAAAATTCAAATGTTATGTTTACAGCTTTTATGAAACTATATCGTTTTACCTATCATTCTTTTTATCTTCTGTTTTCTGTTATTTGCTATTTTTGTGAGCTGGCATATTCTAGTAGCTTCCATGTAACAGATATATTTGGAGGTGTAGCCTCTAGTGTAGCTCATGCTTTTCTGCTGTGGAATGAATACATCATTTTCTCTCTCTTAGATCCTTCTTCCTCTTCGCTTCTCTCTTACCTCATTTCTACCAATTTTAGCTTGTTCCACTTTCAGTGGGAACAAAAAGGGAAGCTGGAACCGGTACCAGTAGAAGGAGGATAAAAGGAAGAAGGGATTGAAGTAGGAGATGGAACCAAAAGATCTGGAGATGGGTTTTGATTTTTTGTTGTTCTTGTCTGTGTTGATATGATGTTAGGGACTGAGGGGTTCTTCTTTCTCTAATCCAAGTCTCGATTCTCTTCATCCTTACAAAGGGATTTGGGGCGTGTTGAATTGGACCGATTTTGTTGGAGACTGAACCGAAATTGAGAATGAAGTTTTGGTAAAAAATAAAGCACAATACATGGCCAGCCCGTGTCATTTTTTATTGGAATATTAAATCAAATAAGCAACATTAGAGTGTTAACCGTGTGAAATCATGAGGGGTTTAATTGACCCAAAATCACATCGATCATAAGGGCCTAATTCGAGCGTTATTATAAGGGTTTATTTGTTTTTTGAGCTGAACCACACAGAATAATTTGTACAAAAGTTTTATATATATATATATATATATATATATATATATATATATATATATATATATATATATTACATGTTGTTCATAAAAATAATAATTTGTGTATTAAATTATTAATTAAGAAAAATTTATTAATTCAATTCTTTCTACTTATAAGATTAACTCAGTCACTAAAAATTAGATATATATTTCTTCAAAAATTAATTACCAAAAATTAAAGGAAACCAAAACGTTTGTTTTAAACTAATTGAATTTTAGTATTTTACGGTTGAGTTTGATTATTTTATTGTAATTAAACAATGCACACTTCCACTTACAAGTTCAACGAGCCTAATTTTCTTCCACTGTATACGTGGAAACTTGAAAATACAATATCTAAGGAGGGAGAAGTAAAAATAAAAAGAGAAGTCATTTAGAACAAGGTTGACATAAAGCAAACTTAACAAGTAAACTCCAAAATGAATGGCCAATCAATCACTAATAGTAGTTAGCATCATCATAATTTGTACTCTTCATATCAATTAAATGAATAATTTTTTTTTCAAACCATAAATTTTCTTAATCAGTCAACTAAAATCACATATTGAAAATAATTTTGCTCATACCGGATAAGATCTTAAAAGTGACAAAATATTCATTCATGAGTTTTAATGTAACTACTTACCCAGAGTTTGAATTTGAAACTTCTGATTAAATTAAAAGAGATTTATGTCATCTTATCCATAATATAATGGGTTAAATAATTAATATTTCAACAAGTAATCTTGCTTAATGTTAAAAAAATAAAAATTTATTTAATTACTTGAGAAATGCTAGCAACACTTTTTTTTAATATTTTTTTGAACACTTGCTATATAATTTGTCACATCATCAAAATTTTAATTTACAAAATGTGTTACTTTATTTAATAAATTAAATTTGATAATATTGACTAACTATAAAACAAGTATTTAAAATAGTGTCAAAAATAAAGTATTGTTAGCAATTTTCTATTTATTCTATCTTTCACGAGTTATTTTATCAACCATGACATGGTTGAGTTGTGGATTAAATAATTCTTATTAATTAAATAGAACTTTTTGACAAGGAATTTACAGTTGTATGTAAATTAGACTATTTTTCTAAGTATACTTTCTATTTAAGTTGTATTTGTATTATATTCTACATAGGTTTCTCTTATATAAGTACACATGTTTACATCAATAAAATTAAGCCAGTTTGATAGGTAATTGATGAGTAGGATTGGATGATAGTGGCATTGACCCTAAACCAAGAGGCACAATAGGGACGGTGGTGTTGACAAGGGCAGCTTGGGTGTTTTCCATAGCTAAAAATCTAGGGTTTTTGGCACTTTACCATATGAGAATTTGCAAATACCTTGATTTCATTTATGTAAACACGTGCATTTATACAAGAGAGTCCTATGTAGAGTGTAACACAAATACAGCTTGAATAGAAAGTATACACACACACACACACAAAATTGTCCAATTTACATATAACTGTATATTCATTATCTTTTTTGACCATTTGCCCAATAAAAATTTCCCTAGAGAAAATTAAAACAAATATATTTTAGGTTAGATTTTCCATTTATAGTGATAGTATTTGATAAATAAATAGAAAAAAAATACCAAAGTATTTGATAGCTAGATGGAATTTGAGAAAAAGATGTTTGAATTTGACAGCATTTTGATGTTTTAATTTAATGATTCTTCACTTTTCAAAATTTAATTTCTCTACGCAATATCTAAATGAATTCTAATAATTTGATATCAGAATATCACTTGAAAAAAAAAATCTAAAATCAAACATGGCTGTACCGCCGTACCGAAAATGGAAAAAAGTTCCGAATAAACATCTTTGTTTTTGCATCCACAATATCATGTGTAGCGAAATAAATTTTTTAATTTTTTGAATTCTTTTCAAGAGAAAAATTCGAGTTAGCTTAATTGATACATCTTGTGTTCAGTATCATGTATAAATTTTAACAAGTTGAATTGAATGTTGAATGTTAGACCCACCTTTAATTTAAGGCAATATGCCAACTGAGCCAGCTTCAATGGATGAAAATTTAATTTATACCACACTTACAATTACCTACAAATAGCATTAAAAAAAATTACCTACAAAAAAATTAATTAAGTTATGATCATGACGTGATTTATTAATTTAAATTGATATGTGAGATATTGAACTTAACTTTATAATAAAAGGTTAACATTCCATTATATATCCACTTCATTATCTATAAAGTAGATTTTTAATATTTAAAGTGTTTTTTATATTTTATGAATTTGTGCAATCAAATTTCTTATTTAAAAATTTATAATTGATTATTATCAGTTAGACACTAATTTCACTGTAAAAAATAATCACTTAGCGGCGAATAATTCCGTCGTTAAATGTATACAGCGATGAATTAGCGACAAATGTGAGGAAAGTCAAATCTGTCATTAGTTTGTTTACATAGTTGGTAAAAGTTGTTGTAATTTGAATGATGGAATCAAGGGTTAGAGTTGGATTCCAAGCATAGCTAAATAAGTGATAACTCAACCCATAGGTAATTGTTAATAAAATAAAACCTTAAAATATATATTCATATATATAATTTGTCGTTGCATTATCATAATAGTGATATATATATGTCTGTTGCTTATAATTGCTAAAAATAAAGTATTAAATATGTATATAGTTGTAGATTTTTATCTATCACTAATCTTTTACTATGAATTAAAATGTTGTATATTTAGTTATAAACTATTTTTGTAAGTAAACCTTCAGAATAGCGATAGTTTAGTCACATTTCATCGCTAATCTCACACAATTCCATTATCATATTAAATGTTAATTTTTGGCACCACATTTAGCGACGGAATGCAGAGAGGAATATTCTCTGTCGCTAAATTGATCACTAATTGGTCGGTAATCCATCTCTAAGATTTTTAAATTTCATTTATTAAATTTTCTAGCATTTTTGTCTTTAATCCATTACTAATTAGCTATGGAAAAAATTTATCGTTAAAATCCCTAGCTATTCTACCATTCTTTTTGTAATTTTTTTTTGAATTAGACTAACTTAAAATTTAGTTAACTATCTTAACTATCATTAATTTAATAATTTATCTTAATCTGACAAATTTAAAAAGTTTCGTGACCAGAATATGTTTTTTCCCATTTACATTTTAGTTAAGTCAATCATTTTAAATCGAAACATGCAAATTGAAGAACTAGATAAGTTATCTATGATCAATAGCACAAATAATTCTTTCTAAAAAAGAAGCACAAATAAAGATTAATATCTCACTACAAAAATAAATTAAATCAAGTAGAACTACTGAAATAATATAAGAGTAGTGAAATATGAAGTATTATTTTTTTTTTATAATCCACATTCAAATTATACCTCATAAAATTATATCATCATTCTCCAAGATAAAGAGGTAAAATATTGATAATGTTTTTTTTAAAAAAAAGAAATAAAGAGAGAAATAGAAGACTTTTAATTTACTGGCCCATATAGAAAAGTTACAAGGAGACAAAAGGCTTACTTCACATGGGTGGGCATGTGATGTGAATGTACACTTACATCTTCTGTCTACCATGTGGATTAACCTCTACATTTATCTGGCACCAGCTAAGCAACCCACCATGTGGATTCTTTTTAATTTTTCTTTTTTTTTTTCTGAAAAAACTATTATTATTATTTAGTTTTCCTTTTTTTTTCTCCATTTTAAAATAGCTTATTGTTACAAAAATTGTTATGGGATTGCAATATAGATCACACATACACATTCTCAAGTAACAAAGCAAGAATAATTTATATAAATGACAATAGAACAGATTCAGAATGAAATTTTTCATTCTTTTCTCGTCTCCGACCTCGAAATTTCATCCCATTTTCTAACTCTATCTCGTATCTCGTTGAAAAATATTTTTGGATCACCGACTCTGCACCACATGTTTTCTGATTTTTATTAAAAAAAATTATTTTATTTTAATATTAAAAATAATTTTTATTTTTTATTTTAATTAATTAGTTAATTATATAATTTTTTAAATAAAAAATATTTTTTACTTTAAATAAATGATATATTTTTATTTTATTATTTTTAAAAATATTAATTATATTAAAATATAAATAAATTATTATATATATTTTCAGAGCAGAGCCTTGATGGAGAATGTATATATTGTCTTTGCCTATTCCCATTACAAAAAAATTCAGCACCGGGACAAAATCGGAACGGAAAAGAAAAATTATAAAAAAATATGTTTCATTCTAAACAGGAGAGAGATGAAGCACCGCAAGGAAAAGTCTAATTGTCGTTCCTAAAAATTTAATATTACAACTTTCTTTTCTCTCTTTTATTTTTCTAAGTAGGTAATAATCACTTGAATGTGACCCATCAAGCCTTACAATAATGTTTTTTTATTTACTTTTTTTTTCAACTATTATGATATTTGTTACTTTTATTATGGGTTGTCCTTTAAAGCTTCAGCTTTAACTTACAAAGTGTGAATAGGATAACGTGAATATTTTTTAGCTCAATTTTTAATTTAATTAGAAGTTTTAAATTTGAATCCTGAATATGCAGTTATCTTAAAATTTATAAAAAAATGTTTTGCAATCATTGTTTTGCCGCTCTTAAGGTCCTACTCGATACAAGTATAATTAATCTAAATGTGTTATTCTAATTCACTGGTTGAGAATATATGTGGTTATTTGATAATGTGAAGGGCATCACAATGATTAGATTAACTTAGCTAAATATTTGCAATTCATATTTAATTTACATTAATTAATAGAACCTTCTATAGTGGCATGTTAAACCTATTTTCTCACTATTATTCTCCTTTTTATTGTATAGAACAACTACTCTCAGAGTAAATTTCAAAACTAAAGATGATTATAGAGTATATAGTAAGGGATAGCAAAGCATGTGCAAAGATTTCAATAGTAATCATGAATTTATATGCGGTGTTTACACTACTAAAGTTGTATGGTTGGAATATGAGAACATGTGCATTTGATTGAAAAAATAGAAACCTAATTAAACGATCCCAAGAGCAATTATAGTTAATTAAACTACAATTAGTGAAGTGATTAACAAAATCCTTAGCCACCAAAGTACACATTTTTGTGAAAAAAGAGTGATTGTTGATCCCATTTAAGGGAATCTAAAGAAAAGCACTCAAAAAGTCCATATTAATCAATAAAGTAAATTATATTATAGATTCATATTCATATGTATTTTTTATTTAAATAATGAAAAAATTTATTTTTTGAAATATATAAAAAAAGCGCTATTATACTTGTGAAAAAAGTCGGATCTATAATACAATATTAACATGAATTCATTATATATAACAATCGAAAGCAAAGAGAGGGTGGAGGATCTTAGGACCTTTGGTGGCCTCAAACAACAACCTCAAATATTGGGCAAGAAAGAGGAGAGATACTAACAAAAATTCCATGTTCCTCTCACGTCCACTTCCACACCCTTTTTTTTCGAAATATATATACACTCCCTCATTACATACGAAAAATAGACTCATTCTTATTTTAACATAAATTAAAATTTTTGTTAACATAATTGAAATTATATATTTTTTAAATAATATTTTTATATTGATTGTGAATATATTAAAAAAATTAAGAAATGACAGTTCGCATTTATTAATATAGAGAGATATTAAATAAGTATATAATAAAATATTTCATTCATTAATTATATTTTTAAAAAAAAGTGAATCTGAAATAGATAAAAAAAATGAAGTAAACTTATTTTTTTAGGACAACTGATTATTATTATTATTATTATGAGGGCAAATTACATATAAAAAATCCTATAATTTTACTTTCGTGTCAAAATGATCCTATTATTTTTTTAACTTTTAAATATGCATACTTTTTATTTCATATCAAATATAGTTTTGGAAGGATTTTAATTTGATTTGACTTCCGAACATAATTTTTTTATTTGACACTATTGACATATATTAATTAGTTAAAAAATATTTAAATTTACTTAGAACTAGCACAAAGCTCAAAATGAACTAGGTATTCACAAATATACCTAAATCTATGTTGAACTAGTTATCAGAAAATATAACTCTAAAGTCCAAAAATAATCTAGATATGCATAAATATAAATATATTTGGATAAAACTAATCATATGTGGACTAAATTTATGTAGACATACTAGATTAACGCATATATAATTTTAGTATACGAGTCGTTTACATAACTAGATTAGTGCATACATATTTAAAAAAAATTAAATGTCATATATATATATATATATATATATATATTAATACATATCAACAGTACCAAATAAAAAAAAGTAGATTCGAAGTATTGAATTACTACCAAACAAAATTAAATATCTTTTGATATTACATTTTATATGAAAATTGAAATGATAGTTAAAAAAATAAAATTATTTTAATATAAAAGTGAAAATACATATTTTTTTTATAAAAAATTGCCACTATTATTATTATAATAGTAGTTGTTGTAATTTCCCTCTCCCCTTTTAGTTACTCAATCATGTCCACTTCTCTTGATGTGAAACTCTACAATGGATAAGTGATAACAAGATAAGCCTTTGCTAAAAGACTTCTGTGTTTGGGAACATTTTTTAGGTTAACTTCCATAGTACGGCCCACAAAAATTGGGCAAGAAAATAATATTATCATTCCGACTTCCATAAAAAAAAAAAAAAAAAAGTAAGCATTGATAATACGTCACTCGTCTGCATAAATTTTCTCCACCAAAAATAAAAATTTTAATAATTCTCTCTATTTTTTCTATTAATTTTTGTTTCGGAATTTGAAAAATAAAATATATTTCAGTCAGCAACATATGGTTAAGAGTCTTATAATTAGTCAGACCAGGAAAGTGATATTGAGCTTTGGAAAATCTATACTCAAAAGAATGATATTCAACTAGTTGCTAACCCATACAATGCTTCGACTTAATCTTCTTGTACAAGCAAAGTTTATTATTATTATTATTATTATTATTATTATTATTATTATTATTATTATTATTATTATTATTATTATTTTGCTTTTCTCCTCTATTGAAATTGTTCCATTTTCTATGAGTAAAATAATTTTGAAAATTAAAATAATATTTTTTATAAAACTTAAAATAATTTATATGAAAAATTTTCAGATATACATAACTCCTGAATAATGTGAATAATTAAAATAAATAATTTTTATGATATATATTACTAATATAAAAACTTTTTGGCAAGGAATATCATTTCTTATATATATAATAATACATTTCTAAATTAAAATATTTTTTTACAATAATAAAAATAGCTTATGTTAAAATTTTTAATAATATATATTACTAATAAAAAATAATGAAAATTTATCAATTATATATATTTCTTAAATAATATATATTTTTACAATAATAAAATAGCTTATGTTAAAATTTTTAATAATATATATTACTAATAAAAAATAATGGAAATTTATCAATTATATATATTTCTTAAATAATATATTTTTTTAATAATGTGAATAATAATTTTATAGTCAAAGTTCATCTGCTCTCTTTTGAACCTGACTTCAACTCCCAGCTACAACATTTCTAAGCATTTTCTAACCGGTGAGACCAGATGAACTTTGACTAGATCAGTCAGTTTGTGGTTCAACCATCCGGATGACCGGTATGGTAGTAATAACTGTCAAGTTACTCTCTTCAAAACCCGAGTTCAACTCTCAGTTGCGTCATTTCTTTAACATTTCTAATCATTTTCTAACTAATCAGACTAGATGAACCATGACAGAATCAATCGGTTTGTGGTTCAACCATCTGGATGACCGGTTTTTTCACCCATCTAATATACATCTAGGTTGATAGTAAAATTTCATCCGGTTTTGAGGTTACTTTTCGATTAAACTGGTTGAACCGGTCGTGTTGGACTAAGTTTAACAATAATAGTCAAAATACTGATTCTTCAACCGTCTGGGTACTTAGTTTTTTCACTGGTTTAATATACCTCCTGATTGATGATAAAAATTTATTCAATTTTGAAGTTGATTCCGGATTAAACTGGTTGAACTGACCAGATCAGGCCAGATTTAACAACAATGGTCAAAATACTAATTCTCCTGCCTATCGAAGTCTCTCCTGCGATGCTATTTGGTTTCTTCAATGATTTGAGATCTTTGATTAATTATTTGATTTTATTTTATACTAGTTAGTAATTGGGAGATAAAATTTAGATAATAAATAGTATGTTTAATATTTTATTAAAAATTAAAAATTTAATAAAAAAATATAATGTATATTGGTGAAAAATATTTTATTAACTTCTTTATTTTAAAATTAAAATCTATTCAACAATTTTCATGGTATGAAATGGGCTAATAATGCTATCCACATTATAATATTAGAATTTCAATTTTTGATTTTACTGAAAAGATGACGCTTCCAAATAGATAAAAAAATTACTTTTAGGATTTTTGCTTCAAATTTTTTAAAATTTAATTTATTGGATTTTTTTTTATTATTTCAATTTAGAATTGTAGTTGAATTATATTCCCTTAGTTTCTATCATATTATTTATGAGGTAAAAATAAATAATTTTATTTGTGATAAACTTTTTATTGATATATTGATATACATTGAAGATAATAATATACAATTTTTTATAAGAATTTAACTACTAATTAAATTTTTAAAATTTTTAAAAACCTTAAAATTATTTTAAAAAGGGACAAAAAATATTATTTTTTTATAAAAAGTTTCACATCAATATATTTTTTTAACTCTACTTTGTATTCATGATATAATATTTAGACTGAATATATATATATAGAGCCACGTTCTCAAGCTTTGTGTGCGGATCAATAAAATAAAATAAATAATTATTTTACATTAAACGTGAGATGTTTTATAAAAAGAAATAATATAAATATTATAATTAATTTTTACTATATATTTCAATTTATGATAGCTATAAGTATTTTTAATACAATAAATTTTATAATTTCATAAATCTATTAAATTTTTTAAGTCATATATATTCTTTAATTTTAGTGGTGACTCTCAAAAATACATATTTTTTAATACAAAAAATACAATATAAAAATATTTAGTTTAGTTTAATCTATTTTATTCTAAACGTTTAACAAATTATTAAATGAAACTATTATTATATTAATTATTGTCGAATGTTTATAAAAAAAATATCTATTAATATTAAACTTCTATCTATATGCAAACTAAGAAAAAAAAATCAATTATAAATATCCTAACTATTTTTATAGAAAGTTCCTCAATATAGAATTTTTTTTCAAGATTAGTTAATGTATATGTATCTATTACAAATTATAATGGCTAGTATACTTGTTATAAAATTTTATCTGTAATTAGAACTTTATATTTATACATTTTATTAAATTCGATTGCAAAATTTAAATAGAATACAATTAAAATTAAAATTTTATTAGAACTGTAATAATATTAAAATTCTATCCATTAGTCCATATATGAAATTTGGATATTTGATTTTGAATAGTTAATTAATTTAAAAGAAAATATTATTATTGTTATTATTATAATGTAACAAATTATAAAAGTCAGTAATTAGCAGCCAAGGACCTTCACTAAAGTCAAATTCAGCAGATTTTTTGTTTCGTTAAGAAAAAAATAAAGGTTACTGCGTCTTCCTTCATTTTGCATGCAACCCAATAATTATAAAGCCAACTAAGTTGAGAAACACTTAATTCTTAAAAATATACTAAATATTTCATATTTTTGCAATCTCAATTTGGCACAATAATAAAAAAAAAAATCAAGCTTTTACTAATCATGATTATCAATATTTTTCTACCTTTCCTACTCAATTTTTCAGCGAGCAAACAATATCTATAAATTAAAAATACAAAAAGAAAAATATCCTACATAGTAGTGCAATAGAAAAATCTATCAATCAGCTTCTTAATAAGGAGAAGTTATGCAAGGCAATGATTCAAAATGATGGAAAGAAGGAGATTCAAATTTATGAAGTATTAAATTATTAATTAAAAGAATTAACATAATTAAATTATAAAAATACAATAATTTGTATACAAATAATCAAATATCATAGACAGAAAAAAAAAATAGACAAAACAATGAAAAAATCATATTAATCAACCAATCATTTTCAATAGGGTTCGATTTCAACAGGGTTTGCACTTTTCATTTTTTTAAAACATTAGCTACATAATGGTTTGATAAAAATAAATCATACCAATATTTGCGGAAGGAAACATTTTCTGTTGTACCTTTTTTTTTTTCCGGATATATGTTTCCAGCTTGAATTCATTTGTCTCTCTTTCTACCACCACATAGACCATAGCAACAACGACATAAAAGTTGTGGTATTCCTCTACGTTGGATTATAAACTTGATCTATTATGGGAGTTCAAATCCAAACTCAATCAAATTGGAGTCCAAGTCTATAATCAATGTCCAAAATTATGAGTCCTCTACCTACAATCTTCTAGGATGTGGTAATTATGTATGTGAATCATTTGTTAACTTAAAATATTATTAGAATGATGGAGAATAATGAGATGTATGATTATTATAATTTTGGATTAATTTATTTATGTGGTGTAAGATTGTTCTTAAGTAATATAATTATCTCTCCCAATTTTAGTTTAGATATCAAGAAAAATTAAAAGTTTCTAAGTGAGTGAAGAAGCAAAGTTTTATAAGAGTGAGTTATAGTATCTTATTTTTTGAGTGGGAGTGTTTTTGTAATATTTGTTTGAGTTTGAATAAATGTTGTTTGTGTGAGTATTTCATTTTTAACAAAATTGTTATTAGAGAAAATTGGAAAGTATACACTATTGCATATCAAATCGAAAGTCTCGACAACAGGAATCTGACACCGTTAGAATTGCCCCGATCGGAGTTCAAACGCGCCGCCAGAACAGTGCTACCATAAAACTGAATTGACTCACTAAGTTGAGTTGAGTCGGCCAAGTTGACTTAGCTGTCAAATTCGTTAATTGTTGACCAGGTTAGAGTTGACTTTGACTGTTAACTTTGACAGTTAATCAAAAAAATTGAAAATTTTGACTAGGTCATTCCCAAAAAATTTCGACGTTTTGGATTTATCCGTGCAATCTGATTTTGCAAATTCTTATTATATTGAGAGATATGACAAATGGTATGACACTATTCCAAGTTCCAACATTCAACAATAACAACTACGACAATTGGAGTATCAAAATGAAGACACTTATTGGATCACAAGATGTGTGGGATATCATAAAGAAAGGTTATAATGAGCCTGTGGATGATGCTGTTTTTGCTACTCTTACACCAGATCAAAAGACAACTTTGAAGGATCCAAGAAAGAGAGACAAAAAGGTTTTCTACCTCGTCTATCAAGCATTAGATGATGAAGGATTTGAAAAGATTTCGAATGCAAGTTCTGCTAAGGAAGCGTGGGAGAAGCTACAAACCTTTTACAAAGGATCCGAGCAAGTGAAGAAGGTTTGTTTCCAAACATTAAAAGGTAAATTTGAATCCTTACACATGAAAGTATCTGAGTCTATTTTAGATTATTTCTCAAGAGTAGTAGTTGTTTCTAATCAATTAAAAAAATATGATGAAAAGTTAGAAGATGTGAGGATAATAGAGAAGATACTTCGTTTGTTAGATCCCAAATTTGAGCACATCATCGTGACAATTGAAGAAACTAAAGACATGGAAGAAATGACGATCGAACAACTCCAAGGATCATTGCAAGCATACGAAGAGAAGAATAAGAAGAAATAAGGATTTGCTGAGTAACTCCTCAAACTGCAACTCAAGAATATGCATGAAAGCCAAGGCAATGATAGAAACCAACGTGGCTAAGGCAGAGGTAGAGGCCATGGACGAAGTGGAAGTCGCGGTCATGGACGAGGTTGGAATTACCACAACAACAATTCCAACAACAACTATGAGAAAGGAGAAAGCTCAACACAAGGCCGTGGAAGAATCAATCTGAACTCAAGGTATGACAAATCTCAAGTTCGATGCTATAATTGTCAGAAGTTTGGGCATTATGCTTCAGAATGTAGAGCTCCCAACAACAAAATTAAAGAGAAAGCCAACTACGTGGAGGAGAAGACAGATGGCAAAGAAACTCTTCTTTTAGCACGAAAGAAAACTGATAGTGTCCAAGCAAATTCTTGGTATCTTGACAGTGGTGCAAGCAATCACATGTGTGGAAGAAAAGACATGTTTGTGGAGCTAGACGAGTCAATAAACGGAAATGTTTCATTTGAAGATGATTCCACAATAGCAGTGAAAGGGAGAGGTAACATCCTTATTCGTTTGAAAGATGGGAGACATCAGTTTATTTCCAATGTCTACTATGTGCCCAATATGAAAAGTAACATCTTGAGTTTAGGACAACTGTTAGAGAAAGGTGATAGAAATAACTTAATTGCTAAAGTGTCGATGTCAAAGAATAGAATGTTCTTGATCAACATACAAAATGATATTGCAAAGTGCCTGAAAGCTTGCTACAAAAATGCAACATGGCTTTAGCATCTTCGATTTGGGCATCTAAATTTTGGAGGTCTGGAGCTGCTATCTAAAAAGGAGATGGTAAAGGAACCACCTCGCATCAACCATCCTGACCAGCTTTGTGAAGGGTGTCTAGTCGGGAAGCAATTCAGGAAAAGTTTTCCAAAGGAGTTAGAGTCAAGAGCCAAGAAGCCACTCGAGCTCATCCATACCAAAGTGTGTGGTCTGATCAAGCCAAGCTCTATTGGTAACAATAGCTATTTTTTTTCTCTTTATTGATGATTTTTCAAGAAAAACCTAGGTATATTTCTTGAAGCAGAAGTCAAAAGTTTTTGAAGTTTTCAAAAAGTTCAAAGCTATAGTGGAGAGAGAAAGTGGTAGAAAAATCAAAGTCATGAGATCCGACCGAGGTGGAGAATTTACTTCTAGGGAGTTTCAAGAGTTCTAAGAAGCAAATGGAATTCGTCAGCCAATGACTGTTCCTAGATCTCCCTAGTAAAATGGCATGACAAAAAGAAAGAACAGAACAATCCTCATCATGACATGAAACATGCTCAAAAATAAGAAATTACACAAGGAATTTTGGGCAGAAGTAGTGGCTTATGCAGTTTACTTGTCAAACCGATCTCCAACAAGAAATGTATGGGAAAAGATACCGCAAAAGTCATGGAATGGAAGAAAGCCTGACATTTTCCACCTGAGAATTTTTGGAAGTATAGTCCATATTCATGTACCAGATAAAAGAGGAACGAAGCTTAATGATAAAAATGATGAGTTTTATCTTCATCGGCTGTGATGCTAATTCGAAGGGCTACAAACTATACAATCTAGATAATAAGAAAATTGTGATTAGTCAAGATATGGTATTCAATGAAGAAGGAGAATAGGATTTTAACTCTCATGTAGATGACTTTAATTTCTTTCCTCGGTTTGAAGAAGATGAGCTAACACCAATAGAACAACCTGGAGAAGCCCAATAAGAGACAACAACTCCACCCACTTCACCAACCACTCAAGGACACTTATCACCTTCGTTATCATCAAATGAAAGAGTTGTGTCACGCACACGAAATCTTAGAGATCTCTATAAGGTAACCGAAGGACAAGATAACCTTACATTATTTTTTCTATTTGTCGATTGTGAACCAGTGAGCTTTCAAGAAGCAATACAAGAGAATAAGTGGAGAGATGCGATGAACGAAGAAATCAAGGCCATAAAAAAAATGACACATGGGAACTCACCTCACTTTCTAAGGGACATAAGGCAATTGGTGTCAAATGGGTGTACAAAACAAAACAAAACACTAAAAGAGAGATTGAAAGGCACAAGGCGAGGCTAGTTGCTAAAGGATATAGTCAAAAGGCTGGAATTGACTATGATGAGGTATTTGCTCATGTTGCTCGATGGGAGACTATTAGACTAATCATTTCTATAGCAACTCAAAACAAGTGGAAAATACATCAAATGGATATAAAGTCTGCCTTCCTAAATGGAGTTTTTGAAGAGAAAATCTACATTCAACAACCATCAGACTACGAAGTCAAAGGCCATGAGGACAAGGTGTTGAAGTTGAATAAGGCTCTTTACGGGCTAAAACAAGCACTAAAGGCATGGAATAGCCGAATCGACAAGTACTTCCAAGAGAATGACTTCAAAAAATGTCCCTATGAGCATGCTTTATATATCAAGATCAAAGATGGAGATATTTTGATTGTGTGCCTTTACGTGAAAAATTTGATTTTCACCAGAAGCAACCTAAAGATGTTTAATGAATTTAAGGAAGTGATGACGAAAGAATTCAAGATGACAGACATGAGGCTCATGGCGTACTACTTTGGCATTGAAGTTAAGCAACAAAAGGATGTAATTTTCATTTCACAGGAAAGCTATGCAAAGGAGATCCTAAAGAAGTTCAAGATGGAGAACTGTAAGCCAATAAGCACACCAACAGAATACGGAATCAAGATGTCCAAATATGAAGAAGGCGAAAGTGTAGATCCAACATTCTTCAAAAGTTTGGTGAGAAGTTTACGTTATCTAACATGCACATGGAATCTCCAACAACCACCCATTTTAAAGCTGCAAAGAGAATTTTTCGATATTTGAAAGATACAATTGACTTTGGCTTGTTCTATTCAGTTTCTAATGATTATAATCTTGTTGGATATAGTGATAATGATTGGGGTGGAGACATAGATAATCGAAGGAGCACTACTGAATTCGTATTTTTCATGAGAGATACTACTTTCGCATGGATGTCAAAGAAACAACCGATTATCACATTGACCACTTATGAAGCGGAATATGTTGCTACTACCTTATGCATTTGTCATGCAATTTAACTTAGAAATCTATTGAAAGAGATAGGTTTGATACAAGAAGAGTTGACCAAGGTTTGTATCGACAAAAAATCAGTCATTGCCTTAGCAAAGAATCCAGTATTCCATAATCGAAACAAATACATTGATATTCACTACCACTATATAAGAGAGTGTGTTGCAAGAAAGGATGTGCAAGTTGAATATGTGAAATTACAAGATCAAGTTGGCGATGTTTTTACCAAGCCACTGACAAGTGAAGATTTTATAAGGTTAAGAAACTTACTAGGGGTCACAATATCAAGTTTAGGGGGGTATTGGATCATAAACTTGATCCATTATGAGAGCCCAAACCCAAACCCAATCAAATTAGAGTCCAAGTCCAAGTCCATAATTATGCATGTGAATCATTTGTTAACTTAAAATATTATTAAAATAATGGAGAATAATAAAGTGTATGCTTATTATAGTTTTGGATTAATTTATTTGTGTGGTATAGGATTATTCTTAAGTAGTATAAATACCCCTCCCCATTTTAGTTTAGGTATCAAGAAAAATTAAAAGCTCTAAGTGAGTAAAAAAAAAAAATTTTATAAGAGTGAGTTGTAGTATCTTATTTTTTGAGTGAAAGTGTTTTTGTAATATTTGTTTGAGTTTAAATAAAATCTGTTTGTATGAATATTTTATTTCCAACACTCTATTCTTGGTATGGAATCTTAAGTACCATGTTGGATCTGACTTTACCGCCTTAAAAAAAGAATAAAAATGATTTAGATCAATATACATTAAAAAAAATTATAAAACTATTATTGAAAGGTGGAACGAGCAAAGTGACATACAGAGAAAAAATATTAAAATTTTTTTTACCATCCTTATACATCTTAAGCCAGTTTTCCATGGAAATAATGAGTTGAGCAGACGAAAGAATCTTAATGAATAAGTCAGGAAAAGAGTGGACATAAAGATTAAGGATTAGTGTAAGAGAATTCAGACTGAATTAACGTCTTAGTAGCGATTTCAATAACAAGAGGATCTAAATCAATATCTTTGCAGTGACTGCAGTGGCAAAAGGATGAACAACATATATAATCAATGAATCTCAAGGAAAAACCCAAAAAATACAATTTTTTTTAGAAAATCAGAAACTAAATGGCAAATACAGAAAAAAAATGAGAGAAAAAAAGAAAAAATTATAATATTGGAAAAGTAATATATTTTTTACATTACCTTGGACCAAATAAAAGTATAAAAACAAGAACAACAAAAACTTAAAGAGATGAGAGTTCCTCAATTGAGAGGTTTAGGGTGGAGTGTTGACTAATGAAGGGCTAGAGCATAAACAGTTGAATGGAAGAGGGGAGATGACTGGAGGTAGAAAGGCAGAGAAAGAAGCGAGAAAAATGAGGGTTAGGGTTATCATTAGTCTGGGTAAACAATGTTGTTTTGTAAAAGGGTTCTTTGGAAAATATATTGTTTGTAGGAATAGTGAAAGTGTTATGAATTTTAATATATTTAAATAGATTACTCTATCTAATCTTTCTAAGCATTACCATCATTCTTTTCATACTTTTCGTCCATATTACTAAGCTAAAAGTAGACCTTGAGATATTTAAAAATTCCTTTAGAGCTTAGACAGATGGTTGCAAATTTGAAAAAAAAATTCTTGATAGATACTCAAACACCTTTAGAGGAAAGGAAATGAAATAAATTTACATTTGCTTCCATTTTCTAAGGAGTTAGTTATGTTTTAAAAAAAATCCTATAAGAACTAAAAAATCTACCTTCTATCGAAATTTTCATGGACATGATATAACATACTTTTTTTTGTTTTAGCTATTCAATTTGGATTTACGTTCAATAGATCTACTAAAAGGGTAAAATATTTTCTCTTAAATTTTAAAGGTATTTCATACTCAGAACTCAATCTAAATACTTCTTATTAAAAGAAAATTGACATTTACCATCTTATTTCACCCTTTGAGAGTTACAAGTTATATACTATTATTTTCACCTAATAAAGAGAAAAATGACTACAACTATAACCAAATAAAACTAAAAGAAACCAACCAAAATCCAGCAAAAAAATTGTTATCTTTTCTCTTTTATTTTTTTTCAAATTATACACCACCTATATTATTCCGACACTTCATTTTTGAACAAGTACCTGTCCCTTTTGGGTATGACATTATTATAAGTATGAAATTATTATCGAATCATTCACTTTAAAAACGAGTATTCATAATTCCGATATCATTTAAATTACAGGTGCATATTAAATGGACTTGAAAGAAATTGATTTTGTGGAGTTAGAAGAATTATCTCTTAATGACTCACAATTAAATACTATAAATTGTGATTGTAACAAAAATTGATATAGATTATATAGCAAAATTAGATTGATTTACAATTTAAATTGATTTAGAATTATCATTTTATTATTTGTTTGATATTTGAATTTTAGACTTTAAGTTTGTAATTTAAAATATTTTATTCAATTTTATTTTATTTAGCAATTTAATGTTATAATTTGATCTATCTTTTAACTTAAATTATTATATATGAAAATTAAAATATTTACAATTATATACATATAGACGTATATTCGTATTCGTACCATAATTTTGTGTACTTTTTAGCCATATCCATGTATTCTAAAATTTTAAAAATAAGAAATCGGATTTCTATATATGTACCTATATCGGGTACCCGTACCCGTACCCGAGTCCAAACAACATAATACACTACCTTAATTTTGAAAAATATAATTAATTTCTTAATTTTTTAATACTCTTATTTTGTAATTTATCATCAATAAATATAAAATATATTTTTTATTTTAAATAAACCTAATTAATGGAACGATAAATTATAAAATGTGATATACTAACTAAAATTTCATAATATCATTTTTACGATTTAGTTCTTTAATTAAAAATAATAAGAATATCACGTTCGAGTCACGTGGCTAGTCAATAGCTAAAGGTGAGGGTTTGTGTAAAGAGGCAAGCAATAATCGGTTTCAACCTCGATTTTTATTATATTTTCGGTTCGGTTATCGGTGACGGGCTGACGGCGAGATGAGCTCTTTATATCTATTTCGGTTTTTTTATTTGGTTCGGATAATTATTCGAAAAAAAAAAACGAATTTAACGGAGTTCTCTGGAAAAAAAAGTTTTAACGGAAGCAAAACACTGCCGTTTTAATAAGCATATATATTCGGTAATTTTTTTTCGCTCTTTCGTCTCGCAGGTTACAGACCTCATTCGATTCCCAGTCTCCTTTGCCCTTTCAATTTCGTAATACAAATCAACAAACCCTAAGCAAACAGCAGCAACGTCGGCTCTTGAATCCCAGTCCACTGCGCCGCCGCCACCTCAGCGCAGTCGCTTCTTCTCTGGAATTCCTGCTTGCATTTGCGTTGTCTCCGGTTCTCTCGAAACCGAAAGGTAGGTCTCTTAGTCTTTCTTCAAGGCTTGATTAACACTAGTGCCTTAATCTAAAAGTGTAGAAATTTTGAAGACCGACACTCGTTATGTTTGGTTAATAATTAGCATCCCTGCCCCTGTGAATTATATCCAAAACCTCATTCATTAAAGCAATAAGGAATAAACAAATTACTTAATTTTAAGTAATCGGCATTTGGGCATTATAAACTCATTTAATTTGCCACTGTAATAGGTAAATAGGGACTAAACACTTCCGCTGTAATAGGAAAAATAAAGATGCTGCTATGTTTGAGTTTATAATGGGTAAATTAAGTAATCAGTTTTTCAGTGGGAATGGCAATTATTTCTTACGAATTTGCTCTATGAGGTAGAGTGCCTTTTCATTTTTTTTTTTTATAGTTGTGACTGCTTTGATTGTAATGTAGCAGATTTTGATTAGTCTTTTGGACGATATTGTTCTTGTTCATTCCCATGAGTCATAGGCTATGACAATAAGATGGACTTTATTAAATTTGAGATTAGTGAATGCCACTATGGGATCCATCGTTTCTTGAATTTGCAAGTAAATGTTAGCCATTGATATGGTAGGAATTGTTGAATTATCTAATTTTATTATGTATTTTAAATTTATGTTAATTTATGTTGTAATTTTCAAATTATTTATGTTGAATTGTGGTAATATTTAGGTTGTTCTACTTCAATGTTGATTAAAATTTAAAATAGGTTGTTAAGATCTTACTTTTTGAACTGAATGAGTAAATTTCAGGTAATTGGTGAAATTAAACGAATCAAGCAATTTAATATGATTAAATTAGTTGGTTAACTGATGATATTCGGTTAGGTTTCAGTTAATAAAATTTAATAAAATTTCGGTTTTCAATTAATTTGGTTTGGTTGCTTAATTAATCAAACTGAACAATTCCCATCCCATACTTTGTATTGTAGGAGAGAAAAATGGCAAGTGAAGAAGAGAGCACAGTGAAAGAGCCTTTGGATCTCATCAGGCTCAGCCTTGATGAGCGAATCTATGTCAAGCTCCGCTCTGACCGTGAACTTCGCGGCAAATTACATGTGAGTTTCACTTACTTGCACTCTCTGGTTTAACTGCTTTTAGCCCTGTGCATTTTATAATTAATATTTAATCTCTAAACTGGATTGACTTCATAAATTTAATTGCTTGATTCATTGTCATTGTCGGTACATCATTGTATTGGCTGTTTAAAGTAATAATGAATAAAGTCAAGTGTCCAAATATGTTGTTCTCATCTGCTGTACTCTCCTGCAAATGCACGAGATGATTTCTGAATTTTACACTTGTGTTATTTAGATCACATACTTTTGTCAGAGGACAACGAGGTTCATTATTTCATCAGCATGTAACACATCATATCCTTGAAGCTGATTTATGCTGAACATTTGCACAAGTTAAACATTGATGGAAGGCTTGTCTTCCCCCTAAATATATAATACACTTGGCAATGAGAGCCACTATGCACATAATGGTTTGTGTTTCTCAATTTAAAAATCTCTAGATCTCATCTGTGGCTGGCGATTGTGGCTTTGCAGGCTTATGACCAGCATCTAAATATGATTCTTGGGGATGTTGAAGAAATTGTTACCACTGTAGAAATTGATGATGAAACTTATGAAGAGATTGTTAGGGTATGTTACATTTACATGTATTTTCATTTCTTTTATTCTTATATTGTTCATATTTTCATATATTGCCTGAAATATGGGATTTAGATGTGTCAAAATTGTTGAATGAGATAGATTCTCATATGGAATCATATTATTGAAGAGGAAACTTTTTTCTTTTCTTCACCAACAATCACTGGAGAGTTGCTTGCATGTGGTGCCTTTGCAAAATCTGGAGTCCATGATAGGTGGATATAAATTGAATATTCTTTAAGAAGTAGTGCTTTACATTAGGCCCCATGAAAGGTGGATATAAATTGAATATTCATTAAGTAGTGCTTTACATTAGGCCTGTAAATGATTGTGACAACTCCCCTGCATTGATTTGCTTACATATAATGATCATTATTAAAATTTTTATCTCTTGCTGATTCCTGAGAAGTGTGAAAGTGCAGTTTGAAGATGATAAAATATTGGAACTGCCATAAAAATAAAAACAATAAAGAAGGATCAGTCTAGTGAGAATTAAAAAAAAGTTGAAAACGATAAATGTATTTCAGTCATGGAATTTAGATGTACAGTTGAGGTACGAAGATCTGTTGCTTTTATGTCTTGCAAGTAACATTGAGGGAAGAGAGTGTTTGTGTGGGTCTGTGTACCAAGAATGTTTGATAACGGCTCTTTGTTCTAGAAGAAATGGCTGACATTTAGCAATTCAGGATCACAAAATTAAAAAGGAAGAGGAAAAGAAAGGTGTTCTTTTTTTTTTTTTTTTTTTCCAATACCCTGTTGAATGCTTACCGCATTATATGATTATTTGTTTATTTCAGACTACAAGGCGCACAGTTCCTTTTCTCTTTGTTAGAGGAGATGGTGTCATATTAGTCTCTCCTCCGTTGAGAACAGCTTGATTTGCAGGATGAAGTTCAAGATGCAGTGCTCAGTAAGAAGTCACCTCTTTTTGCATTCAGTTTTATGTTGATAATCTGTATGTTGCAAATATGCTCTGGCACAATTCTGTATCCAATTAATGATGTTGTGGGGCTGAAGAATTTTGACTAGCCCGCAATTTTATTCTGTAACTGGTGAACCTGGATAAATTTGTATGGATTATGGTGAATCTAATTGTTTCAGGGACCATCTATGTAATGTAAAAAGAGAGAGAAGAAACCCGTTTGAGGTGCCTAATCAGCATTTGGCCTCCTCTTTTTCAAAATTAAACATCTTGGTTCTCAAGATCAATAAAAGGTTCATGCTTCTGTCCTTCATCGTTTAATTTATATCTTAACACGGTTTTGGTGAAAAGAATATATTTTGTTTAGAGATAAAATTGGACCCATTCCGATTTTCTCTTGAATAGAGTGGATTTTTTTTTTTTTTACTTTTTATGCTCCATCCCGTACCTGACCCGATCCTGAATTTTTTTGCAATGGGGTTGGGACGGGACGGCTTGAATATATATAATAATTATTTATATTTTAACATAATTAATATTTTTAAAAAGTAATAAAATAAAAATATAATATTTATTTAAAATAAAAAATATTTTTAATATTAAAATAAAATAAAAAAATTTTAATAAAAATTTGGGATTGGATCGGGTTGGAGATTTTCGTTTCCATGTGGTGCCGACAAAAAACAGATAGGGTTGGGAAACATAGTAGGATTTCGAATCGAAAATAGAGATGGAAAACTTCGCCAGCATAGAAAAGACTTTTTCAATATCTTTATTTGATTCAAGAACACAAGATCAATTTATATTGATATTGATATTTCTACCTATATAAGATTTATATATAATAAGATTGATATCAGATCATAGCTTCATGTATTAAATATTTTCATATCGATACATACAATACAATATTTTTTCCGACAAAAGAATGAAGTATAAAAAAAAGAATAAAGTATAAAAATAAAATAATAAAATATAGGATACTATAACAGTTTAATGCACATAGAAATTAAAAGAATACGTAAAAATAAAAGTAAAAATAAAAATATTGATTTTTAGAAATCTCATGAACAAGATCCAAGAATAAGATTAGTTTGATAGAATGAGCGACATAAGTCTGAGGATCAACTAGTAACGAGGAGGATCGTCGTATGCACGGGAGGTAGGACTGAAAATACGTTGACATTGCCCGTTCTTTTATCTATCTCCATGTGATGTTTATTGCTTTCTAGGGGTGAACAATTGGTTAGTTTGGTATGGTTTAGTTCAATTTATTTGGCTTGAATATGGAAATTATATAGATATATGCTATTCGATTTCTTTAATTTTTAACTATTAATATATGAATTGGATCAAAAATTAAAGTTTTTAAAATTTCAAATTGAATATATATATATATATATATATATATATATATATATATATATATATATATATATATATATATATATATATATATATATATTGTATCAATGACTTCTGAACTTTAATACTTGTAACATTTTTGTTTCTAAATTTTAATTTATAACAATAAAGTATCTAAACTTATTATAAAATAATATAAAAATCCTGTTAGTAGGTTGCAGGTAAAATATTACTTGAAATTGACAAATTTTTCTCCATTATTCCAATTATCAGTTTGAATAGTAATGATATGAATTTTGTTTGCATCCATATATTAATCCAATTTGAATTCATTAATAAATTTGGTTATTAAATCTTTCAATAAGATTTTTGAACTATAAAAGTCTTAAAATTGTTGTATCAGTTTCAGGTAATAATATTACCTGCAATCTGCTAATAAAATTTTTATGTTTCATTTATGATAAATTTAGATATTTTATTGTTACAAACTAAAATTTAAAGTTCAAAATATTAGGTTGGAAAATTGGTACAATTTAGCCTATATGGAAACAAATTTAAAATGAATCACATTTGGATTGATTTTGCTCGCCTTGTTTGCTAATCCTACAATAAACATACAGTTAACTCCACCCATGCAACAGCTAATATATTAATGTTCATTTCATCAATGCGTCGTATTATTATTATTAGGGAAATCTTCCCAAAGCAATTGTTGCAAATTTATGAAACAGGAAAAGCCGATTATACACCATTCTTGACTTGTGCCCTTGCTGCCCATTTGAGAGCCCCAGAGGTCTAGAGCGAGGGCCCCTTTATGTCCTTGTATGTTTGAATTTTCTCTCCTTTTTTTAATCAAAGAGGAAACCCTAACATCACTCAAAAGAAGCATCGGTGCAAAGAATATTCCCTAACAGAGTCTTCGGTTTGGGTGAGACTGGGTCGGTCAATTTGGTCAGATCAATACTCTCTTTGAACAACACTATAACCCAATTTACAAGGGGATAATCATTTCTGACAAAGTTAACACAATCCACACTACTATTATCTATTTACAAAAACGAGAGATTCTTCGAACCATTTGACGACTGGTAGAGAATATTAAACAATTGCACTTACTTCCCAAGGAAGCTTATGCGATTGAGAAAGCTCAAAGGAGTCACATACGCCGTTAAAATTCAGAAACTGCACAAATGATACCTCCGTTCAAATTTCCTTTCCGTTAAGATATTTATAGCAGTTCGATTTAGAATAATCCAATTTAGTCATCATATCTCGGAGTTTAAGCGCATCAGACGTGCTACTAGCAGGCAATTTATATATCAACCATGAGCACAGTACAACACAAATGGGTGTAGGTTTGCCTTAGCTCAATGATATTGATCTCATCTCAATGCAATCTCGATCTCGAACCTCATTCGCATACTCTGTAACATAAAATATCTAAAATTTTGTTGGATTGATATACATTGCCAAGCGATGAAATGTACAAGCATAAGTTACAAAATATAAACAATTTGCAAATTCACATCTAAGGCATTTTGTTTCAGTAATGCTAGGAACAACAAAAATAATGGAGTGTTTGCTAAATAAAAAATTATGGACAGTTTATCAACACCCTTCTGTAACGCTACAGGAATCCAGCGTTGTAACCACATCAACACTGACCTAGCAACCCGAACAGTGGAAAAATACAAGTAAGAAAGTGAGGCAAGCTTACGAGGAACTTAAATGAAAAAGGAATATGGATTTCATTCAATTGAATATACTACAGCTATGCTACAATACAACAACTGCACATACAGATGGGAAAATTTGGGAAAACAGAACTTGCAATTGCCAAATACTGACTGAATTATCGACGTCTATTCCAAGCAGAACTTGGGGATCCTATCGCTTGTGTGCCTCTGTAGTTTTTGCTGGGCGAATCCAATGTCCCTCGGAAGCCATAACAAGCTTTTGCTGATTCCGGTGCAGAGTCCAGGGGAATTGACTCCACAAAGCATGCAGTATTTATTCGAGTTCTCTCTACTTCTGCTCGAAGAAACTCAGAGCTCCACCGCTGAGCAAGAGCCTGAGGCACACCCAAAGCATTTTGAGAAAACATTAGGCAGTCCAAGGGCACAAATTGAAGATTTTATCTCATTAGGATTATTCAATACCATCAACTCAATCAGAAGAATGGAGATAACCAATAGTTAGTTTCCTATAAAACCATTTTGTATACCATCTCATTGAAACATTCACTGCTCTTAGATTTGGAGCTTTTTGAAATTGATTAATTTGCTTGCATCAATAGCAGAAAAAATACCCAACCAGTTCAGTGTATTCTCAAAGCATCTCTAGGCATATTATCTAAACATAGAGGAATGTGATTCTCACAATCAGGTCATCTGGAGAAATAGTCATCCCTTGCTACCTGTCATCCAGTGCATCTTCACTCCCACGAGTTGATCTCCAGTGATGCCCTGGATTTTCAACTGCTTCAGCAACATTCTCAGTTGCTTTCTCTAACAGCACACCTTGCAAGGACTTGAGTGACTCCCTAGCATCAGGTGTAAAATATGGATTCAATATGGTCTCGAAATATTCAAGCTGCAGAAAGCACATTAAAAAAATTAAATGATCAACTAGTTATATGAGTTTAATGATTTGAACCGTATGCAAGTAGCAATAACTTTAATAAAAGTGCTGTAGTCTTTTTCCTTTTTCCAACCCAAAGGGGGAGTGAAGTCGAATATTATCTTTCAGGTGTGTATGATTCAAAATGTTTAAATATTACAAAATTCAAACAAATAATGGTTTCTCAAATAATGTAACAACTCATTAATGGGGGAGCTTAGAAGCAATTACCAAATATAATACAGCAGTTCAATTCTATAATGTGTGACATAAATTTGGGCAATAACAGGCAGTTCAAATCTATAATTTATCAGAGGAAAGAGAACGAATGTGATCCACCTCAAGCATGAGCTGACAGAAACCATTTGCATCAAGTGATCTAAGATCTTTGCTTTTTTTTTTTTCATGGAAAAGACTTAGAAAAGTATCAATTAGACCTTCCACAAGAATGCCAAGTGTCTTATCCAGCAGAGGTTTAGCACCAGCAAAGACCGATAACAAGAAAGTTCTTAGAATAAATCAGGATTTTAATAAAGATGAAGAATTACAATGTGGCGAGATGCACTATTGCCCAAATGAGCAATTGCTGCTAATTAATGTTAGATCAAACAATACAAATAACATAATATTATATAGCACACTTGATTGGGTGTGAATTCATGGAAGTATTGCATTATGTACCTCTGAGTGCACAGAAACAAGAGTGTGCAATAACTCTGCTGTATCTCGCACACCCTACAAAAAAATGATTTTATTATAAATTTGGAAAGTATAATAAAGAAAATCGATACAAATTCACTGAAATATCACTTTGACTGCAGGGGCAGCTCCCCATTGAACACCAGCATTCAGCAAATTGTTCGTAGTTGCTGTTCTGATAATATTTGCCTGGTAGGAAGACAAAAAATTGCCTAAAAATGAATCCATAGTGAATAAAAAAGGTCACTTCATCTTCATATTTCATCACATTTCCACTACAGCAGTACAACAAAAAAAACATTATGTATAATATGGTTCTTGTGATACAAGTTAACTGATTTGAATAATTTATACACCCAAAAAGACACTACAAATCAACATCTGTACTTCTGGTGCTTAAGAGTCACCCAAGAGACACCCACTCCAAAACATAAGTTTCAGCCTTTATTCAACTCAAATCAGATTTTAGCTCGGCTTCAACAAAGCCCTTCTTTCTCTAATGGATGAACATTTTCCTACTTACAGAAAGAGGAACATAAAGTAGGTTCTTAGTAAACATATAACCTAATTAACTGCAAGTAGTTGGGAAAGAGAAAACAATGAAACATTCTTTTAGAAATTTGACTTGTTTTTGACGGGAAAACTGTCAAATACACCCATGATCATTCATGCTATATAGATGTTCTACTCCTGTAACTGGACTACAACACAGAAGGAACCATCCATGAAATCATCATCCTTACACACCCACGACCACTCCAACTATTTAGATGTCCTGTTCCTTAACTGGACCACAACACAGAAGGAACCACCTCTACAATCATCATCGTTATACAAAGTTGGCTACATATATTTGTGCATATGAAAAATTTACAATGGAAACAAAAGAAATTACTGCACTGTACCTTTGCAAAAGTATATTGTGCAAGGACCTTTTCTTCAAGACCAGAAAAGGACATTACTAGGTCTTGTACGTCAATGTCCTCTTCATCTTTTTCCCTGCAGTCACAGAGACAAGAAAAGATAGCATATCCGTAGCAGTCATCAGCAGATAGATTATAAAAACATACATGCATGTCTTGGCATACATGGCAAAAGTACAACGCAACAAACTAAAGTAGCTTGGAAGATATCAAAAAAATATTTTAGAAAAAATAAATAAATAAATAAATTACCATCATCTACGCAGCATACTAAGAAAAAGCATTTTCCTTTAGAGCCAATGCAACCAAATTACAAGGCAAAATTCTTTTCCCCTGTAAGATACTTGATCTACAATGTGCATATCATCATACTGAATATGTAAATGGGGGACAGGTCATGCTAATCACCAGTTGATCACGAGTCATGACTCATTCCAATTGTCCACCCTTATAAAGCTTGGGCAATATGATCATGGGCCATTGCCCAAGCAAATTCCTTCAAATTAGGACCATAACCAGTAGATTATCCAGTTAGAATCCAACAAAATCAATCAACAGTTTCTCAGATCTGATATAATTAATTCACCCAAGAATTCAACAGCAATTTTAACACTGCTTCCTTGCAAGCAAGAGAGGCAAAGAGATAAGCGCGTACCTAGACTGCAGCCAAATATTCTTGTGCTTGTTGTACAACTCATAGGAAAGTTCGTCCTTGCAGTACCCAATATTACTTAACACTATCAGGAATTGTTGATGTGAATCAGCAACACTTCCTGGGATATTAGACAATAGTTCATTTTCTGATTCATGAGTAGATCCATTCTGTAATTCTCTGCCTGATTTGTTTTGTGCAAGCTCACCCCCAATTTGTTCCAGATGACCTGAAAAGTGCACACAAAATGAGAGCGTCATAAATGATGTTTTCAGGTCCAACTGTCAAATCGATAATAATTTACACATCATACCAGCAAAATCAAGGAAACAGTTTAAAAAAGCAAGTCTAATTGATTCTTGAATTTCTTGAAGTTGCAAAAACATGTCTTCTGACTTTCTTGCTTCACTTATCAAGGAAGGAGCCATCCTGGAAATGAACATGTAAAAGACAGTTAAAGAAAGTATGTTGACAGCCTGAAAACAGTAACTTCTTTTGCAGAAGAATTTATTAAACTGAGAGGTGAAGGAAATAATTACAATAGTCAGGATAACATATCCTTTTCTAAGTGATGATGAAAATAGTTAAATAAATAAAAGTTGAAGTTCACCAATCATGCTGGATAGAGTAAGTTGAATGCTCCAGAAACAATCCTAGAATTATTCTCCAGCCAAATACGCCTAGACACCACAATCAAAAGTATCCACTTGGGAACAGAGAGGATAAATGAGGGGGATTAAGGTAGTGGGACAAAGAAATCAATGGAAGGGCTGAAGTGGATATGCAGTTGCAGCATAAGAAACCCAAAATTTGCTTCATAATAATGCATCATAAAGATAATAATTTATGCAATCATTTCAAAATTTCATTTCAGAATTAAACTACTGCAACAATATAAAAAAAAGAATGTTCTTTCAGAAATCTTTTATCCCATGTCATGACACATAAGTCTACCAGGCCAAAGGGGAAAAAAATAATATTTTGTATGATCAAAGGAACAGGATTTAATCACTGGGGCCATTGGCAAAGTCTTGTGGACCAAAACCAAAGGCAAGCTTACTAAGCTTGGACCTCTCTGTATATTAATTATAACAATCATTCATAACATTTGAAACAGTAAGCTAAGGTGACTTACAAACTAATCTGATCCATTGCTGAGGCTACAATTGAGCGGAATGCTAGAGGCAAGAAAGAGATTCTGTATGGGGATTTATTCCTTTCAAGAATTGATACAGTAACCCATGTTTCCTCTTTTGATATTTCTTCTGTTGTTACTTGCATCCAAGAGCAGAGCCGAAGTATGTAAATCTTTGTAATCTCAGCCTGAAGTGTTCTGAGTGCCATGACTGTAACAAGAAGTGATATCATTCTCAGACTTAACAAAATAAATAAACATAAGATTTTGTTAAGTGCATACACACCAGCCGTAGGAGGAGCTGATTCTTTTGCTTTAAAAGCTTGGCAGGCTTCAGATATTTCCTTTATGGTATCACTCATATAAGACTTCAGTATATTTGATTCTTCAAGATCTCAAAATGTGTTGTGAACCTGTGGCAGCAATGAACTCATTTGGAACAATTTGCCAGAATAAACAGAAGATACAAAAAGTATGAGCCACAACAGGTTTAGCATATGATAAAATTGAATAAAAATTTGAACATATATTATGAACCATTACAGGATTTAGCAGGGAAAATAATAAAGAAAGAAATTGACCGCCAATATTTATCTAAAATAAACATTTAAACTGCAAATATGTAGAATTTAAAGAATGCTCCTAACTTGAACAATAAGGAAAATGAAGGCCACCATGACACCCATGACAAAGACAAATTCACATAATCCCTAAACACGATTTCCAGAATAACATCACGTGTAGCATCACTGTCAAAGTAATTTCATCAACACAATATTATCGGATTCAGAAATGTAACGAAATTGTACTGTACAAAATTTGTACAGTAAGAAATGCTTAGTGCATATTACCTTGACTTCATATGCAGATATAGTACTTCGAATCATTCCAGCAACTTCATCAAGTGAATGTGTCAAGTACCTCCCATCCCCAACTTTTTCCTCAGTTTTATTTGCTGAAGAGTTAACATTTGATTCAGCAGAAACTTGGGAAGACTGAAAGAATAACATAATAAAAAATGAACACACTAAAAATATCTCATGAAAAAAGAATACTAGATAAAATAAAAAAATCGAGGAAATTTATTTTTAATGTTAGCAAAAGTGGCAATGAATTTGCTCCATAACTTGGAAGAGAAATCATCTTTGCTTTAGTCAAGACTGAGAGATAAAAATAATCCACAGCTTTTTTTACAAGTTTACTGCAGATTTTCAAAGTCAGGCAATTTAAGCAAGCACACCAATTGGGAAATAAATATACTCATCATCTTTTTTTACAAACATACGCAGATTTTCAGAGTTGGGCAATTTGAGAAAGCACACCAATTGGGAGAAGAAACCAATAACAATGCATGGTTTTTAGAAGCCAATCAAGCTTCTTAGGCGTGGATTGCCAGCATGAAAGTATAACTTTCAGAAGCCTCTTAACATCACTAATTTAGTTTACAACAGAAGCGGTGAATGATTGAAGTAACAAAGGCATTGAGAACATCACTAATTTAGTTTTTAAAAGATCATGCTGCACCAAAAAAAATCATGATGTCAAACTATGGCCTGCATTTAGCTCAATTATTGAAAAAAAAAACTCTTTTTACAAACTGCACTATCTTTCAATTCTAAAAACTGGTTCATAACTAAAGACCTCATCATCCCACTAAAAAATCATCAGTGAGGGTAATCTCTAATATCAAAAGTGTCCACAGAAATGCTACTGTCCTGAGGTATAAAGGTGTCATCCCAAGCCAACAACGATTAAGAAAAGAGAGGCTTTAAATCAAGAGAGAATCTTCTCAAGGTTTTAAATTAAGTAGTTTTCTTGACTGCTTCTAGCCTTCTACTGATAAGCCTGCTTCATAAAAGACATTATACCTGTTCTTTCTATTAATATACTATTAGTTTTTTTCCAGTCTCTTCAATTCGGCCTTCAAATATAATGCACTCTTGCTTTTACTTTAATGTCTTTTATGAAGCAGGCTTATCAGTAGAAGGCTAGAAGCAGTCAAGAAAACTACTTAAATAAAATACTGGACTTCCATGACCTGCTGAAGTGCTTTGCCCCATGTATTTTACTACCAAAGTTAGCAGAAAGGCAGAAAGTCCTATGGGATCAACCAGCATTAGAAGATTTTCTATTCCTGACAGCCATGGAACTTGTTAAAAAAAATGACATGAATAACTGGCAATGACAACCTCAATCATATTTCTCTTTTCATACACACAGAAAAGGCTACTCTTCTCACCAAACAATTAATTGAAGTAAGCAATAGGATTGCTTGACTTCTATTCATACATAAAGTTCTTTTTTTGGTTTTTTACAATATGAGTCAATAACATTGTAGTCTGCCAATAAATCAAATAGCCTAAAATTAAAGGAGTCACTGCGTTTTGCAATTTTATGCCCATTTAGAGACCATAGTATGATGAACTAGTGTCCAATAAAAAAATTCAGTTATATAAAAAGACCAACTAAATTCAATTCCCGACTTATGTGCTCATTTGCAAATCATATCTCAATTGGAAGTTGGGTTGTAAACGAACCGAACTGAGTCGAATATTGATGATCTTGAACTCGGCTCGTTTAAGATATTATAGGCTCGAGCTCGACTCATTTGACAATTATTAAGTTCGCGAACAGTTTGAGCTCGGCTCGTAAAAAACTCATTGATTATGCTTAACAAGCTTAGCTCGAGTTCGGATCGTTAACTAATAGTGACAAAAGCTCGAGTTCGGCTCGTTAATTAATAATGACAAAAGCTCGAGTTCGGCTAATTAACTAATAATGACAAAAACTCGAGTTCGGTTTGTTAACTAATAATGACAAAAGTTTGAGCTCAATAACAAAACATAACATAAATGAGCTCTAAATGAACATGTTCGCGAGCTTTTAAACGAACACATTCGTGAGTTTTGAAACGAACACGTTCGCGAGCTTTTAAACGAATACGTTCGCGAACATATTCGCAAGCTTTTTAAATGAACACGTTAGTGAGCTTTTTCAGCGAACATGTTCACGAACTCATAAACGAACATGTTCGCAAGCTGACAAACCAAATTAAGCTCGAGCTCGGTTCGTTAACAGTAATAAACAATTTCGAATGAGTTTTTTTCCGAATCGAGACCCGAATAGCTCACAAGCAGTTTGGTTCATTTACAGCCCTAATTGGAAAGTCTAAGTGGATGTCTAACGAGTTTTTAAAATTGTTTAGTCTGCTCCTGAATGAATCATCTTAGAAGATGTTGGTTTACAAACAGGTTTCCAACAAACCTGTCTGCAGTCCGGCTAACAGGGAACTAACAAATTAAATCAATAATTGAGTACCGATGATCCATTGTTATCTTATTGCACCTTGTACATTTTCATTCAACAACAAACTATCAAGTTTCTATTGTGATGAACCAAAATACAAGAAAGAATATTCCAGTGCATCTACATATTAGAAATATGTTACCATTCTAAAGGTTAAGGGTTTTGGTTTAGGCAGTATTTTATTTATGGTAGGATTCTTATATTTCCTAGTTTCCTATTTTACTAGGATTCCTCAAATATTAGCTTTCCAATTTTATTGTAATCTCTAGTTTTCCTATATTATTGAAACTCTAGCTTTCCTATTTTCTAGTGACATTCGACCATCCTCTATCACTTTTTAAAAAGAGGCAGAATTTAATCAATAAAGTTAATTCAAAAGGTTTATAAAATTAAGAGATTTGGGTCTCTCTCTAACGAGTCCTAAAGTCCGGTTTCCCTTTGACGAATCCAATTGTCGGTGACATGATCTAGGGAACATAACAATTTGGTATCAGAGCCGATCACCATCAGCGATAACAGATTATGGATTCCTAAACTAAAGGCAGAATTAAAGGCTCAACTTGCACAATTTGAGTCTAAATTGGATAGCCAACTGCAACAAATATCTCCACAGTTGGAGGCACTTGCCACGCTTCTTCAGCCAGCAAATCAGTCATGAGAAAATCGGGTGGAATGCAAAGTAAACAGTAGTAACTCCAGTGTTGAGTTGCGACTGGGAAGCAATGGAGGATCAAGTGGAGCAAGAGTGGTTGAGGCAGAATCACGGATGGAGGCACAAGTTGCACAAATTGGCGTTCCACAAGGAGAGAGCACAAAGTCCAAAGATAACTGTCATGGACCTACTATTGCTGTTATTGAATGCCCAAATGCTGATTTGAAGAAGTCAGACATACCAGTTCTTTATAATTTCCCTTGTGTGAATATACCTTCCAAAGACAGTCAGTATCAAGTCCTAGGGTGGCAGCAAGCAGTTCCAAAAATCAGTATACACGGTTCTGCTGTATCTTCTCTGTTAATGAACAACCAGGTCAATGAAATGGAAGGAGGTTCTTTTCTAGGATTTGATAAATGACATTTGTGATGAACTGTACTCGGCTGGGAATCAATGCAAGAAGTTATTTTGGCTGGAAATAATTGAATATGATGGTGGCACAACTCAAGAAGAATATGAGCTTGAGGGCAAGCTCTGTCTTCAAGGGGGAAGTAATGTTACGGTTTTGGTTTAGGCAGTATTTTATTTATGATGGGATTCTTATATTTCCTAGTTTCCTATTTTATTAGGATTCCTTAAATCTTAGCTTTCTTATTTTATTGTAATCTCTAGTTTTCCTATTTTATTGAATCTCTAGCTTTCCCATTTTCTAGGCTTGTAACCTCTATTTAAAGAGGTAGAATTCATAAAATTAAGAGATTTGGGTCTCTCGCGGAACATAACAAAATGGCATGCAAGTTTTCCCCTGTAAGTTTCCTCTTCATTTTTCAGTACCAACCATTAGCTCCTGTCTTTCCCAGTTTTTGATAGTTTATTTTTTATGAATATCATATAAGAGTGAGCTGTTAGAAAATATTTTTATTTGACTACATCAAAATTGAAATGATACTACCAAAATGCAGTGGAAAGGATGGGAAGGTATCTTTATCAATCACATGAAAAAGACAGCTACATATAGCAATTTAAATTCACAAGGTTACTTATGTTCAAAAAATTTAATGAAGTCTTCATTTCTAAATCAATATCTAGGAAAAAGGCAACATCGAGATTACCTTTGCAAATTTCCCACCAAAAACAGAAAGTGCAACTTTCCAGAAGGCTGGTATGCGATGGATCAGTACAGCTGTTAATCTTTGTATATACTTTCCTCTAAGAGCATCAACTTCTTCACCCGTCAACTACGTCGGTTGTGAGTCGACTGGCACAGGGATGTTCCCCAATGAAAGGAAGTACTCTTCTGACTGAGTAATATAAGAAAATTATCATTTTCAAGACAAATCCACAGATTATGTAGGAAAATAAAATGGGCATTCATAATGTTTCCACTAACAGATTGGTTTAGATTCTGTTGAAATTGCCTCCACCTTGCATCAGAGAGAGCTCTTTCACGCATCTGATTATGGAAAGTTTCCATTCTCGCTTCATGACCTAAGATACTTTTCTCAAGCAAACCTCGGATTCTATGATTCTGCCAATGAGAAAAGACTTAAGAATCACCAAGTTGACTTTCCAATTGTGATATCGACTACTTCAAGAAGCAAACATGATAATAGTGGCAGCAGAGGGTTAATTAGCATCCAATCAACCATCACTAGAAGATACAGTTATATGTGAACTGGTGAGATATATTTAAAGAAGGATGAAACTTCAATGAGGAAATATTATTAGACTCACTTAACAGGCTGCCTTGAAACAACATATATGCCAATAAGCATCATACAGTATGTTAAAAGCCATCTTGCACAAAAATATATTAACTGGTTCACAGGAGATGTTCTTCATAAATAATGGATAGGATTAACTGACCTGTACATTTAAATAATGCCAAACAGGATCTGACTCAGGTTCCAGCTCCAATAGCAGCCTCACAGTGTTCTCAAGCTAAATGACCCATGAAATTCTGTCAGTAGCCACAAAAGAAGAAAACAACAAATAGGCAATCAATATCCAATGAGAAGGCACTATTTAATTACTATGAGATCTGTTGATGATAAATGCATCTCAACTACGTATGACACCCGTCCACTATGTCCCCTGGAGTGTTGGCAGCTAAGGCAAAAATTTGTCTCCTAAGTAGGATTCAATTAATAGGAACCTGGCATACTCCATACATCTCAGTCTGCAAGTTTAGCAAAATAATGGGATGCTTGAGATGAGGTAATGGTCACATAGAGGTGGACAGTTGAGTTCTTTCCCTTATTGACCTCTTCGAATAATGTTCTCAGTAAGGTTGTCATTCTTTAAAAGGTACTAATTATCGGATCACACAGATTCTGTAAATTTACTTATGTGGTATAAGAGTTTCTCAATCCTTTAAAACAAGTAAAAACTTCAACTTGCATGATCCATGCTAGACTCACATCAAGATGCCATATCATGACATCAGCTAAAAACTTGATTCAGAATGTCAAAATTACTCAAATTCCATGAAATGTGCTAACTACTCCATTAAATCTTATAACAGAACTATAATTGTAATGAATGAAGATAATTTAAACTGAAAAGCGAGCCATTTACATTCATATGATACCAATATATCAGTTACAAAAGGTAATACATTACGCTGAATAACACATCATTAACCTAGCACCCAAAAGATCCTATTCAACCACTGATTTCAAATTTGATAGTAAGTTGCATTGATTGAATGGTCACCATGACAGAAAAAAATGAATGAGCTTTTATCTTCTTCTCCAACAAAGAGATAGTGACAATTAATGGCGTAGTCACCAATTGAATGGTAGATAATGATAAAGCAATACAAGAAGAATATCAACTTGGTTTAGGGCTTGAAAAAAGAGGGACAATTAGGACATAAAAGAGAGGGAGATGACATATCACAGCTTTTACAGACAATCATTTATAGTTCTATAATTGAATCAACAAGAAAGACTGCTCAAGTAAGAAAGTCAGCTTCAAGAACCATTTCAAAAAATCGCAAACCCCTCACTGTCACAGGCTTACTTGCTGCACTTCCAAGTACAATATCTATATATCATTACCCCAAGCAAGCGTGCAGTAGAGAACTACAAAAAATCATCACATCTATGGACAAAATTTTAATATCTTTTTAATTTGTTCTTTTTTATGTGTCTTCTTACGTAACCATAACCAAGCAAACAATGTCATTCCAAATTGAATATATCGAACGAAAAGTAATAATAATTAAACACAGAGCGAAGCTCTCCAATATACGATTCTATCCTTCTAGTCGCATGCAAATCCTATAAACAACCATCAAAGTGGGTATATTATGCACAGTAAGTGATACGTTATTGTTTTAGAGAACAATCACTAAATTATATCCCAAAGACATCAAGCCAATACTAATTTTATAAACCGACAGAAAATAATATTGCACCACCATAAATATCAAAAAGGAGTAATATAAACTTACATTTGTAAGGTCTATTAGCGAATCTTCCATTGATTTGTAAAGAATGCCTTTAAAATCATACATCACTTTTTCAACCTCTTCAAGAACATGTTTTAGAATATTTACCTGAAATTGACATAAATCAACAATCATCCAAAAGAGTAAAACATTAATACTGAAGAAGATGAAATTATACTAGAGATTAACTGCCAGTGAAGTACATGCTACGTGAGTTATCTGCATTTAAAAAATACTAAAGAGTGAATAAACTATTATACAGAATCAGCAAACATACATGATGTATCTCCTATAAGAAAGAAGGATAAAATGATAAGCAGATAAATGCAACTACTGAACACAATTAGTGTACTTGGGAGCTTGATTTCATGTTTAAAGATTAACATCTACAAAAAATAATGTCATAACTCATTTTATTTCAATTTTCAGCCTAGATTTTAGTCAAGCCCCATAGGCTCTCCTACCAAAAATTCTTTCAAACATAGAACCAAAATTCCATTGGCAACAGATTGTTATAACATATGTATTAATAAAATTGAGTTCAAAAATGATGAAGACACACATACACAAACACATACACAAAACAAATTATTTAAAAAGAAAAGAAAATAAAAAATGATAAGCAATCCTTCTGGGCTACATTTAAAATTCATAAAGTACAGGAAGAATGCATTAAAGTCATGAGACTGACAACATCTACAAGTGCTTATACTATGCATATCAAACTAGGCAACCATCATCAAATGATAAAATATAATCTTGTAATGAAAATTTATAAAACATGAGTGCTTGTCAATAAAAATCTCTTCACAGTACAAACATATACACACAAATTTTGACAGTAGATAACTTGAATGCCCAAAAATCTACCCCCATAAAACAATAAGACAGCAAAATGGTTTTGAATCTTGCATACATGAGAGGGCAAAGCAACCGACTTCGCCTTTTTGTATTCCCTTACTGCCAAGTCATATTCACCCTTACTAATGTTCCCACAAATTGTGCTTGACAAATTCAATAGTGTTCGGAATCTCTGAAGCATTCCTTGGATAGATCTGACCTTCTCTGCTTGAGTCTAGTTACAGAAACAAATAGCCAAGTGACCCATTCATACCAGAAGGCATGAACTTGAAAGCACAACCAAAATCTTGAATCTTACTTACCTGTCTCTCAAATAGAGGCTCATAAGCATGATTGGCTAGTGAGCTTATTCCTTGCATGCAATTGAACAGGTGAGAAGTCCCAGAACCTTCAGGATCTTCTTCAATATGTTTCAATTTGGATTCAATATCTGCAAATAAAGCAATGATGCAATGTCAAAAACATGAGAAACAAAAATATCTGAATACTAAAAGAAACCTAATAGTTTTGCATGATCAAAGCTATATTCCAGGAAACTGATGACCAGCATACTTGGCATAGTAAAGAATAGTGCATACCATCAATTATATACCCCAAACCCTAAATCTGTGAGACACGAGAAACTTGCATATCATCAATTGTAGTTTTGCAGGAGACAAAGCAATCAAAATTATCTTTAACCAACTGTTTCCTCTGCTATGTACGACCCCTGAGATCAGTTTTCAGAGCAAGAGCCCCAGCCTCCAGATCTACTGAACAGGTATCTTGATTTCGGGATAGAAACATCTTTGCGTCGAATTTTTCAGAGAAATATAACAACTTATCTGCAAATGCATGCATAAAATTGAAGTAAGCTAAAGATGACCACCAAACGTTGTACCCTCTCCAAGGTTAAACAACTGCCATCTCCTTGAATATGATTCCACACCATCATGAGAAGATCATTGAGGAAAATGAAGAAACATTAGATATGATCTTCCATTCAGGGAACAAAGGAAGAATAAAAAGGTTTATTTTTATTTAAAAAAATCAAGGGAAAAACAAGCCTATAGTTTAGAATACAAGTACTACATCCAAAGGTGTGACAGGAAAAGATATACGGGCTAATAACCATGCTTTTCCTCTTTACATCAATATTGTAGAACTTCAAAGGTCATGGTGTTCCATGAACAATCCACAGCAAGAAAATGCAATAAGAAATCAGATAAGTGCCCTTGACCAATAAAAATTTCGCTCATGTAATCAATAGCATCAACAAACAACAAAATGGATATTTAGGACTGGCACTAAGCATTACAACTTCTCCAATAACTCCTCATATCATATCTCATTCATACAGAGTACTAAAGTGCAGGGACCCCGAAAAATGATGTTGGGAACTTAAAGCAAGAGATTTATGCTAATTTGTTGGTTTCAAGCAAGGAAGAACATATTTACTCCGTATTATACATCTAATAGAGCAAAGCAAGATAATAAACAAAAGACGCAAAGACATGAATTTCCAAGGTCTTCACTGGATAAAAAAACAAAAAAAACTTCAGCTCTCCTCAGAGCCTTTCCTTCAGAGGGAGAATTGCCTTCCATACCACCTTCAAAGACTATTTCCTTCATAGGGAGAATTGCCTTGTTGTACAGCCTTCGAAGAGTACTTTCCTTCATAAGGAGAATTGTCTCACACCACCTTCAAAGACTAATTTGCCTTCCAAAAATATCTGTAGTACATATATACACCCTCTCTGTCTTGTGATCTAAAATGTATCTATATCTCCTTGTTTTGATCAAACACAGCTTCTCTGCTAGCTGAATGTTTTCACCATTACATGCCAGGCAAGATTTGCTTAAAATTTATGGGTTTGAAAATCCATTAGTCCACCCCCAGCCCCAGCCCCACTCTGCAACCCAAAAAATAAACTAATAAATCCACAAATATCTTCCTAGCATATTATGATTATTTATGTTCACCACCTGATATGTTCAATCCCAATTTGTATTCTCAAAGTCCGGAAAATTATGGTTGCCATTGAAAGTATGATCATGGGCTACACAAACAAACAAAATATACAAAACAGCAACAAAATTTGTATTTCACTCAAAGCAGATATAAAGTTCCACAAAAACGGCACCAAATTTGAATTAAAGAAAATTAGACGGAGAGATACCTCGAAGGCTATTATCCAGATATCCTTTATCTGATTTTGGTGAGCTTTCATCCAGTGATCAACCTCAATGATCTGTTATCTATGATCCTGCCAATGAAACAAAGGCAATGGACATAAATTAACAATTAAAATTTAAACATATAGTTCACACAGTGCTAAGAAAGTACTAGATTGTTACAATACAATTGCACTAGTACATTGCTGATAGATCACCAGTACAGAGGTATTCTTGTCTTAGAGGAAATTAATTACAAGTTCCAAAAGGAAAAGAAAACAAATTAACAGAAACTCCCCCTCAAAAAGCTGAACATTCTAAAAGTATTCAACTTGTAGAGCCAAGTATTAAGCACACGGCTGAGAGCCCGATAACATTGCAAAATAAGCCAACCAATGCTTTCATTTAGGCCCAAGAGAGAGCATAACTGAGCAATACAACACAAGAATTATGAAAGAGATACTCACCCCAACCCTAGTGGATCTATACATTCCATACCACGAGGGAAAGATTGTAGATAATTAAGGGCCTTCCTACCCAATGCTGAAGGTTTTTGCTCATACTTTTGAGCCACTGGTGCTGTTCTTGACTCTCTCATATCACGAACCCTACAAGCAAGCTGTTAGAGGAGCATAATTTGATTACAAATGTTGGTACATAAATACTTATCTTAAACAATTAACATTTCCAATAAAAGGTTATATTCACACAGATTTTGTGAATCAACCCCCCACCAAAAAAAAAAAGAAAAGGAACTTTGAGTAAATTTTAACCAAAGAGCCATGTATAGATTAAAGAAGTAAAGATGCAAAAAGTTCTTTTAACTGCCTACAATATCAATTACTTGTCCTGACAGATCAATTTCATGTAAATCATAGGATATTTCAGCAATTTCATGGAAACAACATAACCAGGAGACTGTTTTGGAGTACGATAAAATTACTAGGCACACAGACAGATAGTTGTTGCACTCACTAAACCCAATGCTTGGTTGCAAACTCCCTAATAGAAAACAGCGAACAAACACACAACATGTCATTACAAATCAGATTCAGCAAATGAAATAAGGTAAGAATTCCTTCGTTCAATTCCTTCTATCAACAATGGAGGCTCAAAACTGAACAAGGAATACAAAAGGAAGCATAAAACTAAAAAATAACAAAAGAGAACCTCTGTGCGCAGAGGACAGCCCAGGGAAGTTTCCCTTTCTCCAAGCAGCCACTCGAAGACCCAATAAAGATTCCTATTACCAAAAACCTACTGCTCCTATTCCCCTTCACCTTTTTTATAACAGAATTCTGGTATATTTAATTACCTAACAGCCCTCCATTCTATCCTTACGTGTCCCACTCTCTTATTTCTAGAATATTCATAACCTCTAGCTTTTCTCTATCACTCCCCCACAAACACCACATAGTTTAAAGTTGCTGTGTAAGCCTGGTCAACTTAATGTTCAACAATTCAATCAGATAGAACAATGCATAACAGTATGGCGTGAGATCAATGCACATGCATTTCAAGGATACATAGCTCCATGAAGTTCTCATTAATTATTTTCGATCTCAGAAATCTCTCTCAATTGTGCAATAAATCTATCAAAGTTGGAGATTTTAATTGAAAAAAAAAAATCAAAAGAACTGAATTACTGGTAATTTATTGTGTTCATAGCAGTACATTCCTTACTCTAATGCAAGCAGGAGTGAAAATAAGTCAAATTTCCTGCCCAACGAACAGTTTAGCTCTTCAACTACAAGTCATCTGAAGTCCAAGTAAAGAAAACCTATTTACACTAAAAGCACTAGGCATCCAATGCAATTGATTTAACCATATCAACCTATAATTTTATAATGATGTAACTAAATTGGTAATCTCCAAACCAATACAGACATAGACCGCCATATCTAATGAAATGAACCAACTAAGATAATTAAGATGGGGGAAATGAAACTCAATCTACAACTACCCGACCTCATATCCATTCTTGTCATTATTTGTTTTGCAGCAAATTCTCAATCTCCTTTTTGTAAGAAATCACATTGCATTATACTTGAACTGATAGAATGTAGCCTCCTAGATAATGAATGAGTAGAATATACAACGTTCTCATAGAGGAAACACTATACAATTTAAATCACCCTTTCTAAGTTAAATAAATTATGTGCAGACAAACCTACAAAAAGCACAATAGCTAAATTTGAACTTGATAAATACAATAAACATAAGCAAAACAGAATAAATAACAGAATAGCTCTGATGCAATTTTCCTCTCATTTCTCATTCCACCAAAACCAACAACACAGCACCTTAGAGACAATCCATTGAAAAAATAAGAACTAAAACAAACCAGTATATATAAATTATTAATTCAGTCATGTTTTTCATTTATCATAAATACACATGAACTCCTTGACACTTGAACAAAATCAAACAAAAAACACTATCAATAACTTTCATAAACGTTCACCTATGATATCAACGGACACAAAAAGAAAACACACAACTAGAGAAACACAAACATGAAAAGAATACATTTCTGGGCTCAAATTTATCGAACACTGGCTTATTGAAGTCCCTAAGTTTCCCGCAACACAAACAGTATAAATACGCCAACATCATGAAACCGACTAAATTAACCATACCTCAGCCTCATCAACTCTTTTCCAGCAATCAGGCTCTTCTCCATCCCACGCTCTATCATCATCCCTCCCTGCTCTCCCTCCTCCTCCTCCTCCTCGTGCTCTCCCTTTCGCTCCTCCTCGATCCTTACTCACATCCTCATCCCCGCTTGATATACTAAGCATTTCCATCTCCGAATCATCGTCATCTTCAACCACTCTCCTGTTTTTTGGCTGCTGAGGCTGCTGATGATGACGCCCCATGCTCGTTGCCAACTTAGGCGGAGTAGCTGCCGTCGTCTTCGGTGGCTGAACAAAATTGGCCAACGGCTTCCGCTGATTGGAAGCCGAAGACGACGGTGGTCAGTGGTAGTTAAGATCGCGTTGTGCTTGCTCCTTCAATGCCATCTGAAAGGGCTCGTCCTCGTCATCGCTGTCGCTTGACATTGTCGTAATTAAATCAAAGTTTTGGGATTAGATCTGAGAAATTACGTTTGGTAATTTGGTTTTAATGGGGTATTTGCGCGTAAATGGAGATAAAAACAGAGAAAAAGGCGGAGGTGGAAGAGGAGGTAGCTTTGAGTGTAATATGGTGTACAAATGCATTTGGTGTGAGCGATATGATGAAATTGAAAAGAAACGGTAGTCCGAATTTTTTCTTTTTTTTTAAGAAAGGAAGACCGATTCTGTGGGGCTGGGTATTTTTTTCAGAAAAAAAAAAAAAATCAGATATAAAGTTTAAATTTTTCCCATTGAGTTCCTTTGGAAATTCTTTTTGTTTTATTTTAAGCATCAGTATAAAAAATTAAACGAGTATTAATCATTTTTAAATTTACTATTATTTTTTATATTTTTCTCTTATTTTTTTATTATTTTATATATAAATTAATAATATAAAATTTTTTAAAAAACTACAATTAATTTTTATAAATTTAAATCATTTAATTAATTATTTAAAGGTATTTTATATCATAGACTAAAATCGAAATTTCTAGTTAAAAGACTAGATATCACTATTTACTCATCTCACCCATAGAGTTTTTTTTTCTAAACTAATTGATGAGTAATTATTATTTTTTGTTTTACCTGTCAAATAAATTTAATTCACGCCAAGTAGGTATATTAAAAGGGTAAAATACTCTCTTTTAAATTTTAAAAATATTTTACTCCTAGAAACTGAATTTGAAATTTTTAGTTAAGAGAGTATGAGGAGTTTGAGGCCTAATTAATTAGGCAAGTATACTCATGAGTTAATGATATTTCCAACTCCTTATTAGGTTTCTAAATATGTTTATTTTATATTAAATAAATGATAACTAATTTTTTTTATTTTTTTTCTTTACCTGTCCTCAAAAGAATTTTTTTGTCTTATTTTTTTTTATTTTGATATATAATAAATTTCTACACTATAGAAATCATATGAATAGGTATGTATCATCAGATCAATGAAGATAAAGAAGATAAATAATATTCTATTTTATATTATTTTTAATTAAATAAAATCTACATAGAGAAATTTGATCAACTTATATATAAGTAAGCTATATATCTTTTATTTTTTTCTTTATTTTTAATTTTTCTTACCTGAATTTTGAGAATTATTCTTTACTGTCTATAATCTTTTATTTTGTAACATATGAGTAAAAAAACAATAGAAGAAATAAAAAAAATAATGTGAATAATTTTTTTGTTTCATTTTTTTAATAAATATTAATTTTTCTTAACTCGAGCGTTTTAACATGGGTGTATTTCACAACATGAAATTTTTATTATACTTGTCAACATAAAAATTTAAGAAATCTAAAATATTTTTTTCAATAATATAAATGTGAATAATTTAAGAATAAAAATATGCATTTAGCCCATAAATAAACCAGTAATTAGAATTAAAAAAAAAAAAGAGCAGCATGCATTCGAGTTCCCACGATATAATGCATATTACTTGCAAGGTTAGATTGCTAAATAAAAATAAATTGATTGATATAATGCATAATACCTTTTTTAATATTAGGTTTGATTATCTTTTTCTGGTCAATAATATCAGTTTGAATTTCATGAAATGAAACTATTCGTTGAGAAATCATACTTATTAAAATGCTGTATAATTACCAACTCAAATTCTAGTCAGCATTTATATCTAATTGCTATATAGGATCATTCAAAATGGAAAAAGATTATCTTATCTATCACCAATATAGGCTTAAGCATTATATCTTTATTGAAAGAAACTTGAGAAACTGTTTATCCTATGAATATATGATTAGAAATGGGTTCAAGCAGCCAAAACACAAATTCAATAATGCCATGCAAGTAACTGTGAGAGAGTGATTCTTTAAGCGCTCTTCTCTTAACCCTCAGCAGCATACAGGGCTTTGATTTCCTCAACATCATCATAGCTCCCAAGAAATATCGGAGAGCGCTCGTGTATCTTCTTTGGTACCAAGTCAAGTGCCTGCAAAGATTATCGGTTTAAGTCAGACAAATCATGTGTGCAAATTTTGTATGAACTCATTGAAGATTTATCTGTTCTTTCAAATTTTCTTTACGTTCATGCCTGAAGCATGCCGTCATGTGTGCAAATAAGTTGTTGCCTGTTGAAGATTAAAGGTCCTATGAGCATATTTATATCTAGACCGAAATATTTATGTGATCTAAATTATATTTTTGTCATAAGACGTGGATAAATGCGAAATAAAATAAGTATACTATTTCTAGTACAAACACAAACTTTAATATTACGGTTTGCACAACAGAGATGAGTAGAGATACCCGTTGCTTGCCGGTAAAAGCCTGTCCTCCTGCTTGCTCCATCAAAAATGACATTGGAAAGACTTCGTACAGAACACTAGGCCACACAAATTAATCATATCAAAACCGAATCTAACACATAGACAAGAGAGCATATGCTAATGAAATCTTTCGGGGAAAAGTTCCAAAACTAAGCATATGACAGAACATACCGCAGTTTTCCATTGGGGCTCTTCTTATCTGCAGGGTACAAAAATATTCCCCCATAAAGTAACGTGCGATGGACATCAGCAACCATGCTGCTCATCAAGACATTTCTTATCAGAAACTATGAAAAGACAGATAATAAATAAATAGGCAGTGAAATTTCTGTTAAACAAGACGCGCACTCAGCAGAGTTTCAACCATTTACAGATCGCATTGGACGTGAATAACTATACTTGGAACATTATCCCGCTGGCAAATTAAAATTTAACAGCATGTGAAATCTGTAATGATTAATAAAACCAAGGAATTAACCACAAAAGTTGATTGTTCATGTTCAGAAATATAGTAGTTCAGGATATCTAGATTTTATTTAAAAAAATGGTTTATATGCAGCCAGAGCAGCAGTAATTAACAACTAAAAGGCCACGAAATTATCCCTCAGCATTTCCATTCACTACCCTTTGACTCCAAGGAGAGAGAAGAGACTTAGGAAATCAGAGATCATGCTAGTGTACTACCTACTAAGTTTCTCGTACATTTACAGAACCTTCAATGGATTAACATTGTCTCGGCCTGTCTTTATGGAAGGGTCAGAAGGGACTAGATGCATTTGTTATAAAAATGGTTTATGTAACAAATATCGAATTCTGTTGCTGAATGCTTGATACATTAGACTGCAAATAGATCAAAGAAAATCATACGAGTTATATGTGGTCATGACTAGGTAAGAATAACTCACAGAACTTCAGATGCAAAACCCCCAGCCCACCCAAAAATGAGAAAAAAAAAAGGTTACCCATCAAATCAAGACTCTGAACCCGAGAGAGAGGGAGAGGACATAAACGATAACAGAATGACAACCTAAGGGGTAGTCTGATAATTAAATGCAAAGTTTGAAAATTTGTACATACTGTAGCTATTAGAAAGAAGATCCATAATACCTTCCAATGTATCTTAAAGACTTTGCTGAGGAACCATCTTTAGGGAACTTGCACTTTTCCACATACCTAAGACCATATGATATCAGTAAGTTACATTAAATGATCAGTAGAAAATTATGGGAATACAGAAATTAATACTACATACTTGGCTGTTGGGCTATCCCAATTCTTAGCATTTCCTTCATTTACCGAATAAATTTTTCCTTTCCTTGGAATCTATTCGAAAAAAAGAGAGAGGAGGTAGTGAGAGGAAATGTTTAACACATGGAAGAAAGAAATGCTGAAGACTCCACAATAAACCAAAAATATCATGTATGGAAATGGGTAGTATTCCCTCATATGTATATATGCAAATTGAAAAAGCAGTATGGTATACGTTAGGGCCTCAAGCACTATTAAAGAAAATAAAGTGGATATGCTTAAATAAGTTGTGGTCAAGAAGACATACATGAACATCAGGCTAATTCTCACAACTAAAAAGGGTAGGTCAAACTTCTTATACTTGCAACTTACCAAAACAAGAAATCCGTGCAGTTCTATTTATTGCAAGAATTAGGTTCCACATTTGACAAGTAGGTTGAATATACTACAAAGTGAAGAAAAAAAATAATAATTTAATGCAAATGATCCAACAGTTGGATAATATACCTTAATATCAGGATGAGTCAGTATGAATTCCCCAAGGGATGGATCAAGGGTGAAACCATTAACACCATTTCCAGTACTCAATACAAGCTGCAAAATCATACATTCTTGAATAAGTACGACATATTAAGTGCAAGTCCAGATTGTAAACAAAAGAAATGTCAGGAACTACCAAAGTTTCAAACCAGAGACACTCTTAGATAAATAAGGAAATGCTGAAGGATATGAATGGCAGTTACAAAACTCCACAACCCAAATCACAGGGGAAAACAAAAAAAAAAAGGCAAGAAAGAAATTTACAAGCCACAAAAACCATAAATGGTGATATTTCATACCGTGCACGAGCTTCCATACATACAATAGCCAGCTGCTACCATATTTTTCCCAGGTTGCAAAACATCATCTAAAGATGGTTCATTTGTATGTTTCACCATGTAAATCCCAAAGATCTAGATGAAAGAGAAGACATTCAATATATAACTGCCATATCGAGTTATTCTGGAACAACAATGACTTTTTATCTTGTCAGTAATTAATCAATTTCAGTTCAAGAACACACAATATATCATAGAATAAAATCAAGTTCAAGGTCATACCGTTCCAATAGAAACACCACAATCAATGTTGGAGGATCCATCCAATGGATCAAAAACAACAATGTATCTGTCCACATATACAGTAAATCCATATCACAGGCATTAAAATGCAGTCTACAATTAAAAATAAATGAAAAATCTGAAACATAATTGGCTAAAATAACTAGTAAACAAGTGAGAGTATAGGCAAATACTTTCCACGCTTTGAAGCCTCCACAAAAGTTGCTTCCTCATCCTCTTCTGACACAAGGATGCACTGCCACAAGATCTAAACTGTTAGAGAAATTCATAATGTTTAAGTTGATATAACTTAAAGATTGTGGTTCAGCAACTTACTGTTCGACCGCTGCTTACTAAAGCCTTAACAAACACTTCATTTGAAAGCACATCCAATTTCTTTTGCTCTTCACCCTTTAGTCAAGCAGAAAAAATAACTAAATAAACAAAAATTATCTAAACGCTCCTTTTAACATAAAAACAAAAAGAACTCACCTGAATATCTACATATTAGAAACAAAAAGAAAAACAAACAACAAATGAGAAAACAAACAAAATAAACATGGGTTCTTGGACCCACAAACACCTTACCTGAACATTTGTCTCCCCAGCAAGTCCAATAAGCTTGGCAAGACCTGCCTACAAACATAAGATCCACAGAAAAGTGAGAAACCCAAATTCATTTTCCTTTCAATCACTATAAAAAGTTTCATTTCCCCCGTTTCTTCTTCATTTAATTCAATGTTCAGCTCTAAATTTGACTGTAAATAAATTGAAATTAACAGACCAATAGAATCACATTTCAAAAAATGCTCCGGGACCAAGAAATGAATAAGCCACGTTGAACCACAAGAAAAACAAGTCAACCAAAGAAGAAAAATTAAAAAGAAAGAGACCCACCTTATTCACAGCAGTGCAAACGAACTTGCAGCCAAGAACAATATGATTAAGCAAAATAGTGAAATCCCCACGGGAATCCGGGTGTTTTGATTGTTCGTTCAAAACGAACCTAGTTATTGTCATCAAATCGGTGCGGTGGGCATCTGCTGCGTGATCCATCTCTCTCTCTGTTCTCCTCCCTCTTACTCCCTTATGAGAAACTCTTACGAGAAAACCATAAAAATATAATCTTTATGGGGGGCCGCCGAATTGGGTTAATGATGAAAAGGATAAATAAGTCTAAAATAAGAATAACGATAATATTAGTTGAGGTGGAGATTGCTGGGTTCGAGGAGTGGGACACTGACAGTGGATATCTATGTGAAAACGATAAGGGAGAAAGAGAGAGAGAGAGATTGTGTATTGGGTGGAAGATGGAGGCTATCTGGTAGAGATGGAAGTTTCGGGGGACACGTGGCGAGAGGAGAGGGAGGGAGTGAGGATAACGGCTTTCGTCTTCTTCCCCGCCTTCCTCTCGGTGTTTTCGGTTCGACGGTTATGAGGTTTTTGTCTCCTTAGCGTTCTGAAGATGACGAGGTCGTGGTGGTGGACTTCGAGGCTATTTAAATACTTAAAGAAAAAAAAATTTCTTTAATGCTTTAGTTGATTGCGACACCTCAACTCAATTCTATTAGCTATATTAAAATACGAATTATGAAGCATAAATCCACTAACAATGGAGATTTACTTCAAGAATAATATGCCACATGGAAAAGTTATATCTTAAAAAAATAAATTAAAGTGTTAAATTAATCATTCAAAAAGCATAAAAATTATAATAATAAAACGTATCAAATTTTAAAGTTTTTTTAATTAAGTATATATTGGATGAGGAACGGTGAGATTTAAACTTTGATAGAGTTTTATTATGATTTAAGATAAAGTTGATTAGCTGCTTATTGACAATTTCTCAAATAATATGTGTATAATCCCATAAGGGGTAGGAGAAATTGATCACATTTTGTTTCTAATGAATAAATTCTATTTATATAAATTCAAAACAAATTATTTAATTCACTGATTTTTTAATTTTTTAAAAATTATTTTTTAAAAATTTGCTTTTAAGAACATAAAATATTTATCTATTTCTCTTAATAATCAGTTTTTAAATTTTAAAATAATTAAAAGAAAATTTATTTTTTCAAATGCAATGCTAAATAAGGATTTATTAAAATTGGCTAATTAATATATTAAATTTGATATTATTGATTATGGTAATTATTATTTTCAATTTTATCTAAAAATATATAAAAACATTGAGTATCTCACTGCATAATTCATCCATTTAAATACAAAATAAAAATACAACAGACTGCAAAAAAAAAAATTCAAATTTCAAAATTATGAATACAAAAAGCTATTTACACCTTGAAGGTGTTAATTGAATATATATATATATATATATATATATATATATATATATATATATATATATATATATATATATATATATATATATATTGTCATGTCCATCGATTTAGGTCACGATCGACACGGGTGTTTCGCGATCGGACGCGCCGGACCTACCGGAATCGTGCGCGTGCGGACCGGAATTGAACCGATATGACCGAAATCTAAATTGGGACTGAGAATAAATGAGAGATTTTCTTATAAATAAGTAACACTGAAATTTTTACGAAAATCGACGAAAATAATATCAGGACTGTAAAATACGCGATTTTTGCACTATCGGCAAATCGTGAACGGAGCATACCAAGACGTAAAGAATATTAAGGCGGACTCCCAGGTACAATTTGGGATCAAAACTCAATTGTTTAGGGCACTAAATTAAAGAGACAAAATTTAACATACGGTACCGTAAAAATATCCGGAAAAATGTGATTTTTGCTCCGGTACTCCAATTTTGAAACCGAACATACCGGAATGTAGAGAAAATTAATTTATGAATAATGACATATTTAATCATTGAATATTAAATTGTCACAGGCTTATAGTTAAAGAATTTAGCAAATATGGAGAAAATATATTAAGTGAATAATAATAATAATAATAATAATAATAATAATAATAATAATAATAATAATAATAATAACAATAAAGATCCAGGACTATAAAATAATTTTGGAAAATATTAGGTTTAATGGTGATTAATTAATTAAACTAAAGTTTAATTAAACTAAATATATGCATGCAAACCGCCACTTGTAATGCATGCAATTAATCTATTTCTTAACTTTAGTATAAAAGCTTAACTTGGGCACATCTTTAGGAAGATAGTTTATGGGCAAATGGATTTCATTTCTGTAGCCATTTGTTTTGTTCTTTCTTTGCTCCTAACCGAGGCACAACCTTATCTCTTCCATTTCTCTTTATTGTCTCACTCATTCTTATATAACTGAACCTATCTTTCTCCCATTTACTTCACTCTTTCTTCATTTTAGATTAATCAAACTAAGAGAGGCTTGAAAGGTGAGTGAAATTCAAGGCACTTTCTTTTATTTTCTTTATATGTAGCCGAAAGCTATGTGCTCTAATGTTATTTTTCAATTTTTGGATTTTCACCTTGTTTTACGCCTATATTCTATATGTTTTATAATTCCATGTCTTGAGTTCAAGTTTGCTTTCTTTATAGTATATGTTAAAGGGGAAACCGAAATAGGCAAGAAAAATATTTAAGTTGGCCGAGACTTGAAGAAGGTGAGGATGAGTCTCTTGAATTGGCCAAAAGAAGGACTTATTGATGACATGGAAACCCAAAGTTAGGAAGAGATGTTCAGGCCAAAACAAAGTTATATTGAAGTTGAAGTTAAGTGAAGTCAATTCAATCAAAATTGGGAATAAAAGAATTTTTGGACAAGGAACTTATTATGACCGAAGCTATAAAATAAAAATATAAGTGAATGATAATCAAACTTTTAATTAGGGTACACTTATATTTGTTTATGGTAATATTATGATTTAATAAAAGAAATAAGAATATTCCCCGAGAATATGAGGTTTGAGAATAAAATCTTAGAATTTAGATAATATTATGAGTTAGTAATAATAATAAAAATTAATTAATTAAATTAAACCAATTAGTGAATTAAGTGAAAAATGTGAGTAAGACAAAGAAATAAAATAATTGAGTTAATTGTTGGATTAAATGAAACTTTAAATGAATAAAGATAATGAATAAATTGATTATAGTAAATAATAAGTTAGTAGATTTCAAAAGAAATATAAAATTTATACCCGTAAATTAACGTGAGCGACGCTGGGTTAAATTTTAGAAATAAATAGATTTTCGCTATTTGGAAGAATATTACACTTCTAAATATTTGACAGTTAAATATAATTTTATTAGGTGCACATTCGACACAAGCACCAACATTGGGTAAAGGAAAAGAGCCTGCAAACGCGGCAAGACGATAAATTAGGTTTGTGCAATTATTTATAATATTGATCATTTATAAGCGAATTTAAATTTTGTATGATACATGAAATAAAAATAAATGAGTTTGAGAATAATTTTGCGTAATATATATATGTAAGTTTTAATTATTTATTTTATAAAAGTCAATATATTTTGGCTCATGTATTAGCCTAGACTTAGCTAAGGGATTTGTTGGCATGCCAATAGGGTAGAAACTTTATGGCCTATGGTTATCTTGGTCATGAGAGATATTAACTAATTCTGTGGTTATCTTGGATTAGTTGTGGGGTTATGACTTAGCCCTGGTCGTGTGGTTATCTTGGACCAAACATGTTATATACATATATATTAACCGATCATGTGGTTATCTTGGATCGATACTGATCATGTGGTTATCTTGGATCAGTTGAGGGGTTATGATTTGACCCCGGTCCTGTGAATTTCTTGGACCATGACTTTTCCGTCAATTGGCGGTACCCCGTGTTTCCCTAGGATTGGGTCTATGGCGTCTTAATATATGGGCTTGATAAATATTTTTATTTAATAAATGGATGTAGTGCTACATTTTAAGTGTGTGCTTATAATTTCGCATATGAATGAATTTATATTCCAAAAAAAAAAATTTCACTGTTGTATTTATTTATCGAAAATGTTTATGTCAGTTTATTTATATAAATATAAATATTATTAAATATATCGTCTTATACAAAATGAATTTTAATGATTTTCAGTTTTATATAATTTTCTTCAGAATAATCATTATTATAAGTTTTTGCACCACTGAGTAAAAAACTCAGCACGGGAGTTTATTTTTCTCTCGCGCAGGTATCAGGACGAGGGTTAAGAGCGGCGAGTTATCGGAGTGTGCCGCTAGTCCAGTGAGTCCCACAAATAGAGCATAGCAGCAGTGGCAGCCACCCGGAAAGGGTTGGTTTCTTTTTATAACCACTTATATATATGTATATAAACAGTCTATAATTATTTATGACCAGTTGTGGTCATATGAACTATATGTATAAAAAATAACTATGTAAATTAAAGTTTTTTTTTATGCATATATAAGATATAAATATATCGTATTATATAGGGGATTGTGAGTAGAGATAAGTATATGGATATACTCATGTGTTAATTTATACAAATTGATATGATCATTTTTACAGCGATTTATACGTATGTATATATGTATCATGAATGATACATATATATTGAGACATATGCACATATGCACTTGTTAAAATTGGTGTGTGAGAATATATATATATATGCATCATGGATGATTCATATATATATAGATATATGCACAGGTATATATATACAGGTTGGTTTATACAGGTAGTTGGTGACATCACCTTACCTGACTGTGACGTAGGAAGGTAAGAGGGTGTTACATTTAGTGGTATCAGAGCGCGGTTTAGGCGATTTTAGGACAGAAGTGGGATAGAATTAAGAAAATGTATGTACATGCATATGCATTGATTTTAAATGTTTTATAAGCTTAAGTTATCACTGCTGCTGCTTTCTAATGTGAGCCACTATTCTAAATTTTAGGGTGAATGAACATTGAGAGTGCCGCGAGCGGGGAACGAGATTCCTGATCTAAATGAGCTATTTAGTACAGATTCTTCGTATCGTCCCTCACAACAACAGGCAGCTAGGGGTAGTACATCCATTGGACAAGAGGGACAAGCCTCACCTGCAGGGCAAGAGAGAGAGAGATTGCTTGAGGATATGGCGGAGATTCTACGAAGAACAACCAGGCCTACTATTACAGAGTTAAGGTTTGACAAACTCCGTAAATTAGGAGCCACTGATTTTTTTGGGCATAAAGAGGATGATACTGCGACAGCAGAATACTGGCTCGAGAGGACTGAGCGAGTGTTTGAGGATATGAATTGCACTGCAGAGCAAAAGTATAGATATGTAGTGTCTCTGTTACAAGAAGGGGCACAAGATTGGTGGAGGACAGTAAAAAAGAGACCTCAAACCCCAGTTCCTCCCACTTGGGGCTTTTTCTTGGAGCAATTTAAAGAGAAATATATTCCCAGAGAGTATTTAGATCTGAAGGAGCAAGAGTTTTTAGACCTGAGGTAAAATAACATGACAGTGAGTGAATATGAGAATGAGTATAGTCGACTTAGCAAATATGCAGAAGGGATTATTAAAGATGAGATTGACATGTGTCGACGATTTGAAAGAGGACTCAGGGAACCTATTAGAGGTAGAGTAGTTGCATCTCGGATTGAGGATTTCACCAGATTGGTGAGAGCTGCAGAAAGTGTAGAAAAAACTGATGTAGATGAAAGAAAGACAGTGGCCCAGAGCCATGGCAAGAGACCTTTTTTCCCACCAGCCACAGGATTCTCATTGGGTAAGAAAGCTAGATCTGTAACAACACACCTCTTATGCATTTAAGTATAACCTATCCCTGTATCAAATAGTCACATACTGCATACTGAAAAGGCAAAATACCCTGTTAACAATAGTAATAAAAAAAATTTTTTTTTCATATCATATCCTGTAAAATCAACTAACGACTTTACAAGTCTTATATCCTGTAAAATTACTAAATGAATTTTCAAGTCAACATTAAAACCACAATACGATATATCACATATATCAAAATATAAACTTTACACATAAGTATTTCCGAGTTGATTTCATTTATACATATTTAGACTCATTCCAAAATGACTATACATATTCAAGCATATAAGTCCAAAATACAGATGACATATTTTTATGCTTGTGTGGAATGCAAGGAGAGAGAGTGATGAGGCTCGGCCAATGACCTGTGCTCCATGTCTTCTATACACTACTCAAAATGAGCTATCACTTTTCTTTACCTGAAAAATGACGCAAATTGATGAGTTGCGGCTCAGTGAGAATAATCATCCAATGAGCTCTAAAGTACCAAACAACTCATAGTAATAAATCACAAATCCAATATATATCAGGTATTCTATTCCATTCATCAGTATCATATAAGTATCAATAAAGTTGAAACATATAATCATTACTCTTTATGTATGCAAATGCTTTGCTTATTTCATTTTGTTGTGACCAAGTTAAACAGACATTGCCCCGGGTATCCATGTGAACATTTGCCATGTGAACATTTGCATTTGCAATTGTATTTGCATTTGCTAGCTAGCTTGATCATTTGTTTCATTTGCACATTTGTTGGGCCATAGGCCTCTTCTTTTGCTTTGCAATATTGATTAACTAGTCACAACGTCTTTTAAGTCCATATGCATATGCATTTGTACTAAGCATTTATGAACCATTGCATCTTATCACATATAACATACATATACCACATATATGCCTCATATGCCACGCATATACCTTGCATATACTATACATATACCATGTATATATATCACATATGTCAAACATATACCTCAAATATACCACAAGTATACCATTTATACGTATCACAAACGCCACATATTGCCCATCATCATATTATCAAGGACAATCATGACAATCATATGTCAAACCACAAACGTCACATATTGTCCATCATCATATTATCAAGGACAATCATGACAATCATATGTCAAACCACAAACGTCACATATTGTCCATCATCATATTATCAAGGACAATCATGACAATCATATGTCAAACCACAAACGTCACAAATTATCCATCATCATATTATCAAGGACAAATTATGACAATCATATGAATCACATAGCAAGCAACATTCATTTGCACTAAGAATTCAATCGATAATTAGACTCACCGTTCTCCTTTGATTCCGACCCCTAACTTATTGTCTATCTGCTCCTTGTGGGTCTTCAATATGTTGCGAGCCTAATATGAAAATATAATGGATTAACTCATGATTAGAGATACTTAATGTGGCTTAAACAAATTAATATGCATTGTTCATGTCAATAGTTAAGATTTTTCCTATGAGGCAGTGTGACCTTATGAGACTGTTTAGCCTATAACTTTTCTATAATTGACCAATTACTCTGATTCTTGTTCCTAATTAAAAATAACACATATATATAGTACATATTAAAATTTAAGACCAATTGGATCATTGTATAATATTTGGTGGAATTTCTAAGAGTGTTCTGTTTTCTGCCTTGTTTTCTTCCTTTAGGCAGTTTCAGGGTACTCATTTGGGTTCATCATAACTTACACTCTGTAAGTTATATTTTAATGAAACTTTACAGACACTTATATGGGTTCATATGGAACATGTTTCATGTTTACAACGTTTACCAATTATGTCTCTAAGGTCTTCTAATTATACCAAACATATTACTGTTCCAGAATAGAATTGGCTTCCGGACCAGTATGATTTCCAAAGGCCATAATTTAGTCTATAGATAACAAATTAAGCTACAATTAGTACCAAAATTTAGATAAGACATATACATATAACTTTTATGTTTTGATAATTTACAGAATGTAGCTCTAACAAGCTCAAATTAGCCAACCAATGTACTGGATCTGCCCAGGGCACTCAGTAGGCAGTTCAAACCATGGAACAGTCATGGTTCCATTCACCATAACTACCCATTTACAAGACCTATGAACCTGATATTTGGTATACAGATACAAAACACATATATCTACAACTTTTATGTTTTGAGAGACTTCAAATAAGGGCTTTAACATATTCGAAATCAAACCACACAGTAGCTAACTTGGTTAGGGTTTATACCCTGACCAGTTTCAGTACGAAGGGAATATCTCTCCCTATACATAACATATTGCAAAAATGTTTACATATCCATAAATATAAGATATAAAGGAACAACTTTTGTGTTTTACACATTTCCAGAATCAATTTCTATTAATATCAAAATCGGGGTGCAATTCAGTGCCTAATATTGAACCTAAGCAACTCAAATCAACCCTATAGCAATAAGAATTGATTACTTACCAAGAACAACCTTGAAAGGGATCAATTAGCTTCAAAAACTAAGTGAAAAAAGGAAGAATTTAAGTCTGAAATGGAGGAAATTGAAGAAGAAAACGGGGCTGAAGTGAGAAGGCAGAAATGGGGAAGAAAGATGAAGATAAAGCCAACTTGTTTTTTGTCCTTTTCTCTTTTTCTCTTTTTCTCTTTTTCTCATCTCTTTTCTCTTCTCATTTCTCATTTCTCTTCTCTTATATTTCTCTTTGGTTTCATTTTCATTTTATTTTATATTTTTATTATTATTATTTACATATATTTATAATTCCATTAATTCACACAATAATACAACTTAATCATTTGACCCGATTTAACTAAATTAACAATGCAAAATGTTTACTAATCTTAATCTAATCATTTTGCTTACTTTAATTTGGTCACTTATTCAATTCATTTCTAATACTTCATAATCCTCATATAGGTTATAAGTACACATGTGCTACTCGATACAAGTGCCAAATGCTAGGACACGTAGCTAGTGCGTGTGATAAACTTGTTCCTACGAAAATACGTATGAAATGCATGTGTTCAATTGAATTATATTCAAATGCATATGTCAAAATAAAATGCATGTAATAATGCATATGTGGGAAGTCGAGGATGTTACAATTCTCCCCTCCTTTTAAAAATTTAGTCCTCGAAATTTAATACCTGAAAATAGGTTTGGATATTGCTTTTTCATATTCTCTTCTGTTTCCCATGTTGCCTCTTCTTTTGAATGGTTTCTCCATAATACCTTAACTAAAGGTATTTCTCTGTTTCTCAATTGTTTAGTCTTGTATCCGATGATTTCCATTGGTTCTTCTATATAACTCATGTCCTCTGCAATCTCGATGGCTTGATCTTTAAGTACATGTGTAGGATCTGACCTGTATCTTCTAAGCATGCTCACATGAAACACATTATGTATCTGAGCCATCTCTGGTGGTAAAGCCAATGGACCAATCTTCTCAAGAATTTCATAAGGCCCTATGTATCTTGGGCTCAATTTACCCTTCTGGCCAAATCGAATTATCCCTTTCCATGGAGATACACGAAGAAATACCTTCTCACCCAACTCGTATTCCATCTCCCTTCTATGTTGATCAACATAACTTTTCTGCCTATCCTGTGCTGCCTTTAGCTTGTTCTTGACAACCTTGATCTTATCCACTGTGTCTTGCACTAGCTCTGGCCCTTCTAATGCACGTGCTCCTTCTTCATCCCAAATGATAGGGCTTCGGCACTTTCTGCCATACAATGCTTCATATGGTGCCATCTGGATACTGCTATGATACTGGTTGTTGTAAGCAAATTCAATCAATGCTATATATTCATCCCAAGCACCTCTGAATTCCAGAGAACATGCCCTAAGCATTTCTTCCAATGTCTGTATAGTCCTTTCTGATTGTCCGTCAGTCTGTGGGTGGAATGCAGTGCTAAAGTTCAAATTTGTTCCCAATGCATTCTGTAAACTCACCCAAAAACGTGAAGTAAACCGTGGATCTCTATCAGACACAATGGACACTGGAATGCCATGCAATCTGACTATCTCATTCACATATAATTTGGCCAAACTCTCAAGTGTACAACCCCATCTGATAGGTAGAAAATGTGCTGACTTGGTTAATCTGTCAATAATTACCCATACTGCATCATTTTTCCGTGGAGTTCTTGGCAATCCATAGACAAAATCCATCGTTATTTTCTCCTATTTCCATTCTGGCACTGGCAATGGATGTAATTTTCCAACTGGTGCCTGATGTTCAATTTTAATCTGCTGACATATCAAGCATTTGGAAACATATTCTGCTATATCTTTCTTCATTCTTGGCCACCAGTAATGAGGCCTTAAACTGTGATACATCTTTGTCATCCCTGGGTGCATTGCATATGGTGCATTGTGTGCCTCTTCCATTATTTCTTGACGCAAGTTCTCAGTGTCTGGAACACATATGCGTGACTTTAACATCAGTACATCATCCTGCAATTGAAAATCTTTACTGTTTTCCTGCCTTACTGATTCAATTTTCTCACACAATTTAGGATCTTTGCTTTGTGCTTCTTTGATCCTCTCCTTTAGTATAGGTCTGACTTGAAGAGTAGCAATAAGTGATCCTTCATCATGTATATTTAATTCAACATTCATAGATCGTAATTGAATCAAATATGGAAAAGAGGATACTCGCAAGTGAGCTACACTGCCACTAGCCTTCCTACTCAATGCATCTGCTACCACATTGGCTTTCCCTGGATGGTATTCAATTGTAAAGTCATAATCTTTCAATAGCTCTAACCACCGTCTCTGCCTCATGTTTAAGTCTTTCTGTGTCAGCAAATAACCCAAGCTTTTATGGTCTGTGAAGATTTGGAATGTCTCACCATACAGATAATGCCTCCAAATCTTCAATGCAAATACGACTGCAGCCAATTCTAAATCATGCACTGGATAGGAGATCTCATGTGGTCTCAGTTGTCTGGATGCATAAGCTATCACCTTACCATGTTGCATCAACACACATCCCAAGCTTTGGTGAGAAGCATCACTATATACTGTAAACCCACCTGTACCTGTAGGGATGGTTAACACTGGTGCTGAGGTTAGCCTGTGCTTTAGTTCATCGAAACTCCTCTGACATTCTGGAGTCCACTTGAAAGACACATTCTTTCTCAACAATTTAGTCAAAGGGTTAGCAATTAAGGAGAATCCATCAACAAATCTACGATAATATCCGGCTAAACCCAAAAAAACTACGCATTTCTGAAATATTTTTAGGAGCTTTCCAATTTACCATAGCCTCAATTTTCTTTGGGTCAACCTCTATGCCCTTACACGACACCACATGTCCAAGAAACACCAAATGATCTAACCAGAATTCACATTTACTCAATTTGGCATATAATTGTTTCTCCCTCAAAGTTTGCAACACAATTTTTAAATGTTGTTCATGTTCTCCCCTATTCTTTGAGTACACCAATATGTCATCAATAAATACTATCACAAACCTATCCAAACATGGTTGAAACACCTTATTCATTAAAGCCATAAATGCAGCTGGAGCATTAGTCAATCCAAATGGCATTACTAAAAATTCATAATGCCCATACCTGGTTCGAAAGGCAGTCTTTGGAACATCTGCTTCTGCTACCTTCAGCTGGTAATAGCCTGATTTCAAATCGATCTTGGAGAATATTTGGGCTCCTTGCAACTGGTCAAACAAATCATCTATTCTGGGCAACGGATATTTGTTCTTCACTGTCATTTTATTCAGTTGTCTGTAATCGATACACAATCTCATTGTTCCATCTTTCTTTTTAACAAATAACACTGGAGCTCCCCATGGTGATACACTAGGTCTGATATACCCTTTATCAAGTAACTCCTGCAATTGGGCCTTCAGCTCTTTCAACTCAACTGGGGCCATTCTGTAGGGTGACCTTGATATTGGTGCTGTTCCTGGTACTAGTTCAATAGTGAATTCTATCTCTCTATCTGGTGGTAAACCAGGTAGATCATCTGGGAATACATCAGCAAATTCCCTTACCACTGGTATATTTTCAAGCAAGCTATCAGTGGTTCTAATATCAGTCACATATGCCAAATATGCTTCACATCCCCCTTTGATCATTCGAAATGCCTTTACCGCTGAAACTAGACATGTAGGCACAAGTTTTCTTTCACCTAGAAATACTACCCTTGGCTGGTTTGGTGATTCCAAAATTACTTCCTTAGTAAAGCAATTCACTATTGCATGATGTCTAGTTAACCAGTCCGTTCCCAGTATCACATCAAATTCATATATTGGCAATAAAATCAAATCAGCTATTAACTCAGCTCTGTCAATGCATATCAGGCAATCACGACAGACATTATTCACAACTACCACTGTTCCCAATGGAGTGCTCACATTTATGTCAATCCCCAAAGGCTCATGCATTTGACGTAGTTTAGATGCCATATGCAATGATATAAATGAATGAGTGGAGCCTGGGTCAATCAATGCATATGCTAATATTTCAGAAATATAAATATTACCAGTGACTACTTCGGGAGCATCCCCTGCCTCTTGTCTAGTCATAGCAAACACCCTGGCCTGAGTAGGGGGTCTAGAACTCTGACCTTCAGATCTAGTCACTCCTCTTCCCATTGTACCAATCCTGCCCCTGCCTCTTCCTCTGCCCTGTGTTCCACTAGTAGGGTAGACCCTCGGAGCCTCAACTGTAGTCTCAGATACTCCTCTACCTCTGCCGGTCTCTGCTAGTTTGGCTCTATTTGGACAGTCTCTATACATGTGCTCCATTGATCCACAGAAATAACATGCTCCTGTGAGCCTTCTACATTCGCCCGTATGTTGTTTGCCACAATGACTACATGTGGGCCTTTGTTCAACATATTGGCTCTGCCCTCTGCCTGGGTAAGAAAAAGTCATGCCTCGACCTCTAAAACTGGAGTACCCACTTCTGTTACCAGATTGTGCAGGCATATATCTACCTTTTTTTCCCGACCTTCTGCTAGACTCACCAAAGAACTCACGTGATGGCCTTGTAATTTGTTGCTCCCCAGCTTCTTTCATTAACCGTTCAGCTCTAATTGCAGCAGCTCTGAGTCTGGCATAACTATCAAGATCAGTAGTCGTGATTCTGTTTTTGATCTCATATTTGAGGCCCTCTTCAAACTTCCTGCATTTGTCTCTTTCAGTAGAGACCATGAAAGTGGCATAATGGGAAAGCTTGTTAAATTGTACTTCATACTCCGCAATAGACATATTCCCCTGCTTCAGATTCAGGAATTCCTTCCTCTTCTCATCTTTATATGCTTCAGGCATATAATTGTTCTGAAATTCCAGGAGAAAATCATTCCATGTTAACACCGGTGGTTGTGCATCACTGTCAGGGACTGTCTCCCACCATTCATAAGCATTTCCTTGCAGTAAGGATACTGCATAATCAAATTTCTCATCTGGAGTACATCTCATCATATTCAGTACCCTCTGTGTCCTTTTCAGCCATGTCTCAGCTTCTGCTGGGTCTGTTGTGCCACTGAAATCAGTTGCACCATGTTTCCTCAGCTTGTCATAACGTCTTTCCTTGTACATTTCAGGACCATATACTTCTTGTTCTAGGTTTTCATGGGGTACTTCTGCATGAGATGACTGTGATGCATGTACTGGAGCTCTAGCTCCTAGTGCTGGTTGCTCTCTATGTAAATGAGGTGATGCCTCATGAGAATGCATTTCGGCCGACCTCTCCCTCCTTGGTGTATCATGTCTTATGATGTTCCTAAAATAAATGAAAGTATGTCACTACATAATGTTCAACACATATGATGCATATGTTATCATGCGCTTATGCATATGCATGTTCCCATGGAACCTATCCCTGCTCTGATACCAAAAATGTAACAACACACCTCTTATGCATTTAAGTATAATCTATCCCTGTATCAAATAGTCACATACTGCATACTGAAAAGGCAAAATACCCTGTTAACAATAGTAATAAATTTTTTTTTTTTTCATATCATATCCTGTAAAATCAACTAACGACTTTACAAGTCTTACATCCTGTAAAATTACTAAATGACTTTTCAAGTCAACATTAAAACCACAATACGATATATCACATATATCAAAATATAAACTTTACACATAAGTATTTCCGAGTTGATTTCATTTATACATATTTAGACTCATTCCAAAATGACTATACATATTCAAGCATATAAGTCCAAAATACAGATGACATATTTTTATGCTTGTGTGGAATGCAAGGAGAGAGAGTGATGAGGCTCGGCCAATGACCTGTGCTCCATGTCTTCTATACACTACTCAAAATGAGCTATCACTTTTCTTTACCTGAAAAATGACGCAAATTGATGAGTTGCGGCTCAGTGAGAATAATCATCCAATGAGCTCTAAAGTACCAAACAACTCATAGTAATAAATCACAAATCCAATATATATCAGGTATTCTATTCCATTCATCAGTATCATATAAGTATCAATAAAGTTGAAACATATAATCATTACTCTTTATGTATGCAAATGCTTTGCTTATTTCATTTTGTTGTGACCAAGTTAAACAGACATTGCCCCGGGTATCCATGTGAACATTTGCCATGTGAACATTTGCATTTGCAATTGTATTTGCATTTGCTAGCTAGCTTGATCATTTGTTTCATTTGCACATTTGTTGGGCCATAGGCCTCTTCTTTTGCTTTGCAATATTGATTAACTAGTCACAACGCCTTTTAAGTCCATATGCATATGCATTTGTACTAAGCATTTATGAACCATTGCATCTTATCACATATAACATACATATACCACATATATGCCTCATATGCCACGCATATACCTTGCATATACTATACATATACCATGTATATATATCACATATGTCAAACATATACCTCAAATATACCACAAGTATACCATTTATACGTATCACAAACGCCACATATTGCCCATCATCATATTATCAAGGACAATCATGACAATCATATGTCAAACCACAAACGTCACATATTGTCCATCATCATATTATCAAGGACAATCATGACAATCATATGTCAAACCACAAACGTCGCATATTGTCCATCATCATATTATCAAGGACAATCATGACAATCATATGTCAAACCACAAACGTCACAAATTATCCATCATCATATTATCAAGGACAAATTATGACAATCATATGAATCACATAGCAAGCAACATTCATTTGCACTAAGAATTCAATCGATAATTAGACTCACCGTTCTCCTTTGATTCCGACCCCTAACTTATTGTCTATCTGCTCCTTGTGGGTCTTCAATATGTTGCGAGCCTAATATGAAAATATAATGGATTAACTCATGATTAGAGATACTTAATGTGGCTTAAACAAATTAATATGCATTGTTCATGTCAATAGTTAAGATTTTTCCTATGAGGCAGTGTGACCTTATGGGACTGTTTAGCCTATAACTTTTCTATAATTGACCAATTACTCTGATTCTTGTTCCTAATTAACAATAACACATATATATAGTACATATTAAAATTTCAGACCAATTGGATCATTGTATAATATTTGGTGGAATTTCTAAGAGTGTTCTGTTTTCTGCATTGTTTTCTTCCTTTAGGCAGTTTCAGGGTACTCATTTGGGTTCATCATAACTTACACTCTATAAGTTATATTTTAATGAAACTTTACAGACACTTATATGGGTTCATATGGAACATGTTTCATGTTTATAACGTTTACCAATTATGTCTCTAAGGTCTTCTAATTATACCAAACATATTACTGTTCCAGAATAGAATTGGCTTCCGGACCAGTATGATTTCCAAAGGCCATAATTTAGTCTATAGATAACAAATTAAGCTACAATTAGTACCAAAATTTAGATAAGACATATACATATAACTTTTATGTTTTGATAATTTACAGAATGTAGCTCTAACAAGCTCAAATTAGCCAACCAATGTACTGGATCTGCCCAGGGCACTCAGTAGGCAGTTCAAACCATGGAACAGTCATGGTTCCATTCACCATAACTACCCATTTACAAGACCTATGAACCTGCTATTTGGTATACAGATACAAAACACATATATCTACAACTTTTATGTTTTGAGAGACTTCAAATAAGGGCTTTAACATATTCGAAATCAAACCACACAGTAGCTAACTTGGTTAGGGTTTATACCCTGACCAGTTTCAGTACGAAGGGAATATCTCTCCCTATACATAACATATTGCAAAAATGTTTACATATCCATAAATATAAGATATAAAGGAACAACTTTTGTGTTTTACACATTTCCAGAATCAATTTCTATTAATATCAAAATCGGGGTGCAATTCAGTGCCTAATATTGAACCTAAGCAACTCAAATCAACCCTATAGCAATAAGAATTGATTACTTACCAAGAACAACCTTGAAAGGGATCAATTAGCTTCAAAAACTAGGTGAAAAAAGGAAGAATTTAAGTCTGAAATGGAGGAAATTGAAGAAGAAAACGGGGCTGAAGTGAGAAGGCAGAAATGGGGAAGAAAGATGAAGATAAAGCCAACTTGTTTTTTGTCCTTTTCTCTTTTTCTCTTTTTCTCTTTTTCTCATCTCTTTTCTCTTCTCATTTCTCATTTCTCTTCTCTTATATTTCTCTTTGGTTTCATTTTCATTTTATTTTATATTTTTATTATTATTATTTACATATATTTATAATTCCATTAATTCACACAATAATACAACTTAATCATTTGACCCGATTTAACTAAATTAACAATGCAAAATGTTTACTAATCTTAATCTAATCATTTTGCTTACTTTAATTTGGTCACTTATTCAATTCATTTCTAATACTTCATAATCCTCATATAGGTTATAAGTACACATGTGCTACTCGATACAAATGCCAAATGCTAGGACACGTAGCTAGTGCGTGTGATAAACTTGTTCCTACGAAAATACGTATGAAATGCATGTGTTCAATTGAATTATATTCAAATGCATATGTCAAAATAAAATGCATGTAATAATGCATATGTGGGAAGTCGAGGATGTTACAAGATCCTTCGGAGGCAGATTTCAGACTGGGACCCAGGGGCAGAGTGCTTTTAGCAGACGAGGTCAACCCGGAGGCTCGACGCCCTCACCTATTAGTGCTCCAGTTTCAATAGGAGCCAGATTTACCACATATCCCTTATGCCAATACTGTGGTAAGTATCATACTGGAGAATGCTGGATGGCATCTAGAGTCTGCTACCAGTGTGGAACGACAGGGCATATGAGGAAGGATTGTCCATTCCGTAGTCAGGGTACAGAGTCAGTCGGGACGAGTCCAGTATTGACTCAGAGATCTGCACCAGCTAGAGACAGAGGTCGGGGACAGTTCAGAGGGGGTCGTATAGGGCCGAATCAAATAACCACAGAGACAGTAAATCGAGCTGGGAGTAGCAGAGCAACGCCAGCCAGGGCGTATGCTATGAGAGCTAGGGAAGAGCTGGATACTCCAGACGTTATAGTAGGTAAATTTTCTCTCTTTGTCTCAGATTTATATGCTTTAATTGATCCCGGGTCTACACATTCTTATATTTGCACAACACCACCGAGTAAGGGTAAAATACAGATAGAGACTTTGGGGTACGATATAATGGTAACAAATCCTCTAGGCCATAGTGTAAAAGTGAACAGAGTATATAGATAATTGCCTTTAGTGATTATGAGCGAGCAGTTCCCAGCGGACCTTATTGAACTCCCTTTCCATGAATATGATGCCATTTTGGGCATGGACTGGTTGGCCTGACACGGTGCAATGGTGGATTGTTAGGGCAGAAAGGTAGTCTTTAGAAGGTTGGGATGTGATGACATGAAAATATATGATGATAGACAGAGATTACCAACTAATGTAATTTCTTCCATGAAAGCACAACGACTAATTAGAAAAGGGTGTAAGGCATATCTGGCACATGTGGTGGATACAAAAAGGGAGAGTCCGAAACTTCAGGATATCCCTACGGTATGTGAATTCCCAGATATTTTTCCTGAGGACTTGCCGGGTTTACCACCAGATCGGGAAGTAGAGTTTGCAATAGATATGTTACCTGGCACAACTCCTATATCTATCACTCCTTACAGAATGGCTCCAATAGAGCTAAAAGAGTTGAAGGTTCAGTTGCAAGAATTACTTAACAAGGGATTCATTCGACCTAGTGTATCCCCTTGGGGTGCACCGGTGTTGTTCGTGAAAAAGAAGGATGGAACCCTACGACTATGCATAGATTACAGACAGCTGAATAAAATGACGATAAAGAATAAATATCCCTTACCTATAATCGATGACTTATTTGACCAGTTGAAGGATGCAGGGATATTTTCTAAGATTGATCTCAGGTCAGGATACCATCAGTTGAAGATTAAGGAGAGTGATGTGTTCAAAACGGCTTTCAGGACTCGTTACGGCCACTATGAGTTCCTGGTTATGCCGTTTGGCTTGACAAATGCGCCAGCAGCTTTCATGGGTATGATGAACAGGATATTCAGACCATATCTAGATCAGTTTGTGGTAGTCTTCATTGATGACATTCTAGTTTACTCCAGGACACGAGAATAGCATGATTATCACTTGAGAATTGTGCTTCAGATTCTCAGGGAAAAGCAACTGTATGCCAAATTGTCAAAATGTGAATTTTGGCTACAAAAAGTGGGCTTCTTAGGCCATGTTGTATCAGTTGAAGGTGTAAGAGTTGATCCTAGTAAGATAGAAGCTATTCTGGATTGGAAGTCACCTCAGAATGTCACAGAAGTTAGAAGTTTTCTGGGATTAGCAGGCTATTACAGAAGGTTTGTGAAGGGATTTTCTTCTATAGCTGCACCTATAACACGATTGCTTCGAAAAGATGTTAAGTTTGAGTGGTCAGAGAGATGTCAGGATAGTTTTGACCAGCTGAAAGCTTTGTTGACAGAGGCACCAGTTCTGACGCAACCCATTTCAGGGAAGGACTTTGTGGTATACAGCGACGCATCACGAAATGGTTTAGGCTGTGTACTGATGCAAGAGGGAAAGGTGATAGCATATGCCTCTAGACAACTAAAGCCCCATGAGTTGAATTATCCGACACATGATCTGGGGTTAGCAGCTATTGTGTTTGCTTTAAAGATTTGGCGACACCATCTGTATGGAGAGAAAAGTTATATTTATACAGACCACAAGAGTTTAAAGTATTTACCTTCGCAGAGAGAGCTTAATCTCAGACAAAGGCGATGGTTAGAATTGATTAAAGATTACGATTGTGTGATAGACTATCACCCAGGAAAGGCGAATGTAGTGGCCGATGCTTTGAGTCGAAAGACTCTAGCAGAATTGCGAGTTCAACCTACTTTGCTTCAGAAAATTAAGGAGGCTCATAGGCAGGACCCCAAGCTGTGTGAAATAATTGCAGCAGTGCATGAGGGAGATAGACCTGATTATTCTATAGAATCTGATGGCATCTTGTATTTTAAAGGCAGATTATGTGTACCTGATAAGGCAGAACTGAAGCAAGAGGTACTAAAGGAGGCACACGAATCAATTTATTCCATGCACCCAGGTAGTAATAAGATGTACCAAGATTTGAAAGCATGTTATTGGTGGCCTGGTATGAAGAAAGACATCACTGAATTTACTACCAAATGTTTGACCTATCAACAAGTGAAAGCGGAACATCAGTTACCTTCAGGACTGCTACAACCTATTTCTATACCAGAGTGGAAATGGGAAAGAGTCACAATGGACTTTTTGTCCAGCTTACCACTGACCCAAGGTAAACATGATGCTGTGTGGGTAATTGTGGATAGATTGACCAAAGCAGCACACTTTCTACCTATACGAATGAACTATTCTCTAAGCAAGTTAGCAGAATTATACGTGCATGAGATAGTTCGACTTCATGGTGTGCCAATGTCTATCATTTCTGACAGAGATCCCAGATTCACTTCTCAATTTTGGAAGAGCTTTCAGGAAGCATTAGGCACTCGCCTCAATTTTAGCACAGCTTTTCATCCTCAAACAGATGGTCAATCAGAGAGGGTGATCCAACTACTGGAAGACATGCTACGAAGTTGTGTAATAGAGTTTGAAGGTAGCTGGGACAAATACTTGCCTTTGATGGAGTTTGCTTATAATAACAGTCATCAGACTAGTATTGGCATGGCTCCCTATGAAGCTCTATATGGACGAAAATGTCGAACTCCAATTTGTTGGACAGAACTTAGTGAACGGAAGCTGATAGGACCGGAGTTGATCCAACTGACTGAGGAGAAGGTCAGAATCATCAGAGACAGGCTTAAGGCAGCTAGTGACAGACAAAAATCCTATGCAGACTTGAAGCGAAAAGATATAGAGTTTGCAGTAGGTGACAATGTGTTCTTAAAAGTGTCCCCTTGGAAGAAAGTGCTCCGTTTTGGCAAAAAGGGAAAGTTGAGTCCCAGGTACATAGGCCCATATGAAGTACTGGAACGAGTGGGACCAGTGGCATATAGATTAGCCTTACCTCCAGAGTTGGATAGAATTCATAACGTGTTTCACGTATCTATGCTCAGGAGGTATAGGTCTAATCCATCTCATGTCATTCCTGTGGAAAGTATAGAGGTACAACCAGATTTAACATATGAAGAAGAACCAGTAGCCATACTGGCAAGAGAAGTGAAGCAACTCAGAAACAAACAGGTACCTCTAGTGAAAATCCTTTGGCGTAGTCATACCGTCGAGGAGGCAACGTGGGAAAGCGAGGAGATCATGCGGAGCCAATATCCACAACTTTTCTATGACGACCAATCAGGTACGATTTCATGGACGAAAACTTTTAAGGGGGAAAGAATTGTCATGTCCATCGATTTAGGTCACGGTCGACACGGGTGTTTCGCGATCGGACGCGCCGGACCTACCGGAATCGTGCGCGTGCGGACCGGAATTGAACCGATATGACCGAAATCTAAATTGGGACTGAGAATAAATGAGAGATTTTATTATAAATAAGTAACACTGAAATTTTTACGAAAATCGACGAAAATAATATCAGGACTGTAAAATACGCGATTTTTGCACTATCGGCAAATTGTGAACGGAGCATACCAAGACGTAAAGAATATTAAGGCGGACTCCCAGGTACAATTTGGGATCAAAACTCAATTGTTTAGGGCACTAAATTAAAGAGACAAAATTTAACATACGGTACCGTAAAAATATCCGAAAAAATGTGATTTTTGCTCCGGTACTCCGATTTTGAAACCGAACATACCGGAATATAGAGAAAATTAATTTATGAATAATGACATATTTAATCATTGAAGATTAAATTGTCACGGGCTTATAGTTAAAGAATTTAGCAAATATGGAGAAAATATATTAAGTGAATAATAATAATAATAATAATAATAATAATAATAATAATAATAATAATAATAATAATAATAATAATAACAATAAAGATCCAGGACTATAAAATAATTTTGGAAAATATTAGGTTTAATGGTGATTAATTAATTAAACTAAAGTTTAATTAAACTAAATATATGCATGCAAACCGCCGCTTGTAATGCATGCAATTAATCTATTTCTTAACTTTAGTATAAAAGCTTAACTTGGGCACATCTTTAGGAAGATAGTTTATGGGCAAATGGATTTCAATTCTGTAGCCATTTGTTTTGTTCTTTCTTTGCTCCTAACCGAGGCACAACCTTATCTCTTCCATTTCTCCTTATTGTCTCACTCATTCTTATATAACTGAACCTATCTTTCTCCCATTTACTTCACTCTTTCTTCATTTTAGATTAATCAAACTAAGAAAGGCTTGAAAGGTGAGTGAAATTCAAGGCACTTTCTTTTATTTTCTTTATATGTAGCCGAAAGCTATGTGCTCTAATGTTATTTTTCAATTTTTGGATTTTTACCTTGTTTTACGCCTATATTCTATATGTTTTATAATTCCATGTCTTGAGTCCAAGTTTGCTTTCTTTATAGTATATGTTAAAGGGGAAACCGAAATAGGCAAGAAAAATATTTAAGTTGGCCGAGACTTGAAGAAGGTGAGGATGAGTCTCTTGAATTGGCCAAAAGAAGGACTTATTGATGACATGGAAACCCAAAGTTAGGAAGAGATGTTCAGGCCAAAACAAAGTTATATTGAAGTTGAAGTTAAGTGAAGTCAATTCAATCAAAATTGGGAATAAAAGAATTTTTGGACAAGGAACTTATTATGACCGAAGCTATAAAATAAAAATATAAGTGAATGATAATCAAACTTTTAATTAGGGTACACTTATATTTGTTTATGGTAATATTATGATTTAATAAAAGAAATAAGAATATTCCCCGAGAATATGAGGTTTGAGAATAAAATCTTAGAATTTAGATAATATTATGAGTTAGTAATAATAATAAAAATTAATTAATTAAATTAAACCAATTAGTGAATTAAGTGAAAAATGTGAGTAAGACAAAGAAATAAAATAATTGAGTTAATTGTTGGATTAAATGAAACTTTAAATGAATAAAGATAATGAATAAATTGATTATAGTAAATAATAAGTTAGTAGATTTCAAAAGAAATATAAAATTTATACCCGTAAATTAACGTGAGCGACGCTGGGTTAAATTTTAGAAATAAATAGATTTTCGCTATTTGGAAGAATATTACACTTCTAAATATTTGACAGTTAAATATAATTTTATTAGGTGCACATTCGACACAAGCACCAACATCGGGTAAAGGAAAAGAGCCTGCAAACGCGGCAAGACGATAAATTAGATTTGTGCAATTATTTATAATATTGATCATTTATAAGCGAATTTAAATTTTGTATGATACATGAAATAAAAATAAATGAGTTTGAGAATAATTTTGCGTAATATATATATGTAAGTTTTAATTATTTATTTTATAAAAGTCAATATATTTTGGCTCATGTATTAGCCTAGACTTAGCTAAGGGATTTGTTGGCATGCCAATAGGGTAGAAACTTCATGACCTGTGGTTATCTTGGTCATGAGAGGTATTAACTAATTCTGTGGTTATCTTGGATTAGTTGTGGGTTATGACTTAGCCCTGGTCCTGTGGTTATCTTGGACCAAACATGTTATATATATATATATTAACCGATCATATGGTTATCTTGGATCGATACTGATCATGTGGTTATCTTGGATCAGTTGAGGGGTTATGATTTGACCCCAGTCCTGTGAATTTCTTGGACCATGACTTTTCCGTCAATTGGCGGTACCCCGTGTTTCCCTAGGATTGGGTCTATGGCGTCTTAATATATGAGCTTGATAAATATTTTTATTTAATAAATGGATGTAGTGCTACGTTTTAAGTATGTGCTTATAATTTCGCATATGAATGAATTTATATTCAAAAAAAAAAAATTCCACTGTTGTATTTATTTATCGAAAATGTTTATGTCAGTTTATTTATATAAATATAAATATTATTAAATATATCGTCTTATACAAAATGAATTTTAATGATTTTCAGTTTTATATAATTTTCTTCAGAATAATCATTATTATAAGTTTTTGCACCACTGAGTAAAAAACTCAGCGCGGGAGTTTATTTTTCTCTCGCGCAGGTATCAGGACGAGGGTTAAGAGCGGCGAGTTATCGGAGTGTGCCGCTAGTCCAGTGAGTCCCACAAATGGAGCATAGCAGCAGTGGCAGCCACCCGGAAAGGGTTGATTTCTTTTTATAACCACTTATATATATGTATATAAACAGTCTGTAATTATTTATGACCAGTTGTAGTCATATGAACTATATGTATAAAAAATAACTATGTAAATTAAAGTTTTTTTTTATGCATATATAAGATATAAATATATCGTATTATATAGGGGATTGTGAGTAGAGATGAGTATATGAATATACTCATGTGTTAATTTATACAAATTGATATGATCATTTTTACAGCGATTTATACGTATGTATATATGTATCATGGATGATACATATATATTGAGACATATGCACATATGCACTTGTTAAAATTGATGTGTGATAATATATATATATATGTATCATGGATGATTCATATATATATAGATATATGCACAGGTATATATATACAGGTTGGTTTATACAGGTAGTTGGTGACATCACCTTACCTGACTGTGACGTAGGAAGGTAAGGGGGTGTTATATATATATATATATACGACACTTCTTAAAATTTTCCCTATATATCAACAAGCTTTTTTTTAAAAGTTTGCATATCAGTCCTTGAATTAGGAGCAAATGTACAGATGAAATTTTTTTCACTGACACTTCATTCAACTAAGTCTATTTTTAACGAAAAACTAAATTAAAATATTTTTAACAAACAACTATAAATAAAATATATTAAAAATTAAGAAAAGTACGTATTAAAAAAAACTGCTATTAGTTTTCCTATTAACTAATTCAATTATAATATTAAAAATCCTGCTAAAAAAGATATTTAATCTTATATATTATTGTTTAAGAATTAAGATGTTAACTGATTATATAAAAAAGGGAATTTTGCGAGGAGAAATCTCTACAGTCATTCTCGTGGCGTACTGGTTAATATGCCTATATTCAACTTGCAAAGGAATTGAATTCTGGTTGCAAATTCCTGTTGAGGCCACGGAATATTAAGATGAAGAATACAATACCCTTTATATATATATATATATATAACAGAAAAATCCGAGAATAGAAGAACCTAGTGAATAAATAAATAAAAGAATCTTATTCATATAGGCAAAAAAGTTATGAAAATAATGGAAAACTCAAACAGTATTTTTTCTTTTTTACCACATCATGGGGTTGGAAGTTAGACCGATAAATTACATAAACCGCGTTTAAATTATATAATATATTACACGATAATATTTAAACTATAATTTGTAATATAAAATTTTATAATTTTTAATTTTGTAATAACATGACATGTAATTAAAAAGTCCAAATCATTTTTTTTTCAAATTTTTTTTCTTTTTCTTTTATTTTTTTCATAATTATTTCTTCAGATTTCCTGTTCTCCTTCAACCTCCTTTCTTTCTTTGTGAATTTTTACCCCAATTTCTCGGCAACTCAAACAAGTTAAAAATAAATAAATAAATAAATCTTCAGCTCCTACTTCCATTCCATTCATAACCAAATAACTAGAACTTCAATTTTCCCTTATGATCTCCAAATCAAATCAATCACAAAGATGGAGCAGTAATAAAATCAAGTATTAGATAATCACAAACCCTACCCCTTCAACAAACAAAACAGATAAGAAATGAGGATTTAGATTTTCTTTCTTCAAAGAGAATAAAACTATGAATCTTATACATTTAACTTCCTTTTCAACCATAAAAGATTTTATTTTATTTTATTTATTAAAAAAAAAAAAAGAAAACCCAACCTACAATTCCCAGAAAATACATTTTTTTTTCTCTCTAATTACAACCTTTGGATTACAATAAAATATGGACCACTTGCTTATGCCTTACTAGCAAGCTAAGTCATCTTTAATGGTGGCTTATGGTTCAGATAATCCTCTTGCTCTATAGGGTATATTTCCCATTTCTCTCATGAGATCTGCTTTCCCTCGTGTGATTCCATAGGATTCAATGTAGATGCAGCAAGCCTCCCCTGGTATTGAAAGCTTTTAAGCCACTACCACTAGCTCAGGTTTTTCAAATCCTTCATTTGACACCGGAAGTTTCCATAAGTGACTTCTTTTCTGCATCAGTCTATGAGAAAGAATGAAGGAGAATACATAAATTGAGTGAGCTTATTTGCTTTCATCTTCTCTAAAAGATCTATGATATGGTAGCAGAAAAGGTTGTAGCTTGGAGCTCGCCATGCCTTCAATAACATCCCTCTGGATTATGCAAATCCATTTGAGATTTGAGCTCAAAAAGATTCGATCTTCCATTTTAAGAAAGGTGTTTCAGGTCGGCTCCTGCTCCTCCTTCCAACCGAGTAAGATTGGGATTCCTAGTTTGGCATCGAGGCTTTGAGATCTGGATGAGGCTTGAGAATCTGAGATCTGGATGTGCCTCTACGTGTGTGTCTTCGAGAGATGAGAAAGTACGAAGAGTGACGGCTAATAGGGATAGAGAGATGAGTTGTTTTGTATGACATGTAAAACCCACGTGTGATCTATCAAAATGAGGTGAAAATGTTATATTAGTAAGTCAAGAGATTTCTCGTTAAAAATTAAAGTTCAACGAGTTTTATGTTAAAATTTAAATTCAAGAACGCGTTATATAGTTTTGGTATCTTCAATGTAATTTACTTAAAGTTGGACTGTTGATATATTATTTGTGGGCTTATTTTTTTTTGTGGGATAATTTAAAATTTAGAATTGAGATTCTTTCAAGTTGAATCGAAAATAATATATCATATTCACTTAATTTTTATTATTTATTAATAAAAAACAGTTCAAGGAGAGGTTATTTATCTTTTTAAAAGTAAATATTTAACATTTAATTTGGACCGTTCATTAATAATCAAAGGTAGATATTAAAAAGAATATGATTTATCGTGTTAAATCCAACTTGAGGATATTAGCTTGTTTCTGTCGAATGTAGACTTCAAACAAATTTCATAATTGCATTTTTGTTCATGACTCATGAGTCAAGTCGGTTCAAAACTACTATGAAACCGATCCCACAATTATATTGATACAAATGAATAACTGATTCAATCCGATTCATTATATCTAAAAATTGAAATTTTAGTTTCGATTATCTATTTTTCAATTTAAACCTTAAATAAAAAGTTGCATAAAAAAAGAGGACCCTAAATTTTACAATATTTATAGAATAAACCTTCAATTCATTTTTCATCAAAAAATGAACAAAAAACTGACTTGACAAACCTGTGGGCAAAAGTCGAACTTCTCTTCATTTACTCTTCTTAAAGCTTCAACTCAAGGAGCTTCTTTTGATGCTCTAGCTAAAGAAACTTCATTCATACTTCTAGAGTCCAAATTGCTGCTCAAAAGCAATAGAAGCAGCTGAATAATTAACCGAAGTTTTTCAATTTTTTTTTAAATTAATGGATTTAATGGAATTTGAATTGAAAATCTCACAATTTTGGTCACATACCACTAACACTAAGAGTCTCTTTTAAGCTTTCAACAATTTATAATTAATTTTAAAGTATAACTCAATCGGCTAAAAGTTAATTATAATTGTAAATTACTCAATTCATAATAAGCTACAAAGATTAATAATAAATTATTATTATTATTATTATTATGGAGATTATAATTTTACTTAATTTATTTGGATATGGAGATTATAATTTCCAAATAAACTGAGGAAGCCATCGATAACAAATAGGAATTACTCAATTTGTCCTAAATAAATTAGTATGAAAGAATTCACCCAATTAATCCAACCTTAATTTCTCCCAAAAGGAAAGAAGCCCAGTAATTGGGGAGTCTCAGAAGCTCTTTATTTCTTCTTTCTTTAGGCAGTATATTAGAGTATCTCCATATATACCACCCAATGGTTTTATGCTCTTAGAGTGTGCTGTAATTACTGTTGGATGTCCAAAAAATAAATTTAAAATATTTTAAATTTAATTTACTAATTTTTTTTAATTTTTTATAAACTATTTTTTTCAAATTTGCTTTTAGAAAAAAAATATCAATTTATCTGTTTATTTTCAAAAATAATTTTCTAAATTCAAAAAAAATTAAAATAAGAAAATTTATCTAAAAGCGTTTAAACTGACCTTTAAATATGACCATAAACTCACACTACATTCAAACCAAACATAAACATGCACAGAATTGACAAACATATCTCATAATTTTAACCACAATCAAACATGAACACGAAGTTTCAACTTACTAAAGCACAGCCCCATCATTTCTAAAATGTTAAATTCATTAACTCTGTCTACCAACTGCAACTCTTTCTTATATGTGATATCCACAACAAATATTTTTTCAAGTGTTGATGTGATAAAAGAAAATTGCAACTGTTTTCCGGTCACGCACATCAAAACTGCAATAACAGCAAAAACATATATTTATTTAAAATCCCAGATAATTGTGAGAAAATAAAGTATATATTTATGGTTTAAACCATATATACTAATCATATAAAGGCAAATTAATTAGTAGCTTAACTTGTTGCTGTAGTAAATAATGATATGGAACTTAATTAGAATTAATATACTGTTAAATTGCAAAAAGAATGCTACTCATTTTTGTACTTACTGTTTTATTTTCTAATTATTTCTTCAATTAATAGAGGAAAAGAAAATAGTATAATAAAGTTGTCATTTTTTCATAGTAAAAATTGTTTAAAATATCTTGTTATATATTTTATTATCGTTATTCATCCATTTCGATTGGTATAAAATTAAAAAATAAAAAAGAATTGCAAAACAAAAAGCAATTTAATGTAAAAAAAAAGTACCCTTTCAACGTTTGATGTTGTGACAAGTAGTATTAATGTTAATTTCATAAGCTTTTAATCCTAAAGGATAAGCTATTTTTTTTTTTGGGGTTCGTTCTAACTAAGTTTTGATCAAAATTACTAATCTATTCTATCATTAAAAAGTCATTGCCGAAATACATGTCAATAATGTAACTATCAAACTAGTGAAAATAAGTATTAATAAAAAAAAATCAAATCCCTTTTCAAGATTTAAACGCCAATAAGTTTAATGGGTTATTCGTTTTTAATTAATTGGAACGCGTAATAAAGGGTTGCTTGTAATTATTTTAAGGAGAAAAGGTGAAATTAATTAAGCACCTAATAGTGGGGCTAAATATTACAGAAATTTACATAAGTGTCAAAAAAAAAAAATTTTGCCCCCAGCTTTCAAATGTACCAATAAATCATATTTCTTTTAAAATAACTTTTTCAAAATTTTAAAATTTTAAATCTGCTAAAACTCAAATCCACCAACATAAAACCAACATAATTTTGTTTGGACAAATTTGCAGTAAAGGCATTTGGTTTGCCGAGATGGAGTTTTAACTTCTTGGCATCAATTACACTATGCAGAGATGGCGAATCCTGGTTAGAAAACCTGGTCTTGATAATAAATTATGCGGATCTAACGTGCTTTGATGATAAACCATAAATGAATAAGCAACATTCTAATTTTTTTTTTGTAATTTGCTTTATATGAAAAATAAGAGTTTCCAAAAAATATTTAAAACGTTTAGTTCGGCGCATGTATGTAAAGTATAGAACTTATAAACAAGAATTTCTCGTCCAGCTATTTGAATTGATAGTCAACTAGACGTGTTTCTGCAGTTTGTCGCGGGGAGAAAAAAATAAATTTAATTTTTTGAATAAAAAATTCTATTTATAATAAAAAATATTAGTCATTTTGAAAAAAAATATAATTTTATGATATAAAAAAGCAGAATTTTTGAGTAAATGTCCAGTAAATGTTATATATTTGTTATTTCAAAAATAAAAATATATATCATATATCAAAAAAATTACAAAAAGTAAATATTAGATTAATGTCAGGTAACTATTGAGTAAAATGTTAGGTATCTGATATTTTAAAAATGAAAATATATATCAAATATAAAAAAAATAACAAAAGGAAAATGTTAAGTAAATGTCAGATTAAACATATGTTACTTTAAAATTAAAAATATATATCAAGTAAATATTGAGTAAATGTTATGTATTTATAAAATTTAAAAAATAAAAATATATATCAGATATTAAAAAAATAACAAAATGTATATATTAGATAAATGTCATGTAAATATTGATTAAATGTTAGGTATATATTATTTCAAAAATGAAAATATATATCATATATCAAAACAAATGTAAATGTTAGGTATATATTACGTCAAATTTTTTATTTATAATTTAAAATATTAATGATTTTATAAATATTAAAATATTTTTTGATATAAATAAAAGTATAAATTTTGAGTAAATGTTAGTTATCTGTCACTTTAAAAATGAAAATATATATTACATATCAAAAAAATAACAAAAGATATATATTAGGTTAATGTCAGAATTGAATAAAATTTTAGAATTTTGTTACTTCAAAAATAAAAATATCGCATATCATAAAAATAACAAAATGAAAATATTAGATAAATGTCAAATAAATGTTGAGTAAATTTTAAGTATGTGTTATTTTAAAAATGAAATATATATCACATACTAAAAAAATAACAAAATGTAAATATTACATAAATGTCATGTAAATATTGAGCAAATTGTTAAGTATATGTTACTTCAAAAATAAAAATATATATCATATACAAAAAAATAACAAAATATATATATTACATAAATGTCAAGTAATTATTGAGTAAATATTTGGTATTTGTTACTTCAAAAATAAAAAAAATATTACCAAAAAAAATATTAAGTAAATATTATATATCTGTTACTTTAAAAATAAAAATATATATCACATATCATAACAAATTAATACGGATGTTATACTGACTACGTTTTTATATTCAAATTTCATCATTGCAGGCAATAAAACCAAAAGGAAGAAAACAAAAAAACAATTTATTGAACGAAAAAATTTTAATTTAAAAAAATAAATAGTTTTTAATCAAATTTAAACCAAAAATTTCACGAATTGACAATTGACCGTGTAGAATAACAATTCTGAAATTAATAGGGTAGTATGGGTTGGAATTGTAAGTAGGTCGTGTGGTTTAAATTTAAAAGAAAACGAAAGAAAAGGGGAAATGAATTTGAAACCGGAAAGAGAGAAGGAAAAAAAAAAAGAAGAAAACCAAAGAAAACCTAATTAAATTTGAAATGACAAGTTACATGAAATGAAAAGCAAAAAAATAATATCACGTTTTGAAGATAGAAGAAAAAATGGTAAATTTGACTTTGAAAGAGGAGAAAAATGATAAACTGAAAAAACTCTTTAATAAAAATGATAAAAAAATATTGTAGATGTTTTTGAAATAAAATAATAATTATAGGTAAAATATGAAATTTTCTCTTGTCTCTAAGGTATAGACGAGTCTAGCTAAGCTCTTGCTCTATGTTTGGATTAGTGGAAAGTAAAAAAAGAAAAGTAGTAGAGAAAAATAATTTTATATTATTTAGATATGAAAAGAAAATAAAAAAGAATGTAAAACAAGGTTTATTTTCCTTCCTTTATTTTCTCTTCAAAATGAGAGAAAAATATAGGAGGTGGAAAGAAAACGATGCTATTTATTGTGTAATTATAAAATTATCCTAATATTTTTATTTTTTATTTTATAAACTAAAGGTTAAAATAATAAATTTTCAGCACTACAATTTTCTTTCCTTCCTTAACATGCTTTCCAAATAAGAGAAAATAACTTTATTTTATCTTATTTCTTCTCTTATTTTCTTTCAATTCAAACAATAAAAAATAAAAAAATAAAAATTATTTTCCCTCTTCATTTTCTTTGGAATGGCTAGTTTTGAGATAAATTGACTATCTTACGTTACACTTTGTTTCACCCTTATACAGACCGCTGACGTATACAAGTGTTTCATTCAAATTTTGACACGTAACATAAAAAATTTGACCATTGAATGTGTAAAATGGTCTGAAACTGAACTCTTTTTCTCTGTCACTCTGTCCTTTATCTCTCTTTTTATCTCACTTATTCTTCCTCTTTCTAAGAAAAAAAGAAACATTAGCTAGTAAATTTGCAGAACAGATAGAGGGAAAACTGAGGTTTGGGGTGAAATTGCAACAGAAATTGCATTTGGGTGTTATACTCGATATGATTTCACACTGCAAAAATAGTCAAAATTTGTTATGAATCTTCTTCTTCCTCGTTTTCCTTTGTGAAATAGAAGTTCAGAGCAGCAGTCTCATGGATAACTTCATCCAATGTGTCATTGCAATTTGCTGGTTCAAAGAAAGAGCTCATGGACAGATGCCAACCCGAGGAAGATATTCTATGGTTGTAGAAATTACAGAGTGAGTACGATATAATGTCATCGTGGTTGGCTTTCAAATTCGATCGACACTACAAGAATTTAGGCATGTAGTGAGATAGTTATTAGTCATAATAACTTTCTATTTTGTCAAAATATATCAATCGTGACAAATTTTGTCTTTTAGAAAGTAGTCTCAATAAGTATATAATGACAAAATTATCATCTGTCACTAATTTTAATGCTTATTGTCACAAAGAATATTTGTCACCCAAGCCACGTTACTGGTGACAAAATGTATCACTAATTGTAATAGCTATTGCCACATTTACATTTTATAAAAAGATGATGTGATAAAATGTTTCCCAAAAAAATAAAAAAAATAATATTTATCACAATTTATAAAATTTTGTCACAATTAAGTAAATTTTGATGAGAAAAAAATTTAATGACAAAAAGTATGTTATGACAAAAATTAATGGGTCAAAATTCCAATTACAATGCCTTTTTTTTTTGTCACTATAAAAGTAGTGACCAAATATTATCTTTTCTTTATTTTAGTGTTGAAATAAAATTTGTGAAAAAAAAAAGATTTTTGACAAACTTATTTGTCCCTTTGATAATAGTGACAAATATGCTGTTGTCATTAGTTGACATTATTATAATGGATTTTGTCAAAAATACTTTATAGTATGTAATTAACTCAATTAGTGGATTATTGAAACCATATATGCATAGAAAAAATTGGCACTAAATTATTCACATATAAATCATAAGGCATAAACTCATGAATTGCTGCAAATGTTGATAAATAAGGAATTCATAATACACCAACAAAAATAAAAAGATAAAAAAGTGAGATTATTGAAACCAGTAGTTCAATGGACACAACAACATTCAAACATACATCGCAATGGACAACATCATCAAGGTGCCCACTGTGCAGCTAGTACATAACTACTTCACGATCTTTGCATGCTATTAGGGGTGTAAATGAAACAAACTATTCATGAGCTATTCGAGCTCGATTTGTAAAATATTAGAATTCGACTCAGAATTAATTGAGTTGAGCTCGAATAACTTGAGTAGTTTATCGAGTTGAGTTCGAATATCATAATACTCGACTAGTAAAAATTTGCGAACTTAATCGAGTAGTTTTTTATTTATTTATTAAATTACTTTTATACCGTCAGTATTTTAATATATTCGAGTTTAATTAACTCAAATTGATTTCGAGTTGAGTTGAATATCCTATTTATTAAAATTTTTAGTTGATTCAAATTAAACTCGAGAAATTCAAATATTTTTCGAGTTGAGTTTCAAACAAATAAAAATAAGTTCGAATCGAGTTCGAGCTTTGAACTCGATTTTGACATAGTATCAACTTGATTCGACTCGATTACACCCCTACATCGTAATAATCGAACAAATCTTGCATAAAGTGATGAAAAATAGACAACATTCTGACACAAAAAGATAACTTTTGTAACGAGATAAAAATACACTTGGCAGCTCTTCTTCACCTTTTATTGATATATGCCATCAATCTATTTGTGAGACAGCATACTGTATAACATGAATAACAGCGTTGCCCAATGATTCATTAATAATAAGATTGCAGAATTCCTCTGCCTCATACATAAGTAACACATATCGTATCTAAGTTCCTTTGGGAGAAAGCAACAATAAATTTAAAAAGAAAAAAAAAACAGACTTTTATGGCATGATAACAGGAAATAGGCATCCTTAACATGTTATCCCTACCACAATGTGAACTTAATTACATTTCCAACTTCAAAAGAAAAAGAATTAATGACCTCTGAAGTATGTTCCGGAACACTAATGGTCCATACAGTAGGTTTTTCAATTGGATTTGAAGTTATGAGGTATGTAAGGCCTTTTTCAGCAAATCTATTAAAGCAAATGTCCTATAATAGTAGGTAAAATTAGAATGAAACAAATGTTAGAGAAATCTGCTGATACCACAGGAGGAAAATACAAAAGAAAACAAACTCACCCCCAATGGATCTTTGTTCAACTATACTTTTTAGTGTCAATTTTAGCAACAATAGATTTTAAAGCAAACTTCCCCTTTTCCCACTTTTGTTTTTCCTTATCCAATTTTTTCAATTCCGCAGCTTGAACCTTCAGAGCTGCTTTTGGCCACTTCTCTTGCTCTACAACAAATTCTAGTTAGCTTATTTTATGTATAATGTGGTATGCAATAAAAGTTCAATGCCATCATTAAGACATTTACAGAATATTGCTTTAAAATGCTTGTACAGCTAGGATTACAATATTTTAGTTTGTGGAAATTATTTTATTTTATTTTGTTGAGATTATTAGATATATTATATTCACATAATCTTGCTTACCACCTTGCATATGATCTTCTTCTTGGTCACCGGCTTCCACATCAACATGCATATCGTTTTGCTTTATATATCAACTTGCATATAAAGCTTGAGTATCACCTTTATGAGAATTGAAATTCCCCATAAAACTCTTTCAGAAACATACTAATATTTAGTTCATTCTTTACATAAATTTCCCTCATATCATTAGAATTGAAACCCAAATCTATCACTGCCTCTGTTTCGCTATCATTTTATCTGCCCCTTCAATATTTTTCACTGCCCTTGATTGTAATCCCACATTCCTTATCCTTTCTATCTCTGTCTGTCTCCCTTTCCCTTTCCCTTTCTCTTCATTCATTGTCACTACCCCTGTTTTTGCATAATTTTATCTGCCCCTTCACTATCTTTCACTACTCCTGATTGTCATGTCACATTCTCTATCCCTTCTATCTTTGTCTGTCTCCCTTTCCCTTTCCCTTCATTTATTGTCACCACCACCCCTGTTTCTTCCATCACTTTATCTATGCCTTTTAAAATTTTCTTCTATTACTTTATCTATGCCTTCATTCATTGTCACTACCCCTGTTTCGGCATCATTTTATCTACCCTTTTAATATCTTTCACTGCCTCTAATTGTAATCTCACATTCTCTATCCCTTCCATCTCTTTTTGTCTCCCTTTCCCTTTCTCTTTCCCTTCTCCTTCATTCATTGTCACTACTCCTATTTCGACATCATTTTATTACTTTCTTCCATCACTAAATCCTCACTAACATCTTGAAATAGTCTAGGAACAACATCTTCTACCAGTTCAAGAACATCAACATCATGTGCTGTATAAAACTCAAACACATGTTTTTCGCTGTTTTAGCAAGTCCAATATCACCCTAACCGTACTGTCATCAATAATTTCTACCAGCCCATTACTTAACTTCTTTCCAGGCATTAAATGATAGATATGGTTGAAATTGGAAATTTTCAAATCCTTTTTTAATAAAGCCTTAAGATCTGAGTAAGTCAAGTAGTTAGGATCTATGTGATCAAAATTCATACATCCCCGCCAACATATGACAAAACCCTCTCTTTCCATTGAAATGCACAATGATACCTATTTGATCCATTCTAGACAAAAAAAAAAAAAACATGTATATATTTAATCAGAACTTTCATAAACTTACTTCATGCAAACAACAAAGAAAAAGCAGACTATATCATTATTACAAATTTAGTTAATGTTTCCCTTAACAAATCAATGTAATCAACAATTAAATTAATAACAAACAATGAATAACATATTTTTACAAAAATTATTTTCAAACAACCCAAATTCCCCTTCCAATAAGGAGTACATAAACGATTTACATACTTGTATTGTCGTCTTCACTAGCATCCATACCCTGCTACCCCACATCAAAAACCTTATTGACATTTAGCTTCACTTCCTTTCTGAATTGGGATTTCTACTTAGAGATAGTGAAACAAAATTTTGAGAACCATTTATCCATGTCAGCTATCCAGGTCAAATAGAGTGTAACGTGAGATGAGTTCATTTGTCGCATGAGGAGCTTAATTGGACTCATCTATGCCTTGGGGGCAAAGGTGCTATTTAACCCCAATCTTAAGGGCTTAATTGCATTTTTCTTTTTTAAATATGGCCCTACCAATTATAAAATAATTTCATTAAATTATAAGTGATCCTATTAAAAAATTACAAATGGCACCCACTAAATTGATTTTTAAAAAAAATTTTACAAGATTAATTTTTTTGTTTCTCCCAAATTCAGGTTCAATTGAACCCACAATCTATATTTTATATATGGCCAGATAGCAGTAATTTACATACCTCGCGGCGATAAAATGTATTCAAATCCATAATTGTAGTGTGGCTAGGCTGTTTTCCTCTGATTATATCCCTTCAGATCTTCATGTGGATCTTCTTAATCGGATCAGACTCCTTCTGCAGCAAGAGCGAGAGGTGCAGGTTACTCATATTTATAGAGAAGCTAACATGTTTGCATATTTTTTTAGCTAACTTTGCCTTTACTCAAGGAGATCGATTTTGCTGGCATAGAGCTCCTCCTCAAGGTGCTGAGTTTATTTTGTTAGGAGATGTGATTGGAGTGGCTCACCATAGAAACATTTTGGTTTAGTGGTTTCGTTTGTTTCCCCTTTTAAAAAAAATAATAAAACACATAAGCTTTTGTTTTTATATGAGTGTATAAGTAACTTTTATTATATTATATTAATAGGTTATTTTTAAATTTTTTATTAGAAAAAAATTAAATTGTTATAAAATAATAAACAAATTTATTTATAGTAATTTTTTAATAAAAAAATTATTATTTATTTCATAAAATTTAACATATTATATTAATATTTTTTGAAATTTTAAAATTTATACTATTTATTTTTTGAAATTAAGAGTAATTCTAGAATTTTTTAATTATATAACTATTTCAGTAATAGTAAAATTATTAAAATTGATAAAAATATATATATATAATGGAATCGGAATAAAATTAAAGAGATAAATTTTATAATTTTAAAATTTCAAACTACTAATATAACATCATTTCCGGGTTAATAAAATTGCGGGACACCTGAACCCTCTTCTAATTTAAAAATTTGTTTCCATTTTTGTCCCTAAGATGGATTCTAAATCTCAATGATGCCTTCTATATTGAACTTTCTTTTTTGTTCGTCGTCGTTCTTGAATAGGAATGGTGTCGCTCCTCATAAATAGTAATGAAATTCATTACCTGATCAATTAAAATCCAAACCCTAATTTATTAGGGTTTATTTGGTTTTCATGATTCCAAAATCTTCTTTGATCTTCTTCTCCTGAAATTAGAGTAATCTGTATTTGAATTTTCTGTTTCGATCAATTTAATCGATCTATAAATAGGAAGAAGAAAACCCTACCTTGCTCAATTCTTCTGCCTTTTGGATCTCCTGTGGTGGTTTCTTCTTCAATGGCGGATCAAGAGGAAGACGACCTGAGAATGGCTCTAAGAATGAGTATGCAAAATTCACCTCCAGAACCTAAGCGGAGCAAGCCTAGGGACGCTGCCGGAGCTCCGGTGGCTTCGCCGGAGGACTCGCGGCGACTCCAGCGAGAGCTCATGGCTGCGGCTGCTGAGAAGAGGATGCTTGCATCGAAAATCGCCTCGCCTTCTAAACCCGTTGATAAATCCCCTGCTAAAACTGCGGATATTGGTAAAAAGGAGAAGGATTTTGGCTTGAAGGAGATCAAATTGGGAAAGGAATTGTCTAATGAGGAGGCTAATCAGTTGTTTTCGATGGTGTTTGGTAGTGTCGTTTCAAAGGACATCCTAGCACAATGGAGTAATCAGGGAATTAGGTAATTGTCGTATTCGTTGTTTTGTTGTGATCAATCGGTGTGCTGTGAATTTTGCTGAATTCTGATTGTCTGAAAGCAGCAGCAGAGAGGGAAAAGTTTAATAATACAGTTTATTCACATTTTTTGACGAAAGAGTAAAGTGACGCTGTTTTAAGGCTCGTCATTATACTACTGAATTTGGGTTGCATTCCGTGTGGCGTTTTACTAAATAAATTATTGTCTTCAACCTGTTTGCTAGTACCAGTATATATTAACGCTCTGAAATTCAGTTGCAATTGACATTTTGTGGCCTATTGTTGTATGCAGTATGGCATAACTAAACAATTTGTTGTAATGTGCAGTATGGCATAACAGAAAAAGCATCAACAAACTGGTTAGGAATCACTTTTTTGATTGGAAGATGATTTTTGAATTCAAAATTTATGTGCAGTTATGTTCCTGTCGTTCCTTAAATTGATTAGTTTGTTTACTATATCTCATAGGTTCTCTATCTCATGAGCTATCAGTGTGCTGTGCAGTTATTTCTACTGATGAAATGTTGTTCTTTTGCATCTTGTTCAGTTCCAACACATTGGTTATTGAAAAACAAGATTAAAGTCAAGAGTCGAACAAAGTACCTTGCTAAATCTGTTATATAATCACTGCATGATCATGCATGTTGCTTTTGTCTTGTTTGAAACATGTTGTTAAGATGAGCTCCTGGTTGCTTCCATTTCCTTGAGCTGGCCATCTTGTGGCAGTTTCATTTGCATGCCATAAATAGCTAATATCATGTTAAACATTCCTATAGGTTTAGCCCTGATCCAGAAACATCTATGGGCCTAGTGCAGCATGAAGGTGGGCCCTGTGGAGTCTTAGCAACTATACAAGTAATCCCTTGATTTCTAATTATGTTGTTTTCAGTTTTTGGTAGTATGCAGTATGTGATCCTGTAAAATCTCACATACATAACACAAGTTGCCTCTCTTTTCTTATTATTTTTTAATTTATTTATTCTATGTAATTTTTAATGCTGGTATAACACCTCAACCCTTCTCTAGGTAGAGTGAGTGCCTAAGGTACATGCTCTGGCATCTTTCAAGCTTTTATCAGGCAATTTTATTGGTTTTGTTCATAGCAAAGTGATGGTAGTGTTTTAAGTACATTTACATACTATTGGAGTGACATGGATTTAAATATTTTCTTGCAAAATTGCAATAAATCTAATTGGTCATAGCTTACATCACACTTATCTGTCTGGCATCTCAATCCATTTCTGTAAGTGTTTTGAAATACTTGTCCTATTCCCATGAATGCTATTCTAATAGATCTTTTAAGTGAAAACCAGATGTCACAGAAAATAATAGAAATTAATATTTAGGCAATGGACATCACAAAATTCATTGTGATGGCTATTTGGTTGATGGCTCGATTACTTCATGTTACTGGGTTTGGCTTTTGAATTTCTTAAAGTGGTTGTTAGTGGTTTATACCAGATTTTGGGGTGGGGAATGGTCTAGTCTAGAGTTGCAACTAATGCCAATATTGTGTAAAAGGCATAAATGGATGTCAACTAAAACATAAAAATCTTGAATGGATATTTTTTTTGTCTTTTCCTAGATGATGATTTAGATTATACCTAGAATTGGTGTCTATTTGTTGCTTGCAAAAAATTTCTGTGTTAATTCTTTCTTGTCCTTTTCATGATGTGATTGTAGTATGCCCCTGTGAGATGCTATTTAATTGTATCTCCTTGTGTCATTTCATTTTTGATGTTCTAGCATTTCAGTATCCATATTGATGTTGCTTACACATTTTTTCTCTGATTGTGCAGGCGTTCGTTCTCAAATACCTTCTATTCTTTTCAGATGACTTAAATAATGTTGCACCAAATTTGGGTTCAGTAAGATTGAGTAAAGGTCGATATGTTGCATCGAATAACTTTTCTTATTTAACTGAAGATGCCAAAGCAAGGTGCTTATTTCTGCAGGAAATTATAAATTATTTGTTACATTTTGCAAGGTTGTGGATTCCTTAGAAATTTATAACATGTACCACTGATTTTGCCGTTCACCCTTCTTTAAGTAGCACATTAGGCATTACTGTGGATGCTATTATAGCAGAAAGAATCATATTAATGAAATAAGAAAAATGATCACATGGAGAGTAAGGTATCCTCCTAGCATATCAACACATTGATAGAACAGCAACAAAGATAAAAGTAAAATGGAATTCGCTCCAATCATGTTCAATAACATGTATGTTGTCATGGTTGGGTGACTGGCACTTGACAGTGGATATCCCAGTAGTCACAACAATCTGTAAAAATACTCTCTTTCTTCCCTCCTTTTCTACCTCCTTTTTTTCTAATGGAAAAAGTGAATATCATTGGGGTTCCCTATCATTTTGCTCTTTGTTATTTTCTTATAGATTGCTTCCAGCAGTCATATTCTTTTTCATTTGAATTTCTATTAGTTGTATTCTTGTGTATTTGATTATTTTAAGTTGCTTGTTTTGTGCCTCAAGATTGTTCCAAGGTTTTCTCCTCTTTACAAGGATTAACTAATTCTGCAGATGTCTATTCTTGAAACATTTTATGAGTTTATGTATTAATTTCCCTCTTGTCGAGGGTGTACCACATATTTCTCCATGCTGCATGAAGTTTAGAAACAATGTAAGGTCAATGTGTATTTCTACAGATTTAGTACCTTGTACTTCTACCAACATATCTTTATTTATTTATTTGACTGTGTGAAATCTTAGTACAGTATTATGAACACTTCATGATTGACTGGTTGGCTGTGGAATCTATATTACCTTTATAAGTATCAGTTGGAATGAATATTGGTTTGTTCAAAATATCATTTGAATGCATTATCCTTTTAATACATATTTTATTTTTATTGTCTGCAGTGCCTTGGTCAGAAGTATGGGTGAGATATTGTTCCTCTGTGGAAGTAATAAGAGGGCTGTGGTTGCTACTTTGAGTATCATTCTCTGTGACAATGAGAGCTCAACAAAGGACGATGTAAGTTGGATTAGGTCATCAATATAATCTGCAGCATTCAGTCTGCAGCATTCAGTGCAAGATTTTGTTAAACATAAAATGTTACTATTATGTTTAATTTTTGTTGCAAAACTTCTTTGTGCCTTTATTCGCTGACTGCTGTCCTTTTTATCTTGCAGACTATTGCAAAAGCACTTGAGGGCCTTACTATTGAATCTGCATCCGATATGCAGAAAATTCTAAGAATTGAGACTTACACATCGCATGCAATTGCTATGCAGAGGCTCCAAGCAATGATTCCTGTCTTCCAATCTCGTATGGGAGCACTGCTATTCCTCATTTCTGCATTACTATCTAGAGGATTGGTATGCATAGTCAGTTTAAAAGCTTCTTTTTTTTCTCCCTTTAATTTCAATATCTATCTACTGTTTTTCACCCAGTTGCATGCATGAATATGGGACATTTTGTCAAGTGAACTGAACATGGCTATGCATAATTATGAGTTGAGCTATAAGTATGGTGATTATGCAATATAATTCAAAAAATAGTTTTTTAAGTTTAGCATGATATTTGCCTTTCCTTTTCTCTTTCCCCATCCTTTTTCTTTGGGTGGTGGGAGCAGCTATCAGGAAAGCTGAATTTGAACAGATTTTTCTAACATTTGACTAGGCTTATTTAACAGAAGTTTGTCTAATATGTGTTCACTTTGGCATTTGAATGCCTGATCCTTGGATGATGTTGGTCCATGTTACTTTGTGATAAAAGCGGAGGACTCATTTCCGTATTCACTAGTAATGCTGGGTACTCAATGGCATAGTCAGATGTTGTACTACCATTTGATTGTGGTGGTTATAATACTTGCTTTTAGCCAGTTCATGACTGTATTCCATTCAAGTAAGCTTCAAAAAAATTGTTTTATATGGCAGGATCTACAGCCAATTGATAGACCAAATTTTGATGTATTGATGCTAAATTTACTTTATCTTTTTGCATGGCATGTTTGTATACTTATGAAGTTATGCATGCAATAATGTATATTTTCTTCAGGATACAGTTCAAGCTGACAGGGACGATCCCAGTCTTCCTCTGGTCACTGCACCTTTTGGGCATGCTTCACAGGTACATACCCACATATCAGTAAAACCTTCCTATTTTTTCACGTCTCTGCTTTGGTGCTTAAATTTATGATTTGTTGCTCTCCCTTAGATGTTTTCTTTAATGAATGCCATTGAACAGGAAATTGTGAATCTACTGCTCTGTGGGCAGGCTGTCCCTAATGTGTTTGATGGTAGAATGGATTTAGGTGGTGGCATGTGCCTAAAGGGCATATCCACAAATGTGGAAGTTGGATTTCTTACTCTATTGGAATCGCTTAATTTCTGTAAGGTTGGCCAACATCTAAAATGCCCTAAATGGCCGATATGGGTTGTTGGAAGTGAGTCCCATTACACGGTTCTATTTGCTCTTGATACCACCGTTCAAGATGAGAATGAGCTGGAAGAAAGGGAGTCACAAATTCGGAAAGCTTTTGATGCACAAGATCAGAGTGGTGGCGGTGGCTTTATTAGCGTGGAAGGTTTCCATCAAGTCCTCAGAGAAACCAGTATCAGACTTCCACCAGAGAAAGTTGATCACCTCTGCAGCACTGGCTTTATTGTATGGAGTGAGTTCTGGCAGGTCATTTTGGATCTGGACAAGAGCTTGGGAGGCCTGAAGGATTCGAGTGGATTGATGGGTAAGAAGGTTTTTGATCTTTACCATTTTAATGGCATTGCGAAATCTGATTTAAATGGCAGTCACATGACCTCTGGAGGTGAGATGCCAGTGCAGAGACCCAGGCTTACAAAACTCAGGGTTTCTGTTCCACCAAGGTGGACACCTGAAGAATTTATGGCAGATGTTGTTTCCTCTGGTTCTGGGGGTAATGAATCAAGTGGGAAAGACAATGAAGTGACAAAACCTGAGCCTTCTCAGCATGCGCCTTTGGTTGACTGCATAAGAACACGTTGGGCTCGTGCTGTTTGCAACTGGGTAGGGGATCCTCCTAGTATAGTCTGACTTCTTATTTATCCTAATCCAGGTTTTCCTTGGTGTCGTCTTTGTCATTGGTTAGTTAGCAAAAACTCAAAAAGCAGTCGCAAACGAAGAGAGAGATTTTAAGTGTTTGCCTCTTTGGGCGTGGGAGTTAGTTTTCTTTGGTCATCTGTCTTGAGCATCTGCAACACCATTACCGTGTATAATTGTAGCTTTCTTACTCATATTCGATTTTGATGCAAGTTACTGGGGAGAAGGATTTTGCCATATTTATTGATAATCCAATGTGTAAAATCCATTCTTATTTACCTGTGTTGATTAAGAAAGTTTTCAGCAAGGAATCTCAACAATAACTGATCCTAGTTCTTGCTGTTATAGATGTTGTAACAGTTAAGAAATTTGTCATTTTAGGAATGCAAATGGACAATCTATATGATTTCAATTTTTTTTACCTTTCATGCATAACTTGGAATGACAACAAAGATGCATCATTATTGGCTTCAATAGGACGGGCAACAGCTTCCACAATGACATCATTTTTGTTTTATGACATTGGGATTATTGAGAATTAAACCTTGGACCCACCGAAGTACAAGGTAGAAAGCTAGAAAGCTGGGTATTTGTTCGTGGACACAACTGACATTATTTTCAGTCGATCTTCAATTCCTGAAAAGATTTCATATCAAACTGATTGTTAGAATCAGAACACCTGCCGCAAAATGCAATTAATGCTAAAGTACAACCCTTGCACAAAATGCAATAACTTCTGCGGTGCTTTTCAGAGTTATTTGAAGTGAAATATTACCAAAGACTTTTCTGAATATTAACTCCTAGCTAAGAACAGCTCAAAGTAGGCATTAGAAATGGTTTAACTGTAACAATACATGATCAAGCAATGGTCCACAAAACTAGCTATAAACAAATTCATGTATAAACTGGATATATGTAATATATGATTGTGTTATGGAGTATCATCTTCGAAAAGAACTTTATAAAATCGTTTCCTTTCCTGAGGATCGAACAAGCTTCCTATCTTATCGCCGTTATCTTGTTCTGGCATTTCAATGCTATTGTGTTTCGTTTTTTTCTGACCTCGATGAAACAATTCCTTTCTTCTTCTTTTTTTTAGATTGAGTAAATAGCGCCTCTGATTATATTCATGCAACCCCTCCTGCATCACTTCCCCAAATTTATCCTTTATAACAAGTGGATCCTTGTTAATCAATTCTGATCCATTATATGCTTCCCTCATAAAAACAGTATAAATATGATACTTATATGCTTTCTTTTTTAGGCTTGTAATTTGTGGGTTTTGTTTTGTTTAGATTTTAGGGCTTCCAGGGAATGCTGCAAGGGATAACAAGAACAAAGAACGAGGAGAACAAAATTGTGCCTAGTCATAAGTGAGGAATGATGAGGATTGAGCAACCCTTTGGGCTCAGTGATTCTTGCTTATGGAGGGAGTTTTGCACAGTATTCATCAGAATTTGTTCCCAAACAAGGCCGCAAAAGGAAAGGTTTAAATTGGGTCAGTTTCACTGGAGTTTTAAATCCTTTTTTATGGACTCCATAAGGCAGCATTGCTAGCTTATCATTGCTTGAAACAAAATCCCAAAGCAAGGCCTCTAATGCCAGATACACACGTATAGTCTTAACAGAAAGTTGCAAATGGGAATAGCAAGTCTCTGATTTTTGTGATTAATAATGTACCAGATGGTGACTTGAAAACAAAAGAAGATTCAATAGGAATTTTGTTAGCCCAGACAAAAGACAAAAATCATCCTCAAACCCATAGAACATTGTAGTTTTATATGCTTACTTATGGAGCATAAATGAGAAAGAAACAGGCAATCCACAATTGAATTACAAAGAAGTCATAAAAACTTTGTTGAAAAGGAAAAGAGCCAAGAATATTCACTTAGGAAAGAAGTGCCACTTAGTGACAAAGAAAAGTTCACACCATTTCTCCATTAGTTCCAAAGGGTTGAATTTATCATAGTTTTGAAAAACACTTGTGTTATACAAACATGACATTTTCCCCCAACTAAGTTGCAACTTCTGAGACAAAAATGACATAACTACAGTGATAATGACTTTCAATAGCAACAGGAGTAACTTTTATGAAGCCTTGATTGTCTGCTTCACTATATTGCTTTTCAACCTTATTGCACAAAACATCAACATATTTCTTCCACGGCCATCAGACAGCCCCCGACACTGTTATATTTTGATTGATATTCAGATAACCTTGGCTCGGTACAATCAGATTGCAGTAATGCAGCACGCAGATGGGATCCACCAGTGGCTGCTTCTCCGCTGCCTTTTTTGGCTGGGATTAGGGCAAAAAAGAATAAAAACATTAGAAATATTGGAAAAAAAAATGTCAATAAGAGGCTAATGTCAACATGAGAAGATATAATACAATAAAAATTATGATAGATCATAAATGTGCAATTAGTGAGCAGCAATTGTTGTAAATAATATAACAAAATGCCTTTTCATTTGTCAATCTCAACAATTTAAAAAAAATGTAATTGAGCAGGACGATAATAGTTAGGACATTGTAAATGATGAACTTAAACACTAAATCCCCACTTCGATTTTATACTTAATTGCTTGCTATGGAACAACCGCTAAATGAAAGAAAACACATGGATGAGCAACTGTTTTGGTCTATCTGACGATTATTCAATAATTTACTTTCTTGAACGGAATGTTTCCATAATTATAACAGTCTCCAGCTTATTCTTAAGTCATTTCTCACTAGTTACTCCTTTATAACTTAAATTTGATGTTTTAGGAATAATTAACAAATAAGATTTCAAATCATTTGAAGGGATTCAATAAGCATAATAATGACAAACCATAGTTATAATTGATCAGTCAGTAAAAGAAAAAAAAGGCACAAATGGAAGAAGTGGCTGTTGCCTTTTTAAATTCATCAACAATTGGCATGGTACAGATGTATAATGTGTACTAAAGCTTACAGATCTAATTATGCTTAGTTTCATTTGAACTTATGTTCAATGGTTAATAAGAGGATAAGCCAAAAAAGTCGTTAATAAGAGGAAAAAGGAATTTGAACACTAACCTTGGTGCCAGGAGCTGGTTGGTGAAGTTCTTCCTCAGGGATGATAACAAGCCACTTCTCACCGGCTTCATGGAACATTTGCTCAGTCTCGAGGAGCTGATCCTTGTCCAAAATCATGTTCCTTATTGTTTAAGCAGAAACAGTAGTACCATCAAAAACTTCCTCGACCCCATTAACAAAATTCATGGTGATTTGTGGCATATGGTGGTCAGTTTGGTCTTGACCACCATTGGCAAGAGGGATTCGATTCCTTGGCCTTAGCAGCATTGTATTGGGCTAAAAACTCCATGCAAGAGGCTATGTGTGGATCCAGCGCATTGAATCCAATCTGGACCTTTGACAAGAACTTCAACATCTTCTTTGCTCTCTATTGCTCAACAATTCCCTTCGAAAAATCAACTAGAGAATTCACACACTTTAGTTTGGGGAATATATTAAACCAAACCGATCCTAACAATTAAATACAAAAAAATCCACACCAAACAACTAGGTTAGTCAAATTGACCAAATTATAGGATACAAAAATCTTAGTTTAATTGGCAATTTCAGCTACAGATGGCAATAGATAGGATATCCACAAAAAAAGTGATCTACCTATTCCCAAGTATGAACAAGTGAAAAATTAAAGGAAAATTAAAAAGTAATGAAATAAGAAAAGCAGGATAATATCACAATAAGCATCTTACTTTATGAGATGAGAAAAAAATCCAAATATCCGATACTTGTAATTTTGTTGCATTGAAACAATTGACAGTCCAGTTTTCTCTCACGTGAAATTAGAATATTAATATATATGCACTGTCCATTTTCAAAATATTAATAACATTTTAACAAGAAGTATGAAGTGGCTCCCCATTGCAAACATCACATTTTTATCCCTGATGCAACCTGATAAGAATCTAGGAAACATCATTCTCAAACCAAGAAATGTATAATAGCCAAATTCCATCATAAAAACCAAATAACCTGTCTTTCTCACACTCTCTCTCCTTGCATAGTCAAATTGACTGGATTTTAAGAGAATTTCCAGGTGCTGTGTGCCCAATTCAACACTAGTCTCAATACTTATCTATTTGAACTACTGAAATTTCACAAGTTATATCATGTCCATAATATCACAATAAGCATCTTGCTTTATGAGATGAGAAAAAATCCAAATATCAGATACTTGTAATTTTGTTGCATTGAAACAATGGACAGTCCAGTTTTCTCTCACGTGAAATTAGAATATTAATATATATGCATTGTCCATTTTCAAAATATTAATAACATTTTAACAAGAAGTATGAAGTGGCTCCCCATTGCAAACATCACATTTTTGTCCCAGGTGCTGCCTGATAAGAATCTAGGAAACATCATTCTCAAACCAAGAAATGTCTAATAGCCAAATTCCATCATAAAAACCAAAAAAATTGTCTTTCTCACACTCTCTCTCCTTGAATAGTCAAATTGACTGGATTTTAAGAGAATTGACAGGAGTTGTGTGCTCAATTCCAACACTAGTTTCAATGCTTATCTATTTGAACTACTGAAATTTCACAAGTTATCATGTCCATAATTTAGGAAAGTAAATAGGTAAGCAGAAATCGTCTTGAACAAGTATAGCAAGGGAAGAAAAGAACATGAAAAACAGGAAGCAAGTTGGCAGTAATAACATCAAGAACCAGCTTAGAATGAAAACAAGGAGTTATTCATAGTTCTCTCACATCTATTATGAATTTTTCTTCCATCTCCCATAACCTAAAATACTCTCATAAGTGCATGTGCACCTTGGAAGACAATATTGACCTACCAACAGACTCAATACATTGCTTGTTGACAGTTGACATCTAATTGATGATCTATCATTGTGAAACAATCCACAGGTAAAACCAAATTAGTTATTTAATCACCTTGAGTCTTTTTAAGTAGACAAAGATTAAACTCCTAACCTCAAGCTGGTTTGAACTCTCGCACATTGTAGTAAGGTCAAATTAAACCTGGAAAGACAGGAAAAACATACACATACAAACATATCATAAAAGTTAAGTGATAAAGACGAAAAACTTTAATGCTGTATATGCTGCCATAAATCAGACATCCGAAAGAAAAGCCAATGAAATAAAAAAAAAACTCAATATGTCAAAGAATCAAAACCTTTAAAGTTTTGCCTCTTTTCAAGCTTTAAAACCAATACAATGCTCTTTAAGGAATTGATACCAGCCTCTTTCAGGCTTCTCCATCCCAAGTTTCCCTCCAGCTATTTACATTTTTCCATCATGGAGACGGTTCCCCAGTTTCTTAAGTTTCTGGCTTCAATTAAAAGCACAAAATTGAAACTCTGTCTAGACTTTTAGGTTCACCTACTTGGAAAAATTCATCAATTTTAACATACGCACATTTGAAACTCAATGACATTTCAGCAGTCGGGTGTATTCCATTAAAGCCAAGAGAATTGAGCCAATTTTTGCATGTCATTTTGTCAAGTAACAAGTAATACGAAAAAATTGGCAACGGTGCAAAAGAAGAACTTAAAGTCAGATAAGTGCGGGCTTGTTGCAAATTGAATCCTTTCAGCTTAGAAGTCAAAGAAACGCGAACTAGAACATAAAAGAAGCAAATTTTGAGGGGGCTGCAGTTTCAGTTGACAAAGTGATTTTGGTGTGAGTTCCAATCTCTGCTTTCTTTTTTAGGCGTTTAACTTGTGGGTTCTGTTTTGTTTATATTTTGGAGCTGCTGGGAATGCTGAAAGAGATAACAAGAACAAGGAGAACAGAATTGTGCCCAGGCATAAGTGAGGAAAGATGAGGATTGAGCAACCCACATTACGAAAAATTAAATTAAAGTTTTCTAAATTTACAAATAAAAAACTCCATCTTATCGCAAAAAATCCGAGTGATCCAATATCAATCTAAAAAATTAATTTGAATCAAACAAAAGTGAGCAAAAACAAAATGCACGAAAAAAAAAAAGACGTAGAATTAAGAATTGATGATCTACAAAATCCATAAGAAATTTCAAAGAAAATAAGGATTAAGAAAATATCAAAAGTGGCTAGCATGTCAAGCTGAAGATATCGTACCTTCGCGGGAGAATGAATGATCGGCGGTTTCAATTTCAATGATGGAAATAACCGCTAGGGATCACATACAGAGTTAGATACTGGCTTAACAGTGTTTGAGCAGCCAGTTTGGCGTGGAAGTCGAATAGGCCGGGCTGGGCCTGACATTTCTGGGCTTTTTAAAATGTCCGAAGTCGAGTTGGATTGTTGGTTGTTTAAAAAATGAATTTAATTTTTTTAATTTAATTGATTGATTTTTTTAATTTTTTATAAATTATTTTTTTTTAATTTGAAAAAATTTATTTATCTATTTTTCTCTAAAATTAATTTTTCAAATTTAAAAAAATTAAAAATAAAATTTACAACCGGAAAGGAAGTAATCACAATCCTATACATATCCTGCCTCTCTTTCTCTCGTCTGTGTTTAATTAAAATTTCATATCATTGTTTGATTTTTTTATTTTTCCTATTTCAAAAAAGAAAAAGTATTTCTTCCGATTGCGGGCTGAAGGCATAAATGTGAACTTTCCACTTTCTTGCATGGCATCACAATTTCCGCATTTTTACGGTTCAATCTATAGTCGTTTTTAATTTGGTTGAAACCTATTGAGACCAAAGGAACCCTAAAATAGTTTCCAATTCCTTCTTTATTATGCAATAAGAGAGTATTTTGAAAAGAAAAAGAAAAATACAATGATTATTAATGAAACCCATATCAACATTTTTGTGAAACATGATTTAGTAGGAGAATCAAAAGACAATATTTAGCACAAATCATCAAATCACCCAATCTCTGTGTTAAATTTTTTTTTTCAGTAAACCGCAAATGCATGAAAATGTCACCAATTCAAGATATTTTATTCCAATTAAAAGAAGTTAAAGAAGCACAAACGGAAAGAAAGAGATGCTTCTACAGCCTCCCAATCACTTTAGCTGTGATAAAAGCTTTGATGATACCTGCATTGAGAAATGCCAAATTCAGCCCATCAAACATACCTACGATGGGGATGGATAGCTTCAAACTGTGAAACGATTACTTACACATTCATCAACAAAAGACCGATAATCGAAGTACTGTCCTGTGCAGTGCTTGTGCCCACTCTCGTCACCTTTAATCCTCTTAACACAAGCTTGAAATATGAAGGAAAGTATAACAAATTCAGTTACGGAAAATTATTTCTTTCATTGGGAGTTGATCAATTATGTTTCAACTATATACCAACTTTTGACTTGCAAAACCAAAATATTGCTAATGGACTGACAACAGCAGAGATGAGAATTATAGAGGCACACAAATCTCATTAACAGATGAAAACAATTGTTGTCTTTCATCACGCAGCAAAGAGTTGAAAACGCTCAAAACCGTGTGTGTGACAGAGAGAGAGAGATTGGATTACAAAGTGCAGCAGCACTAGTTAAGCACATCGAAAAGCTATGAGCGGAGAATGAAAAACCAAACTAAACAAAAGAAGATGAGAGACTGTGAGAGATTAAACCCTCCACCCCATTCTTACTGGAGAAGATGCAATAAGATTCCAAGGCACTTGGCTTGATGTCACTCTCAATATTCACTTACTTACGAACTGATTTTCGAAAAACAAGCATGACCAAATCCTTATTAAATAACCAGGAACTTTTCATCTCTTCTACGTTCCTCCTACGGTAACATGCATGCATAAGTCAACCAAATGGTTTCAAATTTTGACTATTACTAGCATAGTTAGAAGAAGTTTATGTGCTAACACCTATGTGGATGAATATCCAGAATGTTGAGACTCCATTAATCAAAGGGTGAAGAAGTGCTTAATGCTCTGTGTGTGTGATAAGAGATTAAATTGAAAAACACTTACAAGGTTAACTGATTGTGTAGTAAGCATATGAAGAGTAAATAAATACAGACTGGAAAAAAGAAAAGAAAAACAAATAAACAGATTAGACTCAAATCTATCGATTTTCCAATCATTATATCTTTCAATCAATTCAATATTTTTGTTTGTTAAAATGCGAGGATGAATGATACCCCAATTATCTCCAATAACTTCAAGTCTCTCAGTCTCGGTTTCTCTTCCTATTATAACATGCATGCTTAGTTAGATAATGAAAAACAATTGAATCAGCTTTCAGAATGTCTATAATTCTATTTATCAGCAAACCTATTTTTTAGATAGTGGTTCATTTTCCTAATGCTCCATATTATATCCAACCTTAACAAAGATGTTGATGTCTTGAAGTAGTTAAAATAAAAACATAATAAGAGTACATTTGAAGGTTAGCAAAATCGTCCAGAGCAATACAATTGATCATTTTGCATGAATACAGTGAAAATTGTACAGACACTTGCCTGATACCACCTTTAACAATTCCAAAGCATTGAAGCACCTTCTACTTATGCTTAATTCCTCCTTAGGAGAACAGTCATAACATGAGTTCATTAGCATGCCAAATCATCATAAGATAAGTTGGTACCATGCATCCAGCATTTTTGTTGATATGTTCAAAATTCATCCATCATAAGTTAGGCCAAAATCATTTATGTACTGCTACACTTCTTTATTGCCCCAAATATTTGAACAATACAACATAACCAACCCTATGGTCATGCTACCAAATTATCCCTAGTGCAATGCTTTCTAGATTTCTCTCTCTGTTCCAGGCATGTATACTTCTCTTTTTGTTTTCTTAACAAGCATTAAATGTCCAATGAAGATAGAATCCACAATCAAGCTCGGAATACATTACTCAAACTACTGTACCAATAGTAAGGTTGTGTTAAGACATTTATTAATCATCTAGACTTCCATGTTTCAAATTATTTTATACTTATGATTTTCTCAACTATCAGCGAAGTAAGGCTGCACCTGCTTTTCCTATTCTCATATTTTTTCTGAATACTTGACATTAAGTGGTGTGGATTTTATGCAGGCACCCTAAATTCTGTTGTGTTAAGTTATTCAGCTCAAAAGAGATCATTGCTGTAGTATGGTCACACCAAACTGAGGTAGTGGAATTGAGTATTAATTGACAATCCTACTCTACAAGGTTTTAGAATAAATTGAAAGCTCTCTGAACAGAAATCCGTACCATTGTGGTCGTGAGCTCAAAATGGTCACAGTTTTAACAATGCAGCTAGCATTTCTTTTACAAGCTTTTGCTCTAACCCTGTGGGATCCTAGGAGGAAAAAATTAAAGAACATTTCAACCTTTAGCCCTTTTCCAAGGAATGGCTGCTTTAGAATGTTCTTCATATGCAGCTTACAGATTAAATTGTCCATCTTTGTATCACCGGCTAATCACATTTGCAAAATATAAATTACTATTTACATCATATTGTTTGTTTTTATACTTCGATAATGCAATTACATCCTTCTAACAAGCAACAACTGGAATCAGAGAAAAAAAATTACAACCAATACCTTTTATTTAAAAACCTGTCAGTTAACTAGTGTGATGATAAAACAAGAATTGAAGAGAAAATTGATTGATATTCATTATGGAATATGTTGAAATGTGGCAATCCCACATCGGAAAGAAGTTCTTTTTCTACAATAACATTAGCTTATAAAAAAACTTAATATTATCTTAACAAATCATCCCAAACACCAATCTCTTACTTCTAAAATTGGTTGTATTTTCTCTCTCTTGTAATATTTCACTTTGTAATATTTCTTTGAAATAGTGGAATATTATTTTAGTAGTATCCGAGAACGTAGGCATAATTGGCCGAACCTCGTTAAATTCTGGTGTTCTCTTTATTTCTATTTAATAACTATTATCGGCTCATTTATTTTAGTGATATATTGTGCTTTAAATTATTTGAGAAAAATTCTATCACAAAGACTCTAAAAGTCTAAGGAAGTTGGTTTTAAAGGGAGACCATTTGTGAAATCCACCAACTACCTGAAAATTTTTCTTTATCTTAATTTTTGGCACAATTATTCATTTTAGTGGAAACTAACCCGATTTCCACAACAATTGGTATCAGAGCCAAGGTTACTGAGTTATATGCTCTATGGTTGCGGCGTAAACTGATTTTCCATATCATAAAGGTTTCCTTGAATTCTTGGGTATTCCGCATTTGAAAGCTATTAAATAATCTTGAAGAAGAAATGACAAGAGACGAACAAAAATCCATGATAGACACAAGAACTTCTACTTCATCAATTTTGACGAGAACTGCTGTGGCAAATACGAGAATTGCAGTGGAGATTTTTGATGGTACAGGTCATTTCGGCATGTGGCAAGGTGAAATTCTAGACGCTTTATTTCAGCAAGGCTTAGACATTGCCATTGAGGGAGAAAAGCCAGAAGGTGCAGATGAGAAGGAATGGAAGACAATCAATCGTTTGATATGTGGTATAATTCGATCGTGCCTATCCAGAGAGCAGAAGTATGCGTTTTGTAAAGAAACTTCTGCAAGTAAATTGTGGAAGGCACTGGAGGAAAAATTCTTGAAAAAGAGCAGTCAAAATAAGCTTCATATGAAAAAAAGGCTGTTCAGATTCACATATGTTCCTGGTACCACGATGAATGATCACATCACCAATTTCAATCAACTTATAACAGATCTGATGAATTTGGATGTGACTTTTGAAGATGAAGATTTGACCCTAATGCTGTTGGAATCTCTTCCTGAGGAGTTTGAGTTTCTAGAAACTATTCTACTCCATGGAAAAGCTGAGTTGTCTCTTAGTTAAGTATGTGCTTCACTATACAGCTACGAATTGAGGAGAAAAGACAAGAAGGATAGCACCAATAGAGCAGCAGAAGTTTTGATAGTAAGAGGCTGTTTGAAAAATAAGAACAGGGGAAAGAAAGACAGATTAAAGTCCAGAGTGGACAAAGATGAATGAGCCTTTTGTCGAGAAAAAGGGCACTGGAAGAAAGATTGTCCTAAGTTGAGAAGCAAATTTGGCAAAGGCAAGACTGTTGCAGATTCAAATGTAGCTAAATGTGATGATTCAGATTTTTCATTAGCATTGATGCCATCAATAAGCAGTTTGACTGCTTGGATCCTGGATTCAAGCTGTAGCCACCATATGTGTCCCAATCGGGAATGATTTTTCAATTTTAACGAAATTGAAGGTGGAGTTGTCTATACAGCAAATGACAGCCCTTGCAAAACAACTGGAATTGGTTCAGTCCAGTTGAGGAATCGTGATGGATCAATAAGAACTATGACAGACGTAAGGTATGTGCCTAGTTTGACGAAAAACCTCATTCCTATGGAAATCCTTGGGAGAAAGGGTTTCATTATAGTCATTAAAAATAAAGTAATGAAGGTTATATCTAGAGCATTTGTGGTGATGAAAGGAGTTCAAAGGAGCAACAACTTGTATTACTATGAAGGCAATACAGTCGTTGGAACAACAACACCAGTTTTTAGTGATGACCAGGAACTAGAAACAACCAGATTGTGTCATATTTGCTTGGGGCATGCAGGTAAAAAATCCTTGAAACTTCTGGCGAATCAAGGATTATTGCAAGGAGTATGAACCTGTAAATTAGACTTCTGTGAGCATTGTATCAAAGGGAAGCAGACGAGAGTAAAGTTTGGCACTGCAATCCATGAACCAAGGGTATTCTGGATTATGTTTATTCATATGTATGGAGTCCTTCTAAAACTGCTTCAATGGGAGGTAAACACTACTATGTTACCTTTATTGATGATTGTTCAAGAAAAGTATGAGTGTATACAATGAAGACAAATGATGAAGTTTTGAGAGTTTTTCTCATATGGAAAAAGATGGTGAAAACTCAGACGGGTAGAAAGATCAAGTGTCCTTGAACAGACAATGGCGGAGAGTACGCAAGTGATCCCTTCATGAAAGTTTGTAGAAATGAAAGAATTGTTCGACATTTCACTGTTAGAAATACACCACAACAGAATGGGGTGGCTAAACGCATGAATCAAACTCTGCTGGATTAGGCAGACAGTTTTGGGCTGAGGCTGTAACATACGCATGTCATCTCATTAATCGTTTGTCATCAACTGCTATCAATGGAAAAACACCTTTGTTGGTATGGAAAACCTGCTACAGATTATAATTTCTTATATGTGTTTGGTTCCACTGCATACTATCATGTTATGGAATTGAAGTTAGATCCAAGGGCAAAGAAAGCTATCTTTATGGGGATATCCTCTGGTATCAAAGGATATCGTTTATAGTGCCCAGAGATGAAGAAAATAATCTCTAGTAGAGATGTTACCTTTGATGAGTCAACTGCATTAAAAAAAGTAACAGAAGAGTAGACAGATGGTTCTCCACAGCAGGTGGAGGGAACTCCCAATGTAACGGCTGAGCTCCGCCTTACTAGAGGATGAAAGCCCACCCGCCGTCTCACTGAGACCAACGGGCTGCCGGGGTCCATGGCCCAATACCCCCAACCCATCACTGTACACCAGCCCGAGTCTCAGGCCCGCAACGACTGTTGCACAGCAGGTTGTTGGAGGCAGGGATCGAACCCTTAACCTCCCTTTAGCCTCAGTAAGAGACTACCAATTGTACTTACTGAGGCTAAAGGGAGGTTGAGGGTTCGATCCCTGCCTCCAACAACCTACTGTGCAACAGTCGTTGCGGGCCTGAGACTCGGGCTGGTGCACAGTGATGGGTTGGGGGTATTGGGCCATGGACCCCGGCAGCCCGTTGGTCTCAGTGAGACGACGGGTGGGCTCTCATCCTCGAGTAAGGCGGAGCTCAGCCGTTACATAAAAGGTACCTTTTATGTAACGGCTGGGTTCCGCCTTACTCGAGGATGAGAACCCACCCGCCGTCTCACTGAGACCAACGGGCTGCCGGGGTCCATGGCCCAATACCTCCAACCCATCACTGCCAGCCCAGTCCAGCCAGTCTGCGCAGTAGGTTGTTGGAGGCAGGATTCGAACCCTCAACCTCCCTTTAGCCTCAGTAAGAGACTACCAATTGGTACCCGTTGGTCTCAGTGAGACGGCGGGTGGGTTCTCATCCTCGAGTAAGGCAGAACCCAGCCGTTACACCCAAACTGATGGAGTTTGATAGAAGAAGAATTGTTGATCCAACAATTGTAAAGTTTGATAAAATTACTCCTATGGAAGAAGAGGAGATAATGGTAGAAAATGGATCAAATGAGGAAGCAGAGGTTTCAGCACAAGAACCTCAACAATTTGAGCCAATTGCACTACGAAAGCCGAAAAGAAATATTAAGAAACCTGCTCGACTTCAAGATATGACTAATTACACATCTTCAATAGATGATGAGATTCCTTTCACTTATTGTGAAGCTATTCAAAGCTCTGAAGAAGAAAAGTGGAGAAAGGCTATGGAAGAAGAGATGCAGTCTCTTGAAAAGAATCAGACATGAAAGCTAGCAAGTCTGCCAAAGGGAAAGAAAGCGATTGACTGTAAATGAGCTTATGCAAATAAAGAAAGATTTCCTAATAAGAATGATATTTGCTACAAGGCAAGATTGGTAGCTAAAGGCTATGCTCAGAATGAGGGAATTGATTATAATGAAGTGTTTTCTCCAGTTGTAAAAAACTCCTCCATTAGAATACTGTTAGCCTTGGTAGCACAGTTGGATCTGAAACTAGTTCAGCTGGATGTAAAAATTGCATTTTTACATGGAGACTTAGAAGAAGAAATTTACATGAGTCAGCCAGAATGATTTAAAATTGCTGGAAAAGAAAATTTGGTGTGCAAGTTGAGCAAATCGTTGTATGGATTAAAACAATCTCCAAGACAGTGGTACAAATGATTTGACAAGTTTATGATAAGGCAGAAATATACAAGAAGCAAATATGATCATTGTGTATATTTGCACAAGCTACGAGATAGTTCCTTTATCTATCTTCTCCTTTAAGTTGATGATATGCTGATAGCTTCGAAAGATGAAGGAGAGATTCAAAAGTTAAAAGTTCAACTAAATCAGAAATTTGAAATGAATGATTTAGGAGTAACTAAGAAGATTTTCGGTATGGAGATATGCAGAGATAGAAAATTAGGGAGACTTTGTTTGACTCAGAAATAATATCTGAGAAAGGTACTAAAACGTTTTGGGATCAATGAGAAGACAAAACCAGTTAGTACTTCACTTGCTCCTTTATCTCCGAAAAGTGATGAAAAAAGAGAATATATGTCAAATGTTTCATATGCAAATGCTGTTGGTAGCTTGATGTATGCAATGGTGTGTATGAGGCCTGACATTTCACAAGCAGTTGGAGTTGTGAGCAGGTGCATGCATGATCCTGGTAAAGGGCATTGGTAAGCTGTGAAATGGATTTTGTGGTGTATTCAGAATACTGCAGATGTTGGTATAATGTTTGAGCGGGATGAGAAAATTTGTCAGTATATAGTTGGATATTGTGATTCCGACTATGCAGGTGATTTAGACAAACGTCGATCTACTACCGGTTATGTGTTCACACTTATGAAGACACCGGTTAGTTGGAAGTCCACCTTACAATCAACAGTTGCTTTGTCTACAACAGAGGCAGAGTACATGACAATTTCAAAAGCTATTAAGGAGGCAATTTGGCTTCAGGGGTTGCAGAATGACTTGTGAATTGGTCTAAAGCATGTCAAAGTGCTATTTGTTTAGCAAAAAATCAAGTTTATCATACAAGGACGAAACACATCGATGTTCGATATCATTTTGTACTGGAAATTCTTGAAGATGGTGGGATACTACTTCAGAAGATTTTGACTGCTAAAAATCCCACAGATATGGCAACAAAAGTTGTGATAGGTGTCAAGTTCCAACATTGTTTGGACTTAATAAATGTTATCAGAATTTGAAATTAGGCGCTTTAAAGCGCATTTGGAGACATTACTGAAATTTGTAAAGAGAATGTTTGTTTGGAATTGTGAGATCGCCAAAGTGGAAATTTGTTGAAATGTGGCAATCCCACATCGGAAAGAAGTTTTTTTTTCCACAATAGCATTAACTTATAAAAAAGACTTCATATTCTCTTAACAAATCATTCCAAACACCAATCCCTTACTTCTAAGATTGATTGTATTTTCTCTCTTGTAATATTTCACTTAGTAATATTTCTTTGAAATAGTGAAATATTATTTTAGTAGTGTCCGAGAACGTAGGCATAATTGGCCGAACATCGTTAAATTCTGGTGTTTTCTTTATTTCTATTTAATAGCTATTGTCGGGTTATTTATTTTAGTGATATATTGTGCTTTAAATTATCTGAGAAAAATTCTGTCACAAAGACTCTAAGAGTCTAAGGAAGTTAGTTTTAAAGGGAGACTATTTGTGACTCCACCAACTACCTGAAAATTTTTATTTGTCTTAATTTTTGGCACAATTATTCATTTTGGTGGAAACTAACCCGATTTCCACAATATAATTGTACATATATATATATACAACTTTTCAATAATTAATCCTGTAATTACTTCAACAATTACTCCTATAAATCTATAATTACTCCTACAATTTTGTAACAACTAGAAATCAAAAGAACCTCCCATCTTTTCAACGCATAAGCATCCAAAAAGACAAATAAATTAATAGCTGCTTCCATGACAGAAAACTACACATAACCAACTAAATAAATAACAGTTCAATGTGAAGGGAAAGCCGGTAGTTCTGCAAGCAATTTGTCAGTCTCATCTGCAGAAAGGCATTGAACCTAGCATCATAGCATAACATTTTTGTATATGGGCAGAGACAAAATGACAAATAGCAGAATGCATTTACATGCACCATATTGATAAGTTTCAAATATGAAAAGCTTTGTACCTCATATTCAACAAGAGGCTTCACACATTTAGGCTTGCATGAGTCCTCAAGATACTTCTTTTGGTTCACAAATTCCTCATCCGCCCTACATAAAATAAAATAAAATAAAAAAGAAATGCATAGATAAATGAGAAACAAAATCATGTCAAATGCGCAACAATACTCAGAAGTATCTAAATTGAAATTTACTGTCCATGAAACCTTGATACACGTTTTACCATATTTGTGTAGTTTACATGTGCATGCTCGTGTTTGTGTGAGAAAAAAAATGCTGCAATGGACAAATTTCAATGGAAATAGCATTATATCAACATTTACAAATATGAATTATGAAATACCCTTGGCATAATTTACCAAGCAACAAAAGGGAGTCCTTGCTCGAAGATAAATAAATATTCTTTGCATGCAATATGAAGTATTTACTCCCTGCTGTTCTCTAACATTTTCACCATATTATACTAAAGGCTGCTACACGGCAGACAAGAGTTTTGCAGCAGTGATGTCATTTTCTGAGTCTTCATATCCTCTAAACAAGTTAAAGAAGAAAAATCACAAGAAGAGCTCTTTAAGACATATAGATATTTATGCTAAGAATTTGAAAAAGCTACAAGAACCCCAACATTTCCCCCACCTCGATACAGCTTTTAGCATGAGAAAAGTGAAAGGTTGTTAAACATGGATATAATTTTTTTAAGAATCAATTCAGCACAAAAAAACATTGTCTATCATCTAAACAAAGTGAAGGGGATAAAAGGAACCACAAAATGGGTCCACTACACCTCCAAATGATGAAAAATAGTAAAAAATAGCAATAAGGAAAAAAAGCTAACGGATAAAAAATCCAATTTCTAAATAAGAGGAACAAAAAAAAACTCAAAAATTATTAACAATCTCGAGCTAAAAATGGCCAGAACATTCATGGAACTTGAATGAGTGATACAGAAAATCACTGAAAATGTCAGAAAGCGTATTCCTACATAGCGGACATAGATATTCATCAATTTACCAATAATGAAAAGTATGGTTACGTCCACAAAAATTAACAACTAACACATACGCAAACAATTTCATTTTTTCTACATTACAAATCAAAAACTCCACGGCATTGCAAAAAATCTGAGCGATCCAAATCCAATATCACTCTAAAAATTTAATTTGAATCAAACAAAAGTGAGCAAAAACAAAATGCACAAAAAAAAGAGAGACGTAGAATTAAGAACTGGTGATCTACAGAATCCAGAAGAAATTTCAAAGAAAATGAGGGTTAAAAAAAATCTCAAAATTGGCTAACATGCAGAGCTGAAGATATCGAACCTTCGCCGGAGAACGAGTGAACGACGGTTTCAATGGTGGAGATGGCCGCTAGGGATCATGTACAAAGTTAGTTACAGACTTGCAGTGTTTGAACAGAGAGTTCGGTATGGAAGTCGAATGGGCCGGGCCAGGGCTGACCATTCTGTGCTTTTAAAAATTGTCAGAAGTCGAGTTGATAAGAATTGGGCGTCCTATAAATGGAAAGATCATAGACCACCCTAGAAGTAGAAAGGAAGTGATCACTATCCTATGCATATCCTGTTTTCCTCCTCGTCCCGTCTGCGTTTTCGCCCGGAATCAACTAACTTCGCATCTTTCCTTTGTTGTTGTATATAAAGTTGAATACTTCACCCTTTATCCTTATAGAGCAACAACACCTAAACTTCCGATTCAAATTTAATCGGAATTTCGCCATCATCGTCTCACCAGGTAAACTATTTCTTGTTTTCCGTATATTCCTACTAGTATTGATATTGGTAAATTTTGAGCAATTCATGATGATTATGAAGTATATTTTAGGCTTTTTTATTCCTGGGATTTTATTATTATGGATCTGCTTTTTCTTATGGATATTGTTTCTAATACGTTAAGTCTTGTATCTTTTGTGTTTTCTAATGTCGATTTTGTGATTAGGTTTGTCGAAGATTATTTATTTGCGATAGACCTAAATTCGTCGAATTAAACTCTAAATTTATCAATGGGTCGGAAGAAGCCAACTGCCCGTGATGAAGAAAACCAGCCTGTTGTGTCTCAGGGTGGTGGGAAATCAAAGAAAAAGCAGTTGATGATCGATGATGAAGAATACTCGATTGGCACAGAATTGTCCGAGGAGCCTCAGATTCAGGAAGAGAAGGTTGCTCCTGCTGGGAAAAAGAAGGGCAAAAAGGGCAATCAAAAAGGTCCAAGGCCTAAAGACGAGGATGAGGATGAGGCTGAGCAGGATGAAGAGTCGCTGGAGATTGCTTTTACAGGTAAAAAGAAACCAAAAGGAAAGAAAAGTAGTCGGAATAATGTGTTCTCAACCTCAAACTTTGGGTTACTGGGTGATGAAGATAATGGTGATGAGGAGGAGAAGTCCGAGTTAAACGGTGGTGATAATGATAGCGATGAAGAGGATAAACCTGTAGTGAGTTTTACAGGGAAGAAAAAGGCATCCAAGAAGGGTCAAAAGACTGGTGGTCGTATGTTTAGTGATGCGGCTTTTGATGCACTTGATGATGATAATGAAGGAGAAGCGATTGATAAAGCTGAGGAGTTTGATGATGATATGCCGGTTATTGAGTTTACTGGGAAAAAGAAGTCGTCCAAGGGTGTAAATAAGGGTGGTGGTAGTGTGTTTGCAACAGCAGGTGTTGAAGAGTTAGATGACAATGAAGAGGTTGATAAAGTTGAAGATGAAGATGGAGATGTTGCTGCCTTCACTTTCTCAGGTAAGAAGAAGAAGTCGTCCAAGTCTACCAAGAAGATGGGTAATAAATTTAGTGCCTCGTTGCTTGATGAAGAGAATGATGAAGATGCTTCAGTTTCTGGTTCTGTTAAAACTAGTGATGATGTACCCGACTTTGAGGATGGAGATGGGGCATCTATTTCATTTACGGGTAAGAAGAAGTCATCTAAGAAGAAGGGGAATAGCACTAGCGTTTTTGCAACATTCAATGATGAAGAAGGGGTTGGGATTACAGACACTGCTGAACAACAAGAGCCTGGATTTATTGAAACTAATAATACTCAGGTTATTAAGGGTGAAGAAGTGGCAGAAACCTCAAAGAACAAGAAGAAGAAGAAAAATAAGAGCGGAAGGACTGCTCAAGAAGAGGAAGATCTAGATAAGATTCTAGCAGAGCTTGGTAAGGGACTGCCTATGGAAAAACCATCTGCTCCTCCTCCTCAAGAGGATAACATTGAAGTCCAGTTTGAACAACTAGCACTGGTGGATGCTGCAGGTGTGAAGGAAGGTGAGGAAGAAAAAGAAGAGTCTGCTGCAGCAAAGAAAAAGAAAAAGAAAAAAGAGAAGGAGAAAGAGAAGAAAGCTGCAGCAGCTGCTGCTTCAGAGATGAAGGAAGAAAAGGTGGAAGAAGCAAAAGCTGAAATAAACGAACCCAAAAGGTGTGATGCAAAAGGTAAAGCTGCAGAGAAGAAAGTGCCAAAGCATGTTAGGGAGATGCAAGAGGCAATTGCTAGGCGAAAAGAACTTGAGGAGCGGAAGGCTAGGGAAGAAGAGGAGAAGAGGAGGAAGGAAGAAGAGGAAAGGCGAAGGCAAGAAGAACTTGAGAGGCAAGCGGAAGAGGCTAGGAGAAGGAAAAAGGAAAAGGAGAAGGAGAAACTCTTGAAGAAGAAACAAGAAGGTAAGCTCTTAACAGGAAAGCAGAAGGAAGAACAACGACGGTTAGAGTCTATGAGAATTCAAATACTTGCCAGTGCTGGTGTTACTATCTCCACTTCAGACAAAGAAGCTGCACCCTCAAAAAGGCCAATATACCAGAACAAGAAATCAAAATCAGCTCATCATCATGCAAATGGTGCTGGCGCAGCTAAGGTGGATGAAAATGTAGAAGCTAAAGAAAAAGAGCAAGAGCAAGAACAAGAAGATGTTGAACCTGAGGGAGAGTCCATGGAAGTTGAAAATGTTGAAGAAGAGGTATCAGCAGATATGGAAGAGAAACATGTTCTTAATGGAGCTGAGGAGAATGGAATGGAGGAAGATGAGGAAGATGAGGAATGGGATGCAAAGAGCTGGGATGATGTTAATCTTAATGTGAAAGGTGCTTTTGATGATGAGGAGATTGATTCTGAGCCTGAAACTGTCTCAAAGAAAGAAATGAAGAGTGCTGCTCCAGTGACTCGCACTGCAGGTTTGATTTGTGGCCTAATTTAACTTTGGGGCAAGGAAGTTCATTTTGTATCTTTTCATTACCCTTTGCTTCTGACTCATGGTTAATTTTGTATTTTTCCTTTTTATAATTTTACAGCCCCTCCTGCAGCTGCTGAGCCTTCAGTTTCAGCCAAAACACCTGTTCCTTCACAACCAGTGAAATCTCAGGATATTGAACATAAGAAACCTCATCCTGAGAAGGGAAATACTGAGAAAAATAAGAGAAAAGATGTTTCTGCAAAAAATAAAACACCATCTTCAGATGCCACTTCTCGACTGGGTGAAGAAAACCTCCGCTCTCCAATTTGCTGTATTATGGGTCATGTTGATACTGGTAAAACAAAGCTGCTGGACTGTATCCGAGGCACTAATGTTCAGGAAGGTGAGGCTGGGGGAATAACACAACAGATAGGTGCCACATATTTTCCTGCTGAGAATATAAGAGAGAGAACCAAGGAATTAAAAGCTGATGCGAAATTGAATGTTCCTGGCCTATTGGTTATTGATACACCTGGCCATGAGTCATTTACTAATCTGCGGTCAAGGGGTTCTGGTTTGTGTGATATTGCAATCTTAGTTGTTGACATTATGCATGGGTTAGAGCCACAAACAATAGAATCACTAAATCTTTTAAAGATGAGGAATACAGAATTCATTGTTGCATTGAATAAGGTGAGATTATCGTCATCATCAAGTAGCTACTTCTCTATTTCCTGTTCTTTGGTTGTAATTTTGTTATTAATTTATAAAATTTTTGCAGGTGGACAGGCTCTATGGATGGAAAACTTGTCGTAATGCCCCAATAGTCAAGGCATTGAAGCAGCAGTCAAAGGATGTGCAAAATGAATTCAATAGGAGGCTTTCACAGGTATTATGCATTTAACTCTTTCTCCATGAGCTTTTCAGTTTATTTGCTATAATTAAAACTGTGTTACTCAATTTTTTTTTTTGGTATATTAGATTATAACTCAGTTCATGGAGCAAGGTTTGAATACTGAACTGTACTATAAAAACAAGGAAATGGGAGAAACTTTTAGTATTGTTCCTACCAGCGCTATTAGGTATGTGATTGACCCTTGTCTTCCCTTTGAGAGCCTCATTGGTTCTAAAATCCACAGTTCTTCGTGCCTTGGTTTTTTTTTTTTGGCTTTCCTTTTTTTCCCCATTTCCCCTTCTTAGTTCCTGTGTTCAGTTACTGATATGTAGCTTTTACTTATTTTAGTGGAGAAGGCATTCCTGATTTATTGTTGTTACTGGTTCAATGGACCCAGAAAACAATGGTTGAGAAGCTTACATTTAGCAATGAAGTGCAGGCATGTTTGCTTTCTGAGTTCTCACTATATAAAGCAATGGAATGCTTTAGGAAAGTGCAAATATCTGACAATTTTTTTGGTATCATTTGCCAGTGTACAGTGTTGGAGGTTAAGGTTATTGAAGGCCATGGAACAACAATTGATGTTGTGTTGGTCAATGGTGTGCTTCACGAAGGAGATCAAATTGTTGTTTGTGGCATGCAGGCAAGCTCAAAATCCTGTTCATTTTAAGAAATGATGAATGGTGTTCTAATCCAGTTAATTAATTTGATTTTCTAGGGGCCCATTGTTACCACTATTCGAGCCTTGCTGACACCCCACCCAATGAAGGAAATCCGAGTTAAGGTATGACTTTTTGATGTCTCTGCATCTATCACTCTTTGTTTTTCTTTTTGGCTGTATTGAATGATCTGAAAGTGGTATTTTGGTAAAATTTAGACGTAATGAATTGGAGTTTTGTTGCACTTAGGAATGGCAGAATTTACTTGTTTCTGCATTCTCTTAAGAGATTTATGTATTCTAACTATAAGCTGTTAAGGTGGCATTGGGATTTCAGTTCTTTTGTAAAATGATTCTATTACTGTTGCTAACTCATTTAAATGTGTGAAACTTGAAATAGTAGCAATATTATGCCACTTGCCTTAAGGATAAGTAATCGACTGCTTCTCCTATCTTTTCCCTATTCTTTTAATGAAATTTTATTGATATGAAAAATTCATACGATAGAGCAATTAATTTAGTAAATGTCTTCAGACTTATGACATTTTTGGAGTTTTGGATTTCCTAAGCTAATTACAATTTTGGAGTTTCCATTTGGATGAGTGTAAAGAGTGAGGATTACCCCTTACTTTTATAAGGTTATTAACAAATGATAAATGAACAATTGAGAAAGATTTCACCATTTATCTGTCATACTGCATAATTTTAAATTTCAAGACACTAAAAGCCTGCAAAATAGGTCAGGAAACCAATGTTCTTTTGGCAATTTTGGTCACATTGCTATAATATACTAATGTCAAAGATTGAGGTATTTCCTGATAGAATTGAAAAAAATTAGCTAAAAATGATAATTTTACTTCAACGTTTGGATTATTTTGGTTAGCAAGTAATTTTTTTATTTCTATTTTCTTTAGTTGTTTTCATTATCAAAATGAATCTCTCTCTCTCTCTCTCTCTCTCTCTCTCTCTCTTATCAGAGACTTATTGCTTGGAATAAGACATTGCAATGTATGCCTATTTCTTGGCTACCATTTTTTTTTGGGATAATGTTCATATGATTCAGGTTTGTTGTCAATTTATTGTTTTGGAGTTTTTGAAACTATAAGATCCTTTCTGTAGTTCACCAACTCATGTGATGGTTATGTTTCTCATGCATTATGCTTTAAGGATAGCTTTGAAAATTTTCTCTCAATTTAGGCATAGATCCTTTCACGTGCTTTACCAACTCAAAATAACTTCCAAAATTAGCCCTTGCTTTCTCTCATATGAAACTAGATGGTGATTTATTTGTTGTCTGACTCCAGGGGACATACCTACACCATAAAGAAATCAAGGCTGCGCAGGGCATCAAGATCACTGCACAGGTAATTTTGGTATGCAAAGTAATGAAGTGCCAATTTCAGGCCAATATGTAGCCTTATATTGTTCATAAAGTGTTCCTGTTAAATGGATTTTTGGTTTTCTTTGGTTCTGTTTTCATGCAGGGACTTGAGCATGCAATTGCTGGCACAGGTTTATATGTGGTAGGACCAGATGATGATTTGGAAGATGTCAAAGAAGCAGCTATGGAAGACATGACATCGGTGATGAGCCGAATTGACAAGAGTGGTGAGGGAGTCTATGTCCAAGCCTCAACCCTTGGGTCATTAGAAGCACTGCTGGAGTTTCTGAAGTCACCAGCAGTGAGCATTCCTGTCAGCGGCATAGGCATAGGCCCAGTTCACAAAAAGGATGTTATGAAGGCTAGTGTAATGCTTGAGAAGAAAAAGGAGTATGCCACTATCTTGGCATTTGATGTCAAAGTATCACAGGAGGCTCGGGAACTTGCAGATGATCTGGGTGTAAAAATTTTTATTGCTGATATCATTTATCACTTATTTGATCAATTCAAGGCCTATATTGATAATTTGAAGGAGGAGAAGAAGAAGGAAGCAGCTGATGAAGCAGTCTTCCCTTGTGTTCTTAAGATAATTCCAAATTGCATTTTCAACAAGAAGGATCCTATTATCTTGGGAGTTGAGGTTATTGAAGGCATACTGAAGGTATATATATAGTATTTTCAGTTCATTTTTGTGTTTGCTGTCAACTATTTCATCAGTGTGCTTCAGTGCTAGTGAAATGCTGGTATCAATTTATGACATGACATTGCCTCAGATAATGGATGAATATCTGGGGGGCGGCTTTTGGCTAGGGTTAGTATATAACAATGCATCATAGTTCATTGGAGGTTCATCGGGTCACCACATGTTTAACTTCTCTATATCTATTTATTAGTTACTTGATACCCTCACAGCCTTTTGGTAAAAGTGAAATTGGGCAAGTTGCTGAGATTTTCCAAATTTTCACTTCCATGTTATGCTTTTTTTATGTTCTGTTTTCTTGAATGATGCCAATAGTTTGGCCAGTTTCCATGTCAAATCTTAAATTATTAGGTATGCAATCAATTAGTGGAACATAAGTGCATACCATGTTAGGTGACATGGGATACTCTGTCTTTTAAACAGGTTGGGACTCCAATTTGTGTTCCTGAGCGAGATTTTATTGACATTGGCCGGATTACTTCCATTGAGAATAACCATAAGCCTGTTGATTATGCCAAGAAGGGCCATAAAGTGGCTGTTAAGGTATGGCACTGCATCTTTCATCTTTTGTTGATTTTTTATGGTTTAAATATTTTGTGACCTTAGGCACTAAATCTGATTTGGTCTTATTGGATTCTTTCTTGTGAATTTGGAGATTGCCTCCAACAGTTCTGAGGACCAGCAAAAAATGTATGGCAGACATTTTGAGCTAGAGGATTCACTTGTTAGCCATATTTCAAGGAAGTCGATTGATGTCCTTAAAGCCAACTATCGGGTAAGCATGACTTAAATCTGGATCATGATGACTAAATATGTGGTATCTCTGGTTTGTGGTATGGCAACAGGGACAATGCCGCCTAGACATTATTTAAATCTTAAAAACATGTTCTAATTTTCCAATTTAAACGTTACAAGTATTCTTTGACCATCCATTAACTACCCACCGAACCAAAATCCATTAACTACCCACCAAACCAACTCTATTATATCTAGAATTTTGTTAAATCTGTTGTAAAAAATCCACTTTGTGGTCCATGTTTCCAGTGAAAGGAAAAAAAAAAGAAGCTTGCTAGTCTTAAAATGCAACGGTAGTTTCTTCATTTTCATGTACCCCTCTCCTCACCATTCATGCACCATATGCTACTTAAGGAATCAGCATAGCCAAAATTCCCTTCTCTTGTTTTGACATAGTTTTTAAATTTTTATATTCTCTGATTCCCCTTTCCGGTTTTCAACCAAACACTATCTTCTTTCCTTTTCACTTCAAAGAAAATAACTGAACCAAAATTCCCAAGAAAATAGAATGGGAGATCCAGAGCACGTACCAGGGCAATCCAGGTTATTGAGTACTGCAATCTGGGATTCAGGATAATTCCTTGATTGCAGTACCATTTTGGGGGAGGATTTGTGCAGCAAATTAGGTATCTAGATCTGGGTATGCTTTTGTTAAATTTATTTGAGTGTAACCCAGAACCTCTCACGCCTACCACACTTAAGTTTTGGCAAAATTTGACACTTATGTCTTTCCTTTTTCAAAAATGAAATAAAATTAAACCTTTAATTTGTTGGGAAAGCAGTCCTTCCAGTAGGCTATTAAGCAAGAAATTGTTTTATTTAGTGAATTACTGAAAATGTGTTTTGTTCCCTGAAACTTGTGCTAAAATATGAAACAGATTTTTTATTTATTATTATTTTTTTCAATTTTTTTTAAATTTTGCTTTCAGTATTTTTTTCTTGCAGTACAGGTTCCCTATTTTAATGGTAATCCTAGAGCTTCATACCACCTTACTCAACACCTTATCTTCATATTGCATTTTGGCACAATATATTTCACCTTTTAGCCTCCATCACCCCATCTTAAACTATGATTTGAGTCTTCAATATAATTTGAGTTACTGTCCGCGAGATTCAAATTCACTTTATTGGCCTAGTGCTCCACAGTCATTAGAAGGGAGTAAGCAAGTCAAATCACTCTAGCCACTAGATCCAGCTTGCAAAATACTCAATATCAACTCTACTTTTATGAAGCTGAGCGTCATTTTGAGTAGTAGAGGAGTAAATGTCACACACCGTGAAGGTTTATCCGGAATTCCCCGTATATGTACAATTTCCCACACATGTATAATATTTTGGAAGGTCATTGTACACCATTAGATTAAATGGATCTTGGTCGTCCATTAAAGTAGGTAGGAATTAATCCTGACCCTCCATCTGGTAGGTGAGAATCAATTTTGACCATCCATTTTAGAAAGTGGGAGTTGATCTTGATCATCCATCTGGTAGTAGGAATTAATCCTAGTTATCCATTTTGGTAAGTAGGAGTTAATTCAAACCATCCATCTGGTAGGTGGGAATTGATCTCGGCCGTCTATTGAGAAGGTGAATGCCTGTATATAGGTTATGTAGTTCATTTGTATGCATTCAAGCAATTCTTAAGCATTCTCCAAGTTCTCTCTTCTTTCAAAGTTCTCTAGCTTATTTGTTTTCTTGCTAGCATTCGAAGGAGAGGCTGACTAGCATTCTTACTAAGGAGATTGCTAGCATTCTTACTAAGGAGATTGCTAGTGCCCCACTAAGTCTAGCTAAACTTCTATTTTAGAACTCTGGCCTTTTGCTGGTTTAATAAAGCATCTAATTTACGGTATTAAATATATTTTGTATATCAATTTTACTTAAATAACAATTTATATGATAAAAGTGCATATTCAAGCTCAAATTCTATTTGCTAGGGCTTATCTTGTACTTGAATAAAATTTTTATTTGAATTTATAATGACATTGGACCCAAGGTTGAGGTCAGCTCAAGTATTTTAAGCTCGAGTATCTTGTTATCTTGTTGAGCAAGTTTGAAAAATAAAGCTTAATTGAGTGAGTTGAGCTTGACCTTGATAAAACTCCTAATAGTATTGTTAGTTCTCAATATATTGGGGTAATGTTAATGGATTAGCACGCAAAATATGTGGAGACTTTTCTGATGTTGTTAAGCGAGTTTTTGTTTCTGTAAACAGGATTAGTTCCTTCTATTAGATTGACAAACTCCAAGAGTGAATTGAAAACCATTGGCATGCATTAGTATTGACTGATATTGAGCTTATGCTGTGTGGTCCTTGGGAGTTTGAAGGGGGTGAATGGGTGGATTTATACATTAATTTTGCTGATCTTGATGGTTTGAATAATTTACCATTTTCAATAATTGAAGTCTTTTCTCCAATTGCTTATGTTTCCCTTGTCATGTGTAGGATGATTTGTCTATGGAGGAGTGGAAGCTGGTTGTCAAGCTGAAGAACATTTTTAAGATACAGTAGATGTAAATGACTCTTTTTACAAATACTTCCAAGGAGCTTACAAATGAGATTAGTTCTGATGTGAAGAAGCAGAGGATCTGTTGGGCAACAAGGTTTGATCTTTGAGACAATTCGGTTGTACTGAGGATATCAACCTTCATAAAAAAATCGGCAATTTTCTCTCTATTGAGGGGGCCCTTCATCGAAGTTGATGGAATGGGAAAATGGTTTTCATGGGGTCCCGTTGATCTTTGAGATGATTTTCTCCTAGCTTTGCGCTGTGGTATAGGGCGCTATGTAAGCAGAGCAGATATACATGGAGAGGTATTGTATATAGCTGGAGAATACGACTGATGAGTCTATCTGAAGAAAATCATCGTTTGCTGGAAATTTAACAAATTCTTTCCTAATTTATATTCTGAGATGGAGCATTAAAATCTTTTTGTGTCCCTTTAGAGTTCAACTAAATTCAGTGTGTTGTGTAAGAAACCAATTTGACATTTCTTATGGGGATCTTCATGGAGATGTTGCACAGTATTCCCAATTTTGTTATATTAATGTCTTTTTGGAATAAATCATGTCCTTTTAATCCTCTTATTATTATATGTTTGAAACTCTTAGGAGTGCTAAAACGTCATTTTTATTTTCAGCAAATTACTGTGCCCCTCAATATAAGGCAATATTTACCGATGTTTTTAAATTCGGCTGGGTCAACTTAACTGATAAAAGCAGTCGGAGTTGAAGTAAAATTTTATTAAAATATAATTTTTAATATATTTATACATAATAAATATAAAAAATAAATATATTAAATCTATTTTAGGTCAAATATTCCATTGAAGTTGAACCAATTAAAGTAAAATTTTATTAAAATATAATATTTAATATATTTATATACAATAAATATAAAAAATTAAATCTATTTTATGCATAATTATACATTCAAAATGTTAATACTTATAATATTTATAATTTAAATTAATACATAACAATGTTTGAAGATTTTTTTAAATATATTTTTATTAAATAATAGAATTGTGTTGTTTATATTTTTTTTAATTTTAAATCTATTAGAATATAATTTTTCAATTAAAATAATACTTTCAATAGGAATCAAAATAATTTATATGTAAAATTTGCAATATTGTATAGTAACATTGAAAATACAAATACTATAATTCAACTTTATTAAATTTACAAGACTCTTAAATAATTTTGTGGATAATTAAAATGATTTTTTAATATATATATATATATATACCATTACTTATATTTTATATATATATATATATATATATAATTCATTTCTAAATTAAAATAAAATTTTGGTATAATAAAAATACCTTGTATTAACCAATATTCTTTTTATGCTTTGTATATGAAGCAAAAGTGTCATATTGGTACAGAAGTTAAAAGCTTGCAAAACATCCCTCCAAACTACGGTTCAAATCTTAGCAAGACTATTTCTTGAATTTTATCAATATTTTCTATCCGTTCAGACTGGATAAACCGTGACTGGTTCACCAGTTTATGATTAAATTGGTCGGTTCATCGGTTTTTTAGCCGATCTATACCATCCTCGATTTTGATGCTCAAAGCCGATCAGGACGGCGGTTTTTACAATCATGATATTTGCACATAGGTTATTATATTTTTATAACTCAACCCGACATTTGTTAATTTTTAATACTAAAATTCTATTATGATTTGATAAGGGTGTTAGTTTCATCAAATGAACTTTTTGTATAGATAGAATAAATTAATGAGAGAATACTATGTAAATAAAATAATTTTATGACATTCTTTTATTTATTTGGTTTATATAGATTCGGTTTATATAAATTAAATATGATTGCTTTTGGCTTTTGAGGAGTATCCAATTATAGTTTGCCCAACATTTGCTAAGGAATTTTGGAGATACAATGTAGTACCCACTACCCAAAATATTTGACCCCTCCTCTTGATCATTTAGTTTAGTGTCTATAACGTTAGTTATTGAGATTAACCACTAGTTTTTAAAATGCTAAAAGATGATTTTCTATTAAAAAAAACTGAATTTTTTAATTAAAAATTGGCTTTTATATATTTAATATACAAGATAATTTTTTATTTGTACTTAGATCAATTTATAATAATTTTTATTGATTAAAAATTATATTTTCTATTATAAGTGTTTAATTAATTATTTTTAAAATTTTATATGATATTCATTATAAACAAATAAAAAAGTTAGTATATGTATCACATTAACAATATAATACAATTATCAATAATTATTTTATAATTTATAATTAAATTTTAACTACTAAATTTCTAAATACTTCAAAATAAATTATGAATAGTTGACCGTCATAGTTAGCTGTTAACAGCTGACCATTATTGTTATCCATTAACAGCTGATCTTCATCGCTAATAGTTAATAGTTAACCGACATCACTAACCACTAACAATCAACTGTTATCATTGGTTGTTAATAGTTTATTTTCTCATATATACCAAACAAATTTTTACTCTTGGAATCAATCTTTCTATCGTTTGGAAAATGATGGAAGCTTGGAAATTTTCTAAGTTCTCAATATTTTAAAATAGTTAAATAAGTTTTTGTTATAAATATTATAATGTCTTTTGGATGTTTATAACTCTCACACCCATATTCTTCATTAAATTTCATAATCTCTCATCCTATGATCTTTTAGCTTAATTGTATAGTTTAATTGTACTATACAAGAATTAGTGCAATTAAAGCACATGCAATAGTGAACCAGAAATTCATTAATCGAAATATTTTTACTGTTTGGCATGACTGGTTGGGTCACTTCAGTCAACAATGATGTATATAATAATTGAATATTCAAATAGACATTCCTTAGAGAGCCAAAATATTTTTCAATTCAATGAATTCTCATGTGTTGTTTGTTCTCAAGTCAAATTAATTATTTGATTTTTATTAGTAAAAGTCGGATTAAAATTTTCTGCATTTTTAGAAAGAATTTATGATGATATATGTGGGCATATTCATCCACTATGTAGACCATTTAAATATTTTATAGTAATGATAGATGCACCTATACGGTGGTCACATGTGTGTTTATTATTAACTCGCAACTTGACGTTTGTAAGATTGTTTGCTCAAATAATTAAATTACATGCATAATTTCTATATTATTCAATGACAAATGCTAGTAAATTTACATTCCAAACTTTTATTAATTATTGTATGTCAATTAGGATAACCATTGAAAAACTTGTTGCTCATGTTCATACACAAAATGGTCTTGTAAAATCTTTTATTAAATGTCTTCAATTAATAGCAAGATCATTACTTATGAGAACACAACTCCCCATTTCGGTTTAGAGACATGTTATTTTGTATGCAACAACACTAATATGCATTAGGTCAATATCATATCATAAGTTCTCCTCATTACAATTGGCTTATGGTCATGAGCTAAATATTTCTCATTTAAGAATTTTCGGATGTGCAGTTTATGTTCATATTGCTCCACTACAAAGCACTAAAATTGGACCTCTAAGAAGATTGGGAATATATATTGGATTTGAATCTTCTTCCATTATTAAATATCTCGAACCATTGACTAACGATTTATTTACAACATAGTATGTAGATTGTCATTTTAATGAAATAATTTTCCAACATTAGGGAGAGAAGTGAAATAACTGGATTAAAGAAATTATATGGAATGTCTTATATTTGACACATTTTCGATCCTCGTACTAAGCAATGTGAACAAGAAGTACAAAAAATAATACATTTAAAAAATATGACAAATCAATTGTCTAATATTTTTACTGACATTAAAAGAGTAACCAAATTACATATACCAGCTGCAAATGCTTCAACTTGAATTGATGTCACTGTTAGGACAATTTGCTATAACTAATGAGTCTAAAACATGCTTGAAACATGGTAAGTCAATTGGTTCCAGAGATAAAATTTCTAGAAAATGAATAGGAGCTAATCAATAAGATAACCCTAGTGAGGAGGCAGAAACTTTTAAAGAATATGTTGACATAATAAATAATAAATCTTCAGAAGATGTTCTAGTACTTGAAAATAATAACAATAAAAAGATCTAAATAAATTATGTCATTACAGAAAAAGATGAAATAAGAAGAAAATAGTCGATGACAACATCTTTGCTTATAATGTAACAATCAATATCATGGAGGAAAATGAGGACTATAGCCAAAAACAATCGAAGAATATGTCAATATAGGTGTGATTGATCGAAATGGAAAGACGTAATGCATACTGAATTATATTCACTTAATAAACATAAAAGTTTTCAGACTAATAGTTCGAACACCTGAGGGTGTTAAACTTGTAGGATACAAATGGATATTTATGTAAAAACAAAATGAAAATAACGAAATTGTAAAATATAAAATGGGATTTATGGCATAAGGATTTTCACAAAGGTTTGGTATTTATTATGAATAAATATATTCTATTGTGGTGGATGCGACAACTTTTTAATACTTTATAAGTCTTACAAAACATTACAAACTTTATATGCATCTTATGAATGTTGCTATGGTCTATTTTATATGGTGATCTTGATAGCAACATCTATATGAAAAATGTTGAAGGATTTAAGATATCTAAATTACAAAACTTCAGGAGATTTATTTTATTAAGTTACAAAGATCATTATATAGGCTAAAACAATAAAGACGAATGTAGTACAATCGTATGAGTAAATACTTGTTGAAAGAATGATATTAAAATAATCATATTTTTCATGTATTTTCATAAAGAAATCAGAATCTGGATTTGCTATTATTGCTATATATGTTGATAATTTAAATATTATTGGAACTCCTAAAGATCTTGTCTAGACAGTTGATCATTTGAAGCATGAGTTTGAAATGAAAGATCTTGGAAAAATAAAATTTTATGTTGATCCACAAATCAAGTATTTAGCTAATGGAATCTTAGTGCATCAATTAAATTACATAGAAAAAGGTCCTTAAAAAATTTATATGGATAAAACACATCCATTAAATACACTAATGGTTGTGAGGTCATTTGATATGAAAAAAGATTATTTTCGACTTCGAGAGGATGGATAACCATATTTGAGTGCAATTGATGCATTATTATATCTTGTTAATACTACACAGTTTGATATAACATTTTCAGTAAGCTTATTAGCAATATATAGTTCTTATCCTACACAAAGACATTGGAATGAAGTTAAACATATTTTTTGTTATCTCCGAATAACAATTGAGATAATACTTTTTTATTCAAATAAATCTATATCAAAACTTTATGCCGATGCATGATTTTTATCTAACCCATATAAAGCTCGATATCAAATATGTTATGTTTTTATAAGTGGTGAAACTATTATTTCATAGCGATTAACAAAATAAACATTGATTGTCACATTTTTAAATCATGCTGAAATAATTGTAATTCATGAAATAAGTTGGGAATGCATATAGTTGATACAAATGACAAAATATATTCAAAAAACATGTGATTTATTTGTTAGCAAAAGAATTTTTACAGTATTATATGAAGATAATGTCATATGCATAGCATAACTAAAAGGAGGTTACATTAAAGGAGACCGGACAAAACATATATTTTCTAAGTTCTTTTTTCATACATGATCTTGATAAAAATGGATAAATTGATGTTCAATAGATATGTTCAAGTGATAACCTAACAGATTTATTTGCAAAAGTTTTGTCCATTGCTATATTTGAAAGATTGGTGCAAAATATTGAAATGTATCGGCTTAGAGACTTGAAATAATATTTTTATGAGAAGGAGAAAATACACATTATATTATTTTTCTTGACTAAGTTTTTGTCTCATTGGATTTTACTAGCAAGGTTTTTAATAAGGAAGCTTCATTTGCGTATCACACAAGAAATGTACTCCTTTTCCTATACTAAGCTTTTTTCCATAGGGTTTTTTCTAGTAAGATTTTAACAAGACATATTATTGTTAATAGACATCTAAGAGGGAGTGTTATAAATATTATGTTATAACTCTCACACTTATGTTTTTCGTTAAATTTCATAACCTCTCATTCCATGATCTTCTAGTTTAATTGTAATCTATATTCACAATTAAATTTTGTAATTCGTGTCTTTTGATGCACACATGTAAACATATAAATATATACTTGGTGAATAAACAAAGGATAAGTGAATATATTTTCTCTACTTTCTACTATCTTCTTCATTTCTATTCCCTATTATATTCTTCATTACATACTTTATTTTGTCTAATTTTATAACAATTCTAACTATGGTTGGCTCAAAAATTTGTGTGGCCTTAGGCAAAAGTTAATTAGGAGTTCTTTAATATTATGAACAAAAATTTTAAAATTATTTAAATTTTACTTTTCTTATTTTTTAAGATGCAAAATCACTAACTAAAATTTTATATTCAAGTTTAGAAAACCAATCTTTTAGAAAATAAGAAAAAAACTTTAAGTAGATGAGTTACACAATATTTAAAAAAAATAAAGTATAAAAAGTAAAAATTAAAAAAAAAATGATTTCTCTATGTAAGAGAGAAACATAAATTGTTCAAAGACAAAAAAGAGAGATAGAAACAGATAAAAAATAATATAAAAAAATATTTAAAGTTTAGTTTATTACATAAAGTCAAATTAGTTATATTTAATTCAATTTGTTAATTAGACTTTTTAACTAATAAAACTGAATTTATCCACAAAATTAAGTCAATTTTTAATTTTTAATGTAACAGTTTAAACTGATCACAAATAATTAGTCGTTTAAATTTAAATGTCACACATTTAAAATCTAATAAAATAGTATAATTCTTTTTCTTTATATAATTGATAAAAATATTTGAGGGTGAAAACACTTATGTATTTAATAAAAAAAATAGGGGACCTCAAAAATTGGGACATTAAGGCCTATGCCTTAAACCGGCCATGGTTCTAGCATTTTACACATTTTTTAATCTTAGTATTTTTTAATTATATTCAAAATTTGACCAAGTAAGATAAAACCGATCCTAATTAATGCTATCAATCATAATTGAACTTATTCTTAAACCTATAAATAAATATAAGAAAAAATTGCATATTTTGATAACTAAAGAGTACAAATTTTGCTTGTTAAGATTTCAAATATTTATTGTTGAAATTAAGCTCTCAAATTTAGGTACGTCAATTTCTAAACCAACTTAGAAAATCAAACCCAATGTGTCAACTAGAAATCGATAAAAAAAAATTTTGAGTAGAGTCAGGGTCAATCTAGGGGCAACTCGATTTTTAAAAAACATTTATATATATTCTTTTTTACTCTTTTTTTATTATTTTAAGTTGCTAAATTAAATATTAATTATTCTAAAATTAATTTAATTTTTAAAATTAATTAATTTAATATTAAGTATTATTTATTAAATAACATTAATTTAAATTAAAGATTAACTATTTCAAAATTAATTAATTTTAATTAGTTTTATTTATTAGTTTAACATTAAGTATTAACTATGAACTTAGTAATTTAATTTAAAATTAATCTTTAAGTTCTATGAACTATTAATAAAATCAGAAATATTGTTTAAAAATTTTAATTACTAATAATTAGCAATTTGAGTTCAATTAATTAAATTAAATTCAAATTCAAATGACTAAATTGGACTCCAATTTAATTTAATTTAAATGAATTAATTGATTTTAAATTTTTATCCAATCAATTAAACTCCAATTTAATATAATTGAGTTCAATTAATCAATTTCAATTTAACTAATTTAACATTTGAACTTCAATTTGAGTCAATTTTATCAATTAGAACTTATATTAATCAATCAAATCTCAATTTAATCAATTGAGCTTTTGAACTTATTTTAAATTTAATTTAATCAATTATAACTTATATCACCTTAATTTATTCAATTAAATCTCATATTAATCCAATTAATTTCAATTAATCAATTTTTATTTAATCATTTAAAGTTCAATTAAATGAATTCAAATTCAACTATTGAGCCTCAATTTAATTAATTAAACTACAATTTAATCCAATCATATTCAATTAATCAATTTCAATTTAATCAATTGAACATTTAAACTCCAGTTTAATAAATTGTAGCTCATATTAATCAATTTGCATTTAATTAATCAATAAAATTCCAAATTAATCTAATTAAATTCAATTAATTAATTCTTATTCAATCAATTAAAGTTAAATTTAATGAATCAACTCAATTTATTAATTAAATGCAAATTGAATTATAATTGATGAAATAATATAATTGAACCCAATTTAATCGATTTGCGATTTTAAATTCAATTAATCAATTTTTATTGAATAAAATGAAGTTCAATTTAAAACCATTTTAATTATTTTAAGAACAATTAATTAATTCATTTCAAATCTAATCCAATTAGATCAATTAATTAATTTTAATTTAATCTATTGAACTTCAATTTAAGTTCAATTTTATTAAAAACAAGTTCAAATGTTCAATTATTAATCAATTTTAATTTCATCAAATTGATGTTCAATTAATAAATTGAATCCAATTTAATTGAACTTCAATTGAATCCAATTAAATTCAATTTTAGATCAATGAATAAGTTGAGTCTTAATTTAATCAATTGAACTTCAATTTAATCCAATTTAATTTAATTTAAGATCAATGGGTAAGTTGAGGTTAAATTTAATTAATTGAACTCCAATTTAATTTAATTAAATTTATTTAATCATTTCTATTTAGTCAATTGAAATTCAATTAAATTTTAATTTTAATCTATTTAAATTTAATTAATTAATTTAACACTATTTTATCAATTGAAATTTCTTTTAAGCTCATTATCAATTTAAATTTAAATAAATTAATCATTGAATTCTAATTTAATCAATGTAAATTCAATTAATTAATTTAATCAATTAAATCCAATTCAGTTCAATTAATCAATAAATCACAATTTAATCCAATTAAGTTCAATTTAAATTAATTTAATCAATTGAATTCTTAATCTATTTTATTTCTATTAATCAATTTATATTTAGTTTCATAAATTGAACTCCAGCCTAATTAATTAATTAATTTAAATTTAAATTCAACTAATTAACTGTACTCAAATTTAATCAATGAATTGATTTGCAATTTAATCAAATTGAATTCCAATTTAGTTCAATTAATCAATAATCCTAATTAATTTATTAAAATTCAATTAAACCATACTTTAGTTATTTTTTTTTTATTTTGAACGAAATCCCGACTTAAGTTATACACTTTAATTATAACAATATTATTTTTAAAATCCATCTAGACTGGCTGATCGAAATTGTTAAACAGAAATGAAATAAGGAGAGCAGGACTTGAACCGATGACTTGGTAAGAGTTTATAGAAGCGATCTACCGTTACACAACAACCCACATATCTATTAAAAAAATAAAAACAAAATGTGAGAATTTTTAAGTTAGAATTGTTGATGTGGATCCCACTTATATGGGGCTACCAGCAATGGTTAATTAAAAAAATGAACCTTTTTTGGGGTTTTGAAAAGCCACCTAGGTGGCCCCTACTTTATTCCTTTTGTTCATTTTGGCCAACCATTTTGCTTATAAATATGGATACAGATTTGAGCATTTTGTTTTTACATGATATGAAATAATATTGAGTTGATTGCATATGAATTTAAACTAAATATTATAATCGTATCAATATAATTATATAATTATGATATAAAAAAATTTTATTATAAAAAAATTTATTTATCTAATCTATTAAAATACGATTAAAAATATATTATTTTATTAATTATTAAAAAATATCTAATTATTTTATGTTACTATATTAAATTCAAACTATATAAAAATTTGAAATATATATATATATATATATTAATAAATTAATTATATAGCTATTATTTTTATATTATATTAATATATTTACCAACTCATGTTTAGATGAATTAATATATTTTAAATAAATAATTATTTTTCACCTAATTTTAAAAAATCTAATAAGAAAAAATTTTAGGAAATAATATTGTCTAACTCTTTTTTTTTTTTTTTTGCAATAATTAATCTCACATAGGTAAAGATAATAAATTAACAGACAAATGAATTCTATAAAAAAAATAATTATGAGGTTTGACTTATACTATTGAACCAGTTAAAATTGGTTTATTAAATTGATTGGTTTGAAAATAATTAGGTGAATTGATTTTTATGAGAATTAATTATATACTCAGTTTAATTAGACACAATTAGTTAATTATTTTAAATATAATTGTATATGATATGTTTAATGACACGATATGACATGGTTAAAATCTGCGTTTATACTATACGACATGATTAATTAATTATTTTATGTAGGAATTTAATATAATCATGTCATATCCGATTGAAACACGATACGATACAAATTGCTAGCCTAATATGCAGCGAGACAAAAATCTAGAGGATAAATTCTTTGACGAGTGTTTGAGAGAGTTGAATTTTTTTTATGAATATTTCTAAAAATGTGAGTGATAATATTTGAGATATTTTTGGAAAATATTTGATTGCTATTATTTTGAGATAATATCATATTATTTTATTGTCTCTAACTATTGGCTAGAAAAAACTCTCTTTGTATTTATTAATTTTTATTAGAGGTAGTAAATTGTTTTGGAATTTATCCTATGAACGTAACCCAATCAAAAATTGAATTATATTAAATTGTTGGTACTATTTTTGTTGATTATTTTTATCATGTATTCATTTTGTTATTTTACCCATTGGGCCTAATCATATTAAAAAAAAATTTCTGCCTATTATAATAAATAGAGGTTCTTTGCTTTGTTTTTGTTGCATCATTTGAGCTTCTCTTATCTCTGGTTCGGTATTAAAAACATTTAATTATAAAGTATAACCCTTTATAAAGTTTAGTTATATAATTTAGTAGTTTACTCTTACATACTTTAATTATAAACAACTATAATTATACAATTTAGTAATCTATTCCACAATAATAATTTATTCGGTCACCTAAGTAATATTTTTTATTATTAATATTCCTGAAATATGTAAAACTTACATGTAAATGTAGATACACATATTATTAATTTAATACTTAAAAAATTAATAGAAATTGATAAATAATTAAAAAAAGATTCAATTTTTATTATTTGAAAATAATTCAATACAATTTAGTAGAGAGAAAATATGATATGCCTAAACTCAAAAATAAACTGAGGATAATCTGATTAAATCTGATTCAAAATTGACTCAAAAATATCTATCCAAATTCAAAATATACAAATCCAAATAAGAGTTTGTTTGATTCAATCACCATGTCTAAATCCGATCCAAAACCGAAAAACCCTAAGACTAACCCACAAATTTACTCAAATTTTTGTTTTCTTTAAAATTAGGTTTTCAAATATTAATTGTCTATATTAACTCTCTAACTTTGATTTTGTACTCTCTGACAAACATCATGTGGGAGGTTTTGTAATCTTTCCATCCATGTATGTGAAAAGTAATGATATATAAGGATATCTTATAGTACGCAATAGAGATTTATTTCTAGTAATTCACAATGATGACAAAGGAGTACGCATAAGCTAACAAAGTTATCACTTCAACTTCTACTGACCCTTTGGCTTCTTCTCACTAGTAATTAATTATGGACAAACAGTTAGCATATTACAATTACGAGCATAACTCCACTTAAAAGAAAAAATAAAAGACAAGTAAAAAACGAAACGCGATATCTTAGATCCAATCTATATTAAATCAAATCAATGAGAAAATATTATATACATTATTTTATTTATATGATATTATCTGATTGATTAGATTTATAGATTCACTCGTACAACATGATCATTATAAGAAGTGGAAGTTTCAAGTTAAAACCATATAGTCGGAAAAGTAAACGAAGAATCGGTATCACAGGGCACTCGAGCCGATCAACCTGGTTAAACCAAATGTTATAGCCATAGCGAGGAGTCCACCAACAAAAACTCTAAGTGAAGACCTAACCACCGGTGCCTTCCCCAACACAGCACCTAACCACCCAAATACCAACAAAGCCAAGCTCACTGCCCCAACCACAGCACCTAATCTTGCCTTATAATTTCTTATAAAAGAAGCAGCTAACAATGGCACCATTGCACCCACTGAGAAGGCAATAGCTGAAGCAGCAGCTGCTTGTAATGGGTTTGGCAAACTTTCCTTCTCTCCTTCATCTTCTTCTTCTTTGCCACCATTTCCTCCTTTTTCTTTATCTCTCTTCATTTGAGCTAATTCTATATCCAACTGTGAATAAACAGACACAAACTCACCTATGGCCATGCTACAAGCCCCAGCTACCAACCCAGCAAACCCAGTTAATATCATTGACTTGACATCTTGCTTAACAGCACCAACACCCATCATCAACGATGCGGTGGAGACCAGGCCGTCGTTGGCCCCGAGAACGGCGGCTCTGAGCCATTGTGCTCTCTTTGAGTAGTCGAAGTCGTTGGTGGGTTCGATCTCTAGGGTGTCGTTGAGAGAGGATTGGTTACTTGCCATTGAAGGAAATGATGATAAAAGAAATTGAATTTATGAGAATAATTGATTGAAGAGAAATTAGAGAGAAACTAGTGTGGAAGACACACGCCCTCAACAAGGGTATTTATGGAGGGAGAAGATAGTGAAGGTGGAGGCAAATGCGGGGTCTCTGAGTCTGTCCACTAATGGGAGATTGATCTCACTAATTCGTTCAATCAAATTACTTTATGGTCAAGAAATTAGGGGTGTGTGTGTGTATATATATATAGAGGATTATTTATCAAAAGGTTTTTCAAGAAAGAAAAAGAAGTAGAGGAAGACTCAAGTTGAATTTTAAATATTACCAAAAAAGGAAAATTAATAATAAAATTGAAGAAAATTAATGATAGGTTGGTCAAAGAAGAATCGCTTTAGATAAGATAAAGATGATAAACGAAACTTTTTTTCCTTTTTCTTTTTGGGTACGAGATGATAAATGAAACTTTTGATTTGGAATAAAGAATTATGCATACATAAATGTACATGAAGCCATTTTTCTTTATTAAAATTGCATGCATGTTTGTTAATTTATTTGAATTGTAGAAAAACCTTTAATGTATAGAAGAATTCCTCAATCAAAAATACTTTGAAATATAAATTGATTTGTAATGTCATCTAATCATAAGACAAAAAAAATGAAAAAAGAAAAAGAAAATAACACAAATAGATAACAAAGATTAATCCAAACCCTTTGAATCTTGGAAGTCATGTAGATATGGATATAATAATAATACATAATTGCATGGTCAACTCCTTGGTGCTCAAAACTACATGAGGCTTAAATTCTATTTAAATCTAATGCGATTGGACAAGGGAAGTTCAAAAACAATATATGTACCTGGTCTGGATAAATATTTTCCGAGAAGGATATGATAATTATGTTGTTTTACGCTAATAATGAAGAAGAGGAAAAGAGAGCGACACCTTTATCAATCCAAAAGGAGAAAATGCACTTTAAGGAAGTTATACCTAAATACAAGCTCACGACTACTCATGACTAAAGCATGACTATTAGACAAGACAAAAACAATAAAACAAATGATTCTAATATACATGAAAATGAAGGAAAAATACATGTTTTTTAAACCTTCCGTTTCTTCTTCGGTTATATAATCAATTTTTTTTTTTTCTAATTTTACTGAATTTGTATCGGATATACCAATTAAATATATAAAACGTTTTTTTTCTAATTTTTAAAGTGTTTCATACCTAAAACTCGAACTCGATACTTAGGAAAAGAAGTCTATGACATTAAGTTTTATCTTTTGGGGGTTATATCATCATTTTTTTAATATATCTTATAAAGATTGAGTATATTGCATTCATGATCTCTCGATATTTTTCATAATTATAGGTAATTTATGTAGAATTAGTAGCATATTTAGATAAATTAATTACAATTCTCTCACTTTTTTAGTTCAGTCAGTTCAACCACACAGCTAGCTCATTGGTTCTTACATTAAAACAACTAAGCAAATGTAAACTTATTGATAATTGATAATTTGCTCCATTTTATAATACCTAATTATTCTGCAGTTATTTAGCCTTCGACTTCCTTAGCAAGTCTTAAATTTTAATGTGAAAAAGCATATTTTGGTTCTGGAAATTTATGAAATTGTGCAATTAATCTCTCAATTGAAAATTTATTTAACTTTCCTAACCCACAAATTTAATTGACACTCTTAACTATCAATTTTGAGTTAATATAGTCCATTTTCATGAAACTCTTAGTATCTAATTGATGACTATTAAAGAAGTCAATTGAATAAATTTTTTTGTTAGCTAATATTTATGAATCACTTGGCACTTTAGTCAGGGATAGTCAATTAAACATATTTTCAATTGAAGAATTAAAGTTAATTTTAAATTGATATTTAAGAGAGTTCATTGTAAATTTTTAGTTAATTAAGGGATTTAATTCCATAAATTTATAAGATATTCAATGTTCAAAATACACTTTTGTTTCTTAATTTAATTAACCTAATGCATACCTGACCAAAATTCTTTTTTTTTTAAAAAAAAAAAAAGGACTTTCTTACATATAAATACTATATATGTACCTCAAATAAAAATCTATAGATATACACACAGACCCAATATCTTTTTTCCTCAAAGAACAGAATGAGAGTTCGTCAAAATGGATTGCTGAATCGGAGAACACTAATTAATTTAGTAGAGAGGAAGGATTGTGGGAATGAGATAATATTAGTAAATGAGAGAGGAGTGTGCATTCCACACGAATGCCACCATATTCCATTTTTTTTTTTATCAATCAAAAGAAATCCATATTGGAATTTTTATTATTTCATTTTCAACTTCCACTCAAAGAGACCATTTTATATCATTGTTGGGTTTCCATCTTCTTTAATGGCTCCCATTTCTCTTTTATAATTCATGCCTTTGTGCGCAAAAATATTGGCTTTTGTGCATAAATAATTCCTCTGAAGTAAAGCAAGATTCATTTTGGATCTCCTGTATACTAAAATCATGGTTGCTAGCTCAGTGGTACCCTTTTACTTGGGTCAATTGAATTTTTTGTTCTTGAAAAAAAAAATTGTGCTCCCTTAAAAATGTTTTGTAAGATATCTCAATCAGCAACTCATAACTAACTATAATTTCAATCAATTATTGATTTCAAAAGCTTCATTTTCGATATTTTTTCATTAATGTTAGCTAATTGAAATTTATAATAATACCTTTAATAGTCAATTAATGTATAAACAATAACTAATATATTTTTACTAAATATGTATAACTTTTTTTAATCAGCTATCTGCTACTTAAAACAGCTCAACCAAATGAACCATTTAAGTCTTATTTATTCTCGTCGTTGCTCTGAAAATTTAATTAGATGCAAAATAGTAAAAATATGACTTGCTTATATAACAATGCTTTAAAATGAGCACGAAGTATAATAATGAAGATTATGAACTCTCAATAACTCGAATCTGATCCATTATTATATGGAGTAGAAACATCCAAAATAATAGTCAAAAAACTTGTAATTTTTTCTTTTTTATTTCCAAAAGCAAGGGTAATGACTAAAGAAGGCATATATATATATAACAAAGCAAATTAAAGCAAGAAGTACTTGGTTTGGGCCCTTGTTGGGTGCATTAGTGTCGCACAATGTGGAACAGTAAAGGTGCAATTGGAGACTGCATTTGCATTATATATGAGTATAGTCCATTTTGGATAAAATCAATAATACAATTAGGTCTTTTCTTGTCTTCCATTGCCCCGAGTTAGTGTTACATATATGTTCATGGGATCCAATCCTATAATCCTTTTTATCTTGGTTTGAATATTAGTGGTTGCAATGTGACATAAAGGTAATTAATTAAAATGCGGACTTACATATACACACACTTAGTTAGAATTTTCTAATAATATTATTCATTCTTAAATTTTAACCTATGAAATATGTTGAACCGAAGGGTTTCTATTATAGTAGCACATGGAATTTTGCTTTTCTGATGAAATGTTTCAGATTCGAGACTTAACCCCACCCCTTCTCTAGATTAAAATAATAATAATAATATCTGAGGCAACTATTTGCCAGGGTTCAATAAAAAATGGCAAGGAAAAAATAATGAAATTTTTAGGCAGAACACTCTAAAGGATTAAAATTTTACCAATTTTGAGGTCAAAACATATTACTCAAATTGACTCATTACTTCAAATTCGAATTAAAAAAAATATATCATATTTAATATTTGTCATACATGTACACTATATGCATCTAAATATATAATTACCCTATATTCTTGCTCTTAATGTTTTTTCTTTTAAGTGTTGAAATCAATTTATATATGTATATTTTTAAGATTTGAACTCTTAATTTCTTGTATTATATTATGAAGTAAGTATTCAATTATTAAGCTAATTAGCTCTCCTAAGTGATGCTCTAAATATTGGGATATGGGTGGGTATGATTGTTCAGCAATAAGTAGAACAGTGATGAAAGAGCAAGCATCACTTTAGGCACTTGTTATAGCTTTTCATTAAGTAATTGAAGGCATCACTTTCCACTGTTTTAATACAGCAACATTTTTTGGTAAAGTTTAGTTTGCCCCATTTGAAATGGACATTGAAATGATATGATTAAACTTGAACTTAGATAGTAATTATAATTAATTAGTACTGGTTATTAGTTAACTGGTCTATATATATAATTTTTATATATTTTTTTTAACCTTATATAAATAATCATCTCTTCAATATTGATGATTAAAATGTTTTAAATATTTGTATTTAATTTTTATCTTGTAATTTTGAGATGAATTTGGAGAATTAGATTAGTGACTTGCAAAATTATAAATTACTTTTATTTTTAGTCAATGTATTTTTGTTAGACGTATAATTTTAAATTTAAGTTGAGTTCTTATTTTATATTTTTATGTGGAATGATGTTTTGTTATTTGTAATATATATGTGAGAAAATTTTAATTTTACAAATTTATAATTAGTGGATTTCAACTTATAAAAGTGGTCATGAACTAGTTAATTGGTACATGCCCACTCCTAATATTGTCAAGTGATCCATTATTCTTCTCATGTTGTACCAAATTTATAAATTGATCTAGATTTAATTCTGATTCAGCACACTATGACATGTCTAAGCTTAGGTTAGTCGAGCTTATTTTTGGGCTTAAAAACTCTGTTGACACATTAATTATTTTTTTTTTAAGATATAGTCTCAGATTTTATTCCATTTTTTCGTGAAAAATAATGTAATCCCAAACAAATATTTTTGACAAAAATTGTTTCCAATTTTACGCTCACAATAAATGCCATCATTCTAAAAAGTGCAACCTCTCTGTGTTAGTAAATTTTTTTTTTTCAGCGCCCATAAACTACTCGTTCTGTGTTTTAAACATGATTTGCTTCCTCATGGGTTTCTTTTTTACGCCATTACCTTCAAGCCACAATCATCTACATTTGCAAAATTCTTCAGCCTCATGTACATACAACAAACATTTACCATTCTTCATATAGAAAATCAACCAACAAATTATATGAAAGATTTCGATCCCCTCGTGAACAAAAGAAACAAAAGGTAACATAAAAAGTCACTCACAACTTCTTCATTTTGTGATCTGAATCTGTTATTATGATCACTAATTGAACAGTACTCAGATTAATTTTCATTCAATTCTTATGCAATTTGTTAGAATTTGATTTGATGCAGCAGTTATTAATAACTCACAGTGTTTGGATGATGCATTTCTTCAGAAACTGGTTAGTATGAATTCAATATTTTCTGATTTTTATTTAAAACCGTTTGTCTTTTAATCTCACTCTCTAAATCCATATCCTGCATTTTTTTTAAAAAAAAAACCTGAATATCTTATAATTTTACACTGAAAAAACATTACCTACACTTTTTTTCATAAACCTGAAACTATTCTTATAATTTTAAACACACCAGAGAATTGGTTTTTATTTTTTATTTTTTTTTCCAAAACCTGATTCTGTTCTTATAAATATACTGCCTAGGATGCATATGAATTTCTTACCATTTGTTTCTTGTCCTAATTTGGAACTAAGATGCTATCACCTTTGTTGTTGCATCAATTTTGTGGATATTCAGTTTACTTTAATGAGATTGCTGATAAACTAGTTTTATTATATACTTTATCATGATAATGCATAACAATTTTAATACATGGGCTGAAAAAGCATCTAGAATAACAAAATAGCTTAAAATATGGGACATGTATTTTAAAACATAATGACAAAAATTCAATTTATATTATCAAAATTGAATTGTTGTATAACTTTGCTTATAAAAAACAAGGTGTAGGTCAAGTATTTATATTTTATATTTACAATACAATTTTTTTTATTCACATACAAATTTTCAATGAAATGTCTGTTCATATTGTATATGTGCATTATATTTCGGTTATATGATGATTATATTTCTAATGAACAAAATCTTATATTTACTTCAATGTTTACAAATATGGATTCAATACTGGTATTCATTCAACACAAAGGTTATAGGGTTCATGATACAAGCTATATCAAGTTCTTGGTAAACGGAGTACTAACTCCACAATATTGTAACTACAATAAACCTCTGGTCAGACTTAGTTTTGAACTCTCACAACGACAACACAATTTAGAAAAAATATGAGAATAAATATATGCCATAAAGAATAAAAAAAAACTATTATGTATATAACACTTATATATAGATTATATATAAAGTTAATGTAAAAATACAACAAAAAAACCATGAAACAATCAAATGGGATTAAGAAAAAAAGATATATGCACATATTGACATATAAGCAAAATATACCAAATATATAACACACACATAAATAGATTTAAATATATACTAAACAAGTATTATACATATAACTGACAAATTGAAATAAAAAAAATGTATACATATACCTAATTCATGACATCAAAAACCAATAACAAAAAAAAAGCAAAACATAAATGAAACACACATACTTTCATCTTCTTTCATTGTAATTTTACTTCGTTTCGTTCTCCTTCCATCTACACCAACGACTCTAGTTGAGGATGAAAATACATTAGCTCTCTTCTTAGGACCTTTGCTTTGCATGTCCTTTGAGGAATTTGAAGGCTCAGTACTCCTTACTTTCATCAAATCCTTTAAACCTACTTTCTTTTTTCCCATAACCTGCAGGCTGCAGCAACATGATGATTCATTTATCGTAAATAAGCAAAACAATATAAATAATAAGAACTAAAACTAAATAGAATATTGATAATATAAAATTAAAAATGCACAAAAAAATAATAAACAAATTAATAAAAGAAAAAAAAAACATATAAATCATGTTATTATAATATATGTAAATACAACATCCAAAAGCGCATAATTTACACATCATAATATTGCACAAGAAATGATATAAACAAAACCAAACTATAAAAATAATTTTTAAATTGCATGCATATCAAAATAATATTTAAAAAAACATACGTCATCACAACCACAATAAAATTCTAAATAATTTCAAATAAATAACATACTTCATTCAAATTTTTCTCCAAACATATTGTATGCATATCAAAATCATTAAAAATCCCAAACTTAAAATGAATAAAAACAAGGAAACTGAAAAAAAAAACTGATATAATGCACCTAAACCACTAAACTTACTCTCAAAAATTGAAGTCACACCCATTATCAGTCCGAAAAAAAAAACAACAGTTAAATAATTGAGAACAAAATTATTAAAACCTTAAAAAAATTAAAATGATAAAATACTTAGTTTTTTTATTTGTTAAGATATTTGTGCAAAAAACTTAGTTTTTCATCTTTTAGGTTTGAGTTTTACGTTTATCATTGAGAGACAAATAGTACAAAAAAATAAAAGGAAAAAAATAGGCATTTACAAAATAGACATGGGCTGTAATTTGTTCAATAGTTAGATATAGATAGAGATATATGTAATTTAGCGTTTCACGGTGAAAGTGTTTTGGTTAAAATAAAACTACCTTTTTAAGATTCTAAAAGCCTATAAATGTCATTATTATTCAAAAAAAGTCCCATTTTAAAAACATGTGTAAAAAGTCATTTATTTTAAAAAGTAGGCATGGGATTTAATTTTTTTCTTTTTTCACTGAATTTGGGCAAAATAACAGAAAATTTCATGGTTGACTGATTTTTAAGTTTTTATTTAAAAAATACAGACATTTTTTTTATTAGAGTGTCTTTTTAGTTTTGTTATTTTTATCATTTTTCAATTTGTTTCACAAGTTTTTGGTGGATTTCACTTTTAAAATGTTTTCGGTATTTTTAAATATAGATAAATTTGAAAGTTTGTTAGTGTTTTTTTTCCATTTTTGTAAATTTCCCTAAAAATAAACATAGTTTTAGCTATATCAAATATTCTAATTTTTTTTCATAGCAAAGAATATATTTTGATTTCTAAATTATTACTTTTTTATTTTATTTTTTTAGATATTTAAACACTTATTTTTGTAATCATTTTGGTTCAAGGATAAAACTATGCATATGTTTTATATTTACCACTCAAAACTGTAGTTTGAATAAGAAGATGTGAAGGTGAATTTTCTAATAATAAGATAATATTTCTTTATAAGAAACTATATTTTAATTCTTGCACTTGAAAATTTTGTATAATTAAATTTTTTATTGAAAATTTATTTAATTGTTTTTTTAACTATCAATTTGCACTAATTTAATTTATTAACTGAAATTTTGATTATTTTGTGATTAAATGTTAGGTTATGTGAATAAAAACTAACTGAATTTTTATTTAATTAACTACTTTTAACTATCATTAAGGTCATCTCCAACCAGTACCAAATTGGTGCAAAAATAAGGAAAAAAAATGGTGTAAAATTTTTGATATCCAACTGAACACTAAAATAGTGTAAAAAATGGTGCTAGCTACAGTATCGCGTCATATTTGGCGTTGCATTGTAGCTACATCATCTCAGATTAAAAAAAAAAAGAGAAGGTAAGTTGCAGGAGAAAGAAGAAGAAGGAGGAAGAAGAAAGAGAGAGAGAGGGGAGCACAAGTTTTGTTGGGTTTTTTTTAAGTTAAATAATTTTATTTATATTTTAAAATAATTTTTTTAATTTTTAATTACCAAATTTTATATTGTTTTATAAATAATTTGATTATATTTGAATAAATAAAATTTTAATTAGTAAATATATTTTAAATAATATTAAAATATATTTAATTGAAAAATTAAATAAAAATAATGTTAGTAAATTGAAAATTAATTAATAGTAAATTGATGTTTAATTAATAGTAATATTTAAATTGATCTTTTTTCTTGTTCATAATTAAATTGTAATTTAATTAAATTATATCATCCAATTAAATTAAATTATAATATTTTTAATATTATGTAATTTTAAGTGCATAACAATTTAATTTCTTAATTGAACAAAAAAATTAAATAAAATGTAAAAAATATATAAATATAAAATGCATATATTATAATTTAAAACAATAATACATTTATTATTAACAAATAATAAGATTACAAAATATTAAAACTAAACTAATAACGGAAATTTAAAATGTCTAACATAAAACAAACAAAATGCAAGAATTAATTATTTAATAATATGGAAGACCGGTTCCAAATCCGCTAATATGATTAAAATAATCTCCAAACTCATTAGATGTTGAAGGTGGTTGTGTTTGATGCTGTTGAGATCGTTTTTCTAAAATTCGTATTTGTTCAGTTTCGATATATGCACGAATTCTTAGATCGCTAATAGTATTTAAATCTCGCATCAAAATTTTATTTTCTTCTTTCAATTCTTTTAATGTCAGATTTTTGCTTTGAATTTCAAGGTATTGTTGTCGATCCGAACTATTTTTCTTCAACATCTCTAAAAGTTGTCGATTTTTCTCTTTGAGACTGTTAATGACAGATGACATTTGTTTATCATTTTTTTCTCTTCAATTTGGCATTTTTGACCCTAATTGGTAGTTTTGATGACGAACCGCCAATATCATCTAAATTAAGAGAAAATGATGACAACCCGGGAGATGCCGATATTGGAGACTTAGGAGTGAGATTATCTGACTCTGATGAAATATAATTTAAATTTGGCTTTCAATTTAATTTTCTTGATGTGCTGACATTATCTTTAAATTTTTCAAAAATTTTCACCATATTCCATACATGGTCAAATTTGAATCCCTTTTTGTAACTGTCATCTTGCATCAATAATATTTTAGCTCTATTTATCTACAAATAATTTGAACTATAACATTTTAGTTTTTCAAATATATAATAATAAAAAATAAAAATATTTGCAAAAAAAAACTCACAATATCTTTATCTGATGCACCACTAGGATGCATATTTTTAACTTGTCGGATGCAAGAATTCAATTTTCGAACAACTTTCTCTATAGTTTGAATTCGGGATTGCACAGATCTTTTATTACGATACTCCCAACATTCAGTTCTTGTGCTGTTATATGTATCTTCCACATGAGACCAAAATTGACTTGAATACTGGTTCACACCCGTAATAGGGTATTGAGAAATGTCCATATAAACTTGACACAGTAGCACATCTTCATCAACACTGTAAGAAAAAGATCTAATAGACATATTTATAAAGAGTGTTTGAAGTAGAGTTTGTAGTAGAGTAATGAAATACAAAATATAAGTTGGGTAAATAATATAAGATGTATACATATATATATAGCATGTGATACAGATAAAGTATAGATAATGAATATCTAGTTAATAATTTTTATCCGTATGATGGATTTCATGATAATCTTAGCCGTCAGATGAATTTCATCATTATTTAAATCTTATCATGATTATTGTCATAATCTTAGTCATCGAATGAATTTCATCTTAATATTAGTCGTCATATGGATTTCATCATAATCTTAGCCGTTGGATGGATTTCATCATAATTTTAGCCGTTGGATTAATTTATTCCTTATCTAAATCTTATCACAATTGTTGTCATAATTTTAGCCGTTTGATGGATTTCATCATAATCTTAGCCGTTAGATTAATTTATTCCTTATCTAAATCTTATCACAATTGCTGTCATAATTTTAGCCTTCGGATGGATTTCATCGTAATCTTAGTCGTCGGATGGATTTCATCATAATCTTAGCCATCAGATTAATTTATTCATTATCTAAATCTTATCACAATTGTTGTCATAATCTTAGCCGTCGGATGAATTTCATTATAATCTTAGTCGTCGGATGAATTTTATCATAATCTTAGCCGTCAGATTAATTTATTCTTATCTAAATCTTATCACAATTGTTGTCATAATCTTAGCAGTCGGATGAATTTCATCATAATCTTAGCTGTTAGATAAATTTCATCATGATCTTAGCCGTCGGATGAATTTTATCATAATCTTAGCCGTTGGATTAATTTATTTTTTATCTAAATCTTATCACAATTGCTATCATAATTTTAGCCATCGGATGGATTTCATCATAATCTTAGTCGTTGGATTAATTTATTCCTTATCTAAATCTTATCACAATTGTTGTCATAATCTTAGCCGTCGGATGAATTTCATCATAATCTTAGCTGTCAGATGAATTTCATTATAATCTTAGCCGTCAGATTATATTTTTTAACCTTAGGATTTCATCAAATTTTTTCTATAAATAAAACCATTATTTATGAAATTTATTCATACTGATTATCATTTAGGTATCAAATATTTGTATTCATACTCTCCAAATTACTCAAACGATAATATTTAAAGATGAACTTCAATATTGGAGATCCATCAAATGTGCAATTCGAAAATTCATCTTCATCTTCAGATGACAATGAAGATATATTAGTAATGAGTAATTTGATTGCTGAACAAAAAGCAATTTTTCATGCAATTCACAATAACAGCATGATTTTGGAGTCTTACATCAATCAACAAAGCAATCATAGTACTCATGGTGGCTCTATTTCAGGTCATATTGTGATCAATCATGATCGTGAAGGTGCAGATCGTAATTTATTTAATGATTATTTTTCTGATCAACCACGATACTGTGAAGATATGTTTCGTCGCCGATATCGTATGTCTCGGAGTTTATTCTTACGTATCATTGATGCAATTAAAGATCATGATAACTACTTCCAGCAATGAAGAGATGACTTGAGTAGAGTTGGATTATCAACTTTACAAAAAGTCACAACAGTGTTTTGAATGTTAGCGTATGGTTTACCAGCAGATGCTATTGATGAATATGTTAAAATTGGTGAGTCAACTGTAATTGAAAGTTTTAAAAGATTTTGTCGTGCTATCGTAGAAATTTTTGCAGAGAGATATCTTAAATCACCTAATGCTAATGACATCGTTAGACTACTCTATGTTGGTCGTCAATGTGGTTTTTCAGGAATGTTATGCAGTCTTGATTGTATGCATTGGAAGTGAAAAAATTGTCCAACAGCATGGGTCGGACAATATGCAGATCGAAATGGATCACCAACAATTATTCTTGAAACTGTAACGGATTATGATTTATGGATATGACATGCATATTTTGGTATGTCGGGCACAAATAATAACATTAATGTCTTGGAGTCATCACATTTATTTTCTAATCTTACTCAAGGTATTGCTCCTCCCGCTCATTATGTTATTCAAGGAAAATAATATAATATGGGTTATTATTTAGTCGATAATATATATCCAAAATGGTCCACCATTGTGCAAACAATTCATGAGCCGCGCGGTCCGAAGAAAATGTATTTTGCAATGAGACAGAAGGCTTGTAGAAAAGATGTTGAGCGTGCATTTGGAGTTTTACAATCACGATTTGCAATTATTGCAGGGCCAACATGATTTTGGAGAAAAAAATATTGCATGATATAATAACTGCATGCATTATCATGCACAATATGATAATTAAAGATGAATGTGATCTAAACGCACCAATTAATGAAATAGTGAATGCACTTGATCCTATAATTGAAATGGCAGTAGATGAAAATTTTCAATTTCAACAATTTCTTGCTCGACATAAACAAATCAAAGATAAAGATGCTCATATTGCGCTTCATAATGCATTAATAGAGCATTTGTGGGAACAAAATACTAATTCAGATGATTGAATCAATAATAATCTTATTTTTTTTTACTGTAATCTTGTATTATTAATTATTCAATTTCAAGTTTTTTTAATTAAAAATTTTATTAATATTTGATATTAAATTGAATTTGTATTTTATAATATTATTAAATAATAAAATTATTCTGAGAATATTAGTATGTTCAATTTGAGAAGATAATGTCATTTGGGATATATAATTTAAGAAAATAAATTTATTCAAGTACTAAATTGAAAAAATAGAAAGTTTGTTAGAAAAAATTCAAAGTCAATTTTTTTTGAATTAAATTGGATAAAAGCCAAAATATCTTCTTAATTAATTTTAATTGACCAATTGGATCAATGATTAAGCTTAATTAAGATTAATTAAATATTAATCAAGTATATAAAGTCAAAAAATGGACAAAAAATTCAATAATTTTATAATATAAAATAAAATAAATTTTTCTTCTTCTTCCTTTGCACGACCATCATAGCTATTTACCTTATTTTTTTCATTTTTTTCTCACAAATTACCAACATCAAAGCATAAGAAAGTATAAGGAATTAAGTGGGAGTGGAAAAAATATTTTTAAAACAAAATCACCTATTGGCTACAAGTTCTAAAAAAATTTGAGGTGGGATTTTTTTTTTCACTTTTCTTTTAAATTTTCATAGATTTAAGTTGATTTGAATGATTGTTGTGAGTATATTTTAGTTTAGTGGATGATATTGCTTGAATTTGGTTGATGGAAAAATTAAGATTTTGTAGAAAAAATTATGAAAAATTAGATAAAAATATGAAATGAGTAGAATGAGGTTTAAGGATGTTAGATATGATGAAAATTTAATGAGAATAAATTTTAGAAATTTTTGCAAAATTTTTGGGAAATTTTCATAATTATTGTCAAAATTTTAAGAAATTATTTTTGAGGATTTGTACCTTAGAATGATGAAAATTGAGTTAAATGAAGTGTTTGAAGATAGAAAATAATTTTTGGAATGGGAAAAAAGTTAAATAGGAATTTTTGGTGAATTTTTTTATTGTTAGTCTGATTATGAAAAAATTTATTGGGAATAATTGAGTATGATTTTGATGAAATTGATGATGGAAAATGAAAGAAAATGAGTTAAAGTGATTACAGAAATTTATTTAGAATTTTTAGAACATTTATTGAATTTCTGAATTTTTTTGGGTGGAAAATGGAAATTAAGGAAAAAATAAAAATAAAATTGAGAAAAATATTTTTGGAGGAGGAAAAAATAAAGAAAGTAAAATATTATAAATAAAATAATATATGAAATTTTTTGTCAAATCGGAAAACGTGTTAACAACTGAAACTTTGAACTAAGCATTAAATGCGCGTAATGAGAAAAATTTTCATAATAGAATTTGATATGTGTGAGAGTGAAAATTAGTCGGGATACTTTAATTTTACTATATTTTATATTTTAGGTAATTCGGTAATTAATTGTAAATTATTTTTTTATTATGAGGGATTTTAGGACAGATACCAATCCGAGACAAAAGAAAAGAGTCAACAGAAACCAACAAAATATAAAGAGATTATTGTTATTGCTTATATATATATATATATATATATATATATATATATATATATATATATATATATATATATATATATATATATATATATATATATATATAAACAATTAAAGTGAAATATTAATCATATTTATGATATAAGTAAATTTAATTTGATTTCAGTAAATATAAATCAAGGTTTGAAAGTTTTATTTATTTATTTATGTGATGTAGCATGAAATATATTTTATATTATAAAAAGATAATTTATGAATTATGGAAGTAAATGGAGTATAGTGAATATTTTTTTAAAATGTTAAAAGCGTTTTGAAAATTTTAATTATGAAATTTATTGATTTAACTCATGTATTAGTTTAGATCTTGAATTATAGTATTATTAGCATGCTAATAGGGTTATTATATATGGATCATGTGCATATCTGTAGATTTTATGAAATTATTTTTGATCTTATGAATTTTTATGGGTTATAATATTATCGGTCTTGTACATATCTGTAGGCTGCATGATTTATGTACCTGAGTCATGTGTATATTTGTGGAATAAGTGATTAGCACTATATTATATGAAACTCCTTAATTTTCTAGGGGCAAGTTTATGATATTGTAATATGTAGATAAGATATAAAAGTTTGGTTTGATATATAGATGAGATGTTATGCAAATTTTCTGAAGGAAACAAATAATATTATTTATGACTATTTTTAAAATAAATTATCTAAAAAAAATTATGAGATAAAAAATGTGTTCTATTTTTTACTATGACTGTTATTATATGTTTTAGCAGCATTGAGTTTATGACTCAGTGCGAAAATTTACTTTCTCTTGCGCAGACATTAGAAGAGTAGGTAAAAACAACAAATGTATAGATAAAGACATAGTTGATTAGTGGACTCCACTAAATAGAGCAGAGTAGTAGCAGTGGTAACTGCTCCGAACGGATTGATTTTCTTATTGTATTTTGTTATTTTGATGTGTATAACGATATTTAAATTTCATTATGACATATATATATATATATAAAAGTAATAATAAGTTGTGATTAGAAAGTATATACATAGTAATTATTTTATATATATTTTAAATTTCTTATATATCATATGTATAAAATATATATCATATATTTTAAGAATATACAGAAAGGTAAAAAGTGTTACAAATATGATGATTATTCTATCTTTTAATAGAATTGTCCATTTCATTGCCTCAACCAGCAGTGCTATATTTTGGTCTACTATTCAAATTGCTGAAAAATCTTGTATTTCATGAACGTACCAAATATATGGAATTAGATTGCAATTTTGTTCTTGAAAAATTGCAACAAGGACTATTTAAGTTGTTGCTTGTCCGTTCAAACCATCGACTAGCTGATATTTTTTCAAAGGCACAACACTATCAATTTTCCGAGATCTTCCGCTCAAGTTGGGAGTGTGTAATCCTTACACTCCTCAGCTTGCAGGATTAATAGCTGACATATTTTTTCAGTTTTATTTTCATTAGCAGTAACAAAAATAAAAGTAGGAAGTAGGAGCTCATTTACTGAGCTTCAATGCCTGAATGTTGATGACGTGGTTGTTCAGTTAGAATAAGAAGGTTAGTTACTAATTTATTTTTGGTTCATGCGTGCATTATGGAGGAGACTTTGTTTTAGCTACTTAGCTTCATTGTACAAATACCAGCTCTTCGTTAATCAATTCAGAAATAAAATTTCTCCAAATATAGAAAAATAATAATATCACTATCACATCAACTAAAAATATTTAAAAATAATAAAATAAACAAATTTAAGTACTTTTTAGTATTTTTTTAAATTTAAATATTAAAGTGGTTTTTATTTACCAGGTATAAATGACTCATTAATCCTCATATAATAAACCTTTTTTTTAAAAAAGAAAGAAAGAAAGAAATGCCTAAAAGGTAAGAAAGAGAACCCATCAAGAAAAATGGAAGAGTTAAAATCATTATGATGTCAATACTGAAATAAGTTGAGTTCATTATATTATTAATTCTCTCTTTTTCATATTGATTAGATAGCCATAATGTTATGATCCAAAGAAAATGTATCCATTATTATCTTTTTCTCATATATGTTGGCTGAATCACATAATTTCCTTTTTGAATAAGCCATGACCATGAGGAAATGTCGAGAAAAGATCAAAATGACTTGGACATAAGTGAGAATGACTTATCAACATAATTTAATATTTTTTACACTTGGAAAAAGCTGCCAATTGAAGCGGTGCATCTACTCATTTAATTCTCTAGTAAGGTGAGAGTCATGCATTCAACGCTGAATTCTTTTATTTTTTATTTTGGCAAAAGTCATGTACAGTCCCTATTTTTATCTGTTTTTGTCATTTTGCCTATTTGATTCATTTTGTTTTTTTATACCTCGGTTTATTTTGCCTTTTATAAATTAAAATTTTGTCATAATATACCTCTTGATCAATACGTGTATTTTATGCACTGATATATTTTTTTTCCGATATATCACGTCATTATATGGTCGTTTGGTATGTAAGTTTGCTCGCACGACGGACTATTAACTCAGTAGTAGAGTACACCTCTAATAATTATCTTGTTGTACCTGGACTGTAAGGGCTCTCAACTAAATAGTTTTTTATTCTAAAAAAGTAGTGGATAAAAAACAAATTATAAAGCACAAAGTGACTAAAAATTGATCATAATAGACAAATATAAAATACTATCTATAACTTTTGCCTTATTTTAAAAAAACTAAAAATAAAAGGTTTTTATTTTTCCTACTGTGGTCTCTATTCTCTGACAAATTGTGAGGGACAATATCCTTTATATCATGGTACACATGTCCTGAATAAAAAGTCATTCCTTTGTACTTTAACAAGTAATTTCATATTACTTTTTGAATTCTTATCTTATTAGAGGATTTTTTTTCTTTTTAATTCAATTCGAATTAGATGAATATCTGAACGAATTTTAAGTCTTTAATATTGAAAAATTTTAAGTCGATTTTTGATTCTATTATTTTTTAAAATAAAATATTTTAATTCTATCTTAAGGATCAATTAATCCATTTTTTTTTCCAAAAAATGTACTTTCACCCCTTCAATTCAAATTTTTATTTTTGAAAATTTAACTCTAATTTTAGCTCTCTGTTCTTGTTTTCACAAACGAAGATTTGATATTTATCCCAACTAAAAATAATTTAAAATGACTCAAACTCGTTTGCTAGATCTATGTGTTACCATTGTTTTATTTGTATCAATAAATAATAGATGTTTAATGCTTATATATTACAAAATTTTATTTTGTCTAAAAAGCCAGGTAGTGTATTAAATTTTTTCATGATTTATTCAATAGATTTTTAACTAAATGAAACAAGCTGAATTGATGAAACAAGCTGAATTGTTTAACCAATTCCATGAATAAGTCTGATTCTTAAAATACTTAATAAATAAAACATATGTAAAAAGGAGTTCATCTTAATTACAAACAGAATAAATAATTTGTTACAGAATAAACTATGAGTCATCTTGAAAAAACATATTATTGCTTTATAATTAAGTATATTAGTTTAATGGTACTGTTTTAGTAATCAGAAAGAATTAGAGTTTCGAATTAGAAGTTTCATTCCAATCATTTCTAAAAAGTTCATAATTAAAATGGCAAACATATCAAATATAAAATATAAAAGTTGATTAACATTCAAATATAATTCCAATTCAAAATAAAGGGATTAATAACCCATATTATATGCAGATTGAGTGCTTTGTGGACATCATATATATCAAAAACGTTATCAATAATGTATTTGTTTTTATTATTATTAGTTGGAACTACTTTTCTTTATATATTATATTATCGACTTAAAAATATACTAACATCATGTGCCTGCCATGTGTTAAGATACCTTGTCTTCCTTTTTTTTTAAAAAAAAATAAAAGATGATGTAGTAGGTATAGGTGACCAACTTCCCATAAGAAATTATTTGTACATTATGATTAAAAAACAAAGGAAGAGGATGGAAGGAAAAAGAAAAAAATGGGTAGCTAAAATTGAATCAAAATATAGAGAAAGGAAAAGATAAATTATTATTATTATTATTATTATTATTATTATTATATCATAAAGTAGAAAGATATATTTTTTTTTAATTTTCGATATTAATTTTTCTTCTCTAATATTGGAGAGAAACAAGATGTTAAACTTCCATTCCGACTACTTCCCCAGGCCCCTCCATAATATCTTACATCTAAACTTTTTTTTTTCATAAGGTATATATTAGGGATTTCACGGATATGATATCCAAAAAAATTGTTTTATATATATATATATATATCCGTTTAAAATTATAATATTAATATTTATATATATCTCAAATTTAATTAACATTACTTGATTAATATCCAAAATTTAAATAATTATTCGTTTATTATTAAAAAATTTAAAATTAAATAAAATTCAAACTAATTAAATAATTAAAATATATAAATAATATATTATATATCAAATTAAATAAAACAAATAAAATAAAATATAAAATCTAATTCAAATACATTCAAATTAAAATAATTCATCAAATTGTTCAAAAATAACAATAAAATCAAATATTATTTATTATGATAGAAAAATTATATTTCAAATTTCAAATTCTCTTATATTTGTAATTCATCGATATATAAAAATATATAAAAAATAATTAAATATATTATTATATTCAATAAATTAAAATAAAATAAAATACAATATATATATATCTAAATCTGTCCCAAATTTTTAATAGGATTACCAATTTAAATATAAACGGATTCGGATAGATTCGGCTCGGTAAAATTTGTATCCACTACTTCTTCTAATGTGTATATATATATATATATATATATATATATAATTGAGAAACATGTGAAAGAGATTTTAATTGTAATAAAGCTAAAATTTAATGGACTTCTTTTCTTCATAATAGAATGAGTAGCGAATTTGTGGGAGAGACAGACAAACGGAGGATAATTTTCTGGAGAAGAATCTATATAATCTTTGACCCGTAAAAATGTCTCCCAGTCCCAACAAAACACTGAAACGCTTTAGTCAAATTCAAGGGCTTTTTCATTATTATTTTTCTTTTGGGAATTTGGGATGCAATTCCATCAACAATGATCCTTGTCAAAATTCTTCATTTATCACTACACCTCATCTCAATTATTTGTTCCATATATATATATATATATATATATATATCAAATTCAGCTTGATTTAAATTTATTATAAGTTTGAATGTAAATTAACGATCATGATTCATGATGAATTCATTATGATATTAGTTGAAACTAATTTGTTAGTATGTGTTAAAATTTTTTCATTAGCCAAGAGTTTCTATCTAATGGGATATGAATCGTTATCCTGGTGAAAGATATTATATTTGAAATCTAATCTCAACTGGAGTAGTAGGTGAACAAATATTCTCTCCTGTATTAAAAAAAAAATTCTTTTAACATATAATTTATGAGAATGGTTATTAGTTATAATTTCTTACATTGGGTTAAAAATAAAATAAAATTAGTTATGATTTCCACATGAAATAGATTGGTGGGTACTTATTTTAGATATTTATAATTTAACCGCAACCGTCAAACTTTGTTGCAATTATACCCTTCTATTGCCAACAAAACTCTTGTCTGAAGCTTGAAGTAACCAAAAAAAAAACTCTTTTAGAGAGGGTTTTCAGTTAACTACAAACAACTTGCGCTTTCCCCACATTTCGTTCCTCCACCACCACCACCACCACCACCACCCACCACCGCCGGCGGAACGGAGATGGACCCATCGAAGTGCATCGGAAAACAGCCGATGGCGATGGACATAGAACAGATGCCGGATACTCCGCAGCGTGGGTCCCACCATAGACGAGCCCACTCCGACATCTCTTTCCGCTTCGACGACCTCCTCCTCTTTGACCCTTCCGACCTCGACCTTTCTTCTCTTGACCTCCCTACTCCTACCCCACCTCGTGGCGGTGCTCCGATGCCCGTCGATTCCGGCTCCATGTCCGATGATTCCGCATCTCTGAGTGGTCCCAATACGAATTCTAAGCCCAGACCCATCAATCACCTTCGGAGCTTGTCTGTGGACTCGGATTTCTTTGATGGTTTGGGCCTTACCACTGGCGGAGGAGATGAGAAGTTTGGCGGGAAAGCGGCGGAGACGGCAGCGGCTGGAGCTGGAGTAGGAGCTAGAGAGAAGAGGGCGCACCATAGGCATAGCAATTCAATGGATGGATCGAGTACATCTTCTTTTGAGGTGGACTCTGTTATCATTGATGGTGTTAAGAAAGCTATGGGTCCTGACAGACTTGCTGAACTCGCTTTGATGGATCCCAAGAGAGCTAAAAGGTGGGTTCTTTGTTTTTTTTTTCTTTTCTTTTTATGCGTGCCAAATTCCAATTTTCTTTTAGATTTTTATTTTTCATTTATCTGCATGAATTATTGATTGCATATGCTAGTTTCTTAGCTTGATTTTATGGTTAATAATGATAGTGTAAATTGCATGTGTAAGAGTTTTGGTTTTGGTAAAATGGATGAAATTTTATGTCGTGATGATTATGAGAATCCAATCCAATTCTTGCGCTCGATACTTAAATCTTTAATATTCTTTTGTCCAAATTGTCAGATTTGAGTTAGTATAATATGAAGAGGATGATTACTGAGAACTGGAAGCCATGGTTTTCTTGTGAAATGTTTTTGTGTTGTAGAATTCTTGCTAATAGGCAATCAGCTGCCCGGTCAAAGGAGAGGAAAATCCGATACACTAATGAGCTGGAGAGGAAGGTGCAGACACTTCAAACAGAAGCAACTACCCTCTCTGCACAGGTCACGATGCTGCAGGTATTTATTGAACTTGGTTTTGTTGATGATTTATCTCACATATCAAACAAATGTAGTTGTGGATTGGTTTCATGTGCTGTGATTAGGCTTCCTTCCTTATGATGTGATGAAAGATTTTGTTTTGCTTTCATAACTTTGAAATATTTAATTTGTTGAGTGCGTTTAATCCTCGGACATGTGGCAATAGCTTTTAAATGATCTTTTTGTATTTTTGAGCTGTGTTCCAGATGTAGTTTTGCACACATTAGAAGCATAGAAAAGAGAAGTTATGAACTTGTCAGAAGTTATGCTGCGTGTGTGTTGTTTAATTTCTAGGATATTTTTTCCTCTTATTGCAATTATTCTCTACTTTTCTTTTGTTAGTAAATTTTATGCTTTGAGGAGAGAGCTTAACAGTAAAATAATAGGAGAAAATGCTCAGACATTTTACTTGATGCAGAGAGACACTACCGGGTTGACTGTGGAGAACAAGGAACTGAAGCTGCGATTACAGGCCATGGAGCAACAAGCACAACTTAGAGATGGTATGCCTGTCAAAAGGATTAATTTTGCCTATAAGGGGGCATCTGGAAGCTATGTAACTTGAGAAATCATATTTTTCTAGTTATTGAGCCTTTTTTTTTTTTTCAAATAAGAAACATAAAATCACCATTCATAATTTAGATTTCCTTTTTGGAGCAGGACTATTGAAAATTATTTCACAGATCACTTCCTTTTTGTCTCATCTTATGGTTAGGATCGAATCCAGAATAGGTTGCAAATGGTGATTATGTGATTTTCTGTGGTTTGCAGCTCTGAATGAAGCATTGAGGGAAGAGGTGCAGCGGCTTAAGATAGCAACCGGCCAAATTCCATCTGTGAATGGAAATCCTTTTAGCCGAGGTTTGACTCCACAATTTTCCTCCCATCAGCCAGCCTTTCATCACTTCGGCAATTCCCAATCCCAGCAACAGCAACAGCAGCAACAGCTTCACATGCCTCAGCCATCCACCAACAACCAGACTCTCAATGGGCAGCCGAGTCCTGGCTTCGCAAATTTCAGCCAAAGAGCGTAGTGGCTTTGGAGAAAACGCAAAATTAGAAATTAATTCAACAAAATAGCATGTTGTATATGTAATCACAAAGCATTTGTATATGGTCTTGGAGGTAAAAGGTTGTGAGTGTTGCTCAGGCGTTGCTTCTATCACCCTTATCATATAAAACTATGTTGTCTTCAGAATAGATTAATTATAACATGCTCAATAGGAATTAGGTCTTTGTGAAATAATTGATGGATGGTTGATTACTGTAATGTATGCATATGTAGAACAGTTAGCCTTTGAAGTTAATAGAAGAAAACACCATATATTTCTGGTAGAAAAATTGTTTCCAATAATGGGTAAGCATTATGTTAGTAACACAAAATGTGTTCCAGAGCTGACTGCCAACACAATCAATCGAAGTTAAGGCAAATTACCTAGTAACTCGTCTAGGAGCTCCCTTCAAAAAAAAAAAAGTTACGTAGTAAATGACTGCCAGTACAATCAATCGAAGTTGAGGCAAATTAAAGTGATATTTTTCCAGTTGCTCATTCACATTTTCCAATTCTTTATCCAAGTGCAAGTCCCTCTACCAATGACAGTCCTTGTCGCTAGTGTGAATCCAAACAAACCATGTTTTTTTCCTTAAATAACACTGAACTATGCCAATGACTTACTGAAAGATGATGTCATAAAAAGTGTTACGAGTCCTGTTTTTGTAGTAATACGGCCAAAACTGTAGTTGGGCGAAGACAGACATTGCTTCCTCTAGAGTAATCTTAAGCCTCCAATTTATTTTATTTTCTATCTGCAGATCATAAAAAGTTAGAACAGAAGAAAAGGAAAATAGTGGTGCTAATTTTCAGAAACAAAATAAATAGCCCCTGCCCAGTGCCTTCTTTAAATGGAATGGAAAATAGGAAATGTAAAAACATGTATAACTTGACTAACTTCATAGGGAAAGGAAGACAGGCGAGCAGTGACATGGAGAAAAAAAAGACATATAAACTGAATGCAAATGTGCAGCCAACAGAATAAAACAAATAATCAACCAGTCAAGACTGTAAAACCAAAGTCAATAAAAAATGTTCCACAAGCCTCTCTCTATATTGCAAAAGAGTTGTGAGCAGCTAAACACTTCATCAGTAGCACACCACCGTACATAAAATGTAGAAAAAAGAAAGATATCAACGAAAAACTGGGTGTGGAAACTCAGGATAGCACAAAATAAGCCCAATTAACTTCACGGAACATCTCTACGTTTCACAGAATTGCAGTAGCTTGGCAGGTCACCTTGGAACTCAACACCATGCTTATCTTTTCTCTCGCCCACACATGCTTAACTGATGTAGTGGAAACTGATTGCAGACTCAAAGTTGTTATCATAGTTCTAAAGCCCCAAGATATTCAACACAAAACAGAGGGCAATAAAGGAAACCAAAAAGCAGATATGCAGAATAGCAACTCGTTAATTACATATTTAATCATTTATACTTCTAGTTTGTTCTATGGCTTTCATAGCTTTATTTAAGAAGAAGAAGAAGAAGAAGAAGAAGATAGTATTAGGGATGCAGCCATTATTGTTAGCTTTATTTAAGAAGAAGAAGAAGAAGATAGTATTAGGGATGCAGCCAGTATTGTTACAAGAATTAAAATAGCGTAGAACCATCTGGAGAAATAGGCAGAAATAGCGAGCTCAAGCCTATCACGTACTGGGTCCCCATGGAAACAGCTGAACAACAAAGTCTTGGAATTATGGAATCTCAATCAGAATGTAATAGATCCAAATCTCCCAGTTGTGAAGAGGGAGATTCTTGTGTAAATTATCTATTGAAGCAAAAAAATTAGGATCTTCATGAACAGGTCCTGATCCCAAATCATCCTAAACAAAACAACTAGAAGTTTCCCACCTTAGCTTATCACAATTTGGCCGACTAAACAGTAAGAGGGATTTCCGACTAAACAGTAAGAGGTTAAATCCCGGATCAATTCAAACAAGAATTATAAAAAAGCTAAGAACGATAGCATAAATTGAAAAAGACTTGTAAAGAAATCTAAATTATAAAATAATTGAAGTCTCTGATACAAAGCCTAAGACTTCTGCCCAAATAGCATATAGGGCTTCGCCTTTCATGAAATATCTTGAGTTCGAGACCTTCCTTTCACCAGTGGTAGGTGGCAAACCAAAAAAAAGTCTGTTACAAATAAGACAAAGCTACAACAGAGTGGAGTAATTCTCACTCGTTATAATTCTTCACTTATGCAGAGCACAAGCACAATTCTCACTCCCTACATCTGCTGCAATACAAGGAGGCTGAATTTTTCCATCCTGATACCAAGTTGAGCGCTTCTCAATTAATTCGTTCAAGAAATCCTCCAGCTTGTCTATAGTGACATTTGGCATCACCACCACATGTGCAATATTCCCTTGGCAAGCTAGTTGCCACCTGCGAACAAACTCCTCATCTTGCGGACGCTCAAACACAACGGTGCTGCTGAGTTCATTCAACATAACACTAATTCCAGCTTCACGTAGACGATCCTTCAAGTAATGAGCATTTCTGAGACACTTCTGTACTTCTTTCTGGAATCCTTTGTAACCTTTCCTGTTGAGGGTGTACCAAAGGAAAATAGGAGCATGGCCATTGCGGCTCCCCATGATTGTGGCATCCCTTGAAGCAAGATACTCCACATTCCTTGATAGAGCATTAATGTGTTCCAACCTTGTTATCTGAACACCACATGGCATTGGACAACCAACAAACTTGTGACCAGAAACACTCACACTTCCAATGGGCTTTTTGAATGTAACCTTTGGTGCCTGTTCATTACAAAAATAATGAGCTACACAGACTAATAAAAACATAATAACAGAGAACGGAAACCACGGAAACAAATGCAGCCAGATACAAATCAGGACTTGACATGTCATTGAAGAGAAAATTGATATATATATATACAACATTCCTCTGTCACTAGAAGTTGCTCGCTTGTCCATTTTATGCGTCTACCAATCATAGTCATCATAGAATTGAGATGTTCCTTGTGAAAATGCTTGTCCATATGGCACAGTAGAAACATTAGATAATAATTCACTTATTTTGTCCTGTTTTTTAATATAAATAACTTAATATTTTGCATGCTGCTCCTATTTATTGAGGAAAACACAACGAAGGCTCAGTAAAACATTGAAGAGATTCAGACACGGTGCACATAAGCAGGAAAGGAAAAAACCAGTAGTCAACTAACATATCCTTAAATGAAAAACCCTTTCATAAAAGGATTCTAAAATTTGATAACTTACACGCTTTACAAAAGGCATCATAAGTCCAAATAAAGCTCCATCACAGTGAATGTAGAACCGATCATGGGTAAATCCACTTTCTTCAAGGGTTTGTATTACACAATCGAGGTCATCAACAGCTCCCTTTACAGTTGTACCTACAATAAAAAAATAAAAAAACACATCAAAACTAATCAGCATTTTGCATGCACAAAGACATTTGTATGTAACTATGCAAGACAGCGACAGAGGTTACCTATATTAACATTGATGATGGCTGGTTTGTCCTTGTTAGGAAGCAATTTAACTTTAAAATCAGCACAATCAATTTCACCAGAGACCAGACAATCAATCTTCACACATTCCATTCTATACATGCGAGCTGCTTTGAAGACAGAATAGTGGGATTCTCGTGATGCATACAAAATTCCATCTGGAAAAACTTCCCTCCTGCATTGTTAAAATGTTTTCATGTTTCACTCATTTCTGACAGTATAAAGAAGAAGAAGAAGCACAGCTGAGCCAAAAGTGAAAACTGACCCTACTAGAATCCCATGAAGATTCCCTTCTGTACCGCAGTTGGTTATGTAACCCCAATATTCACTTTTCTCTATTTCCCATAAACGGGCAAACCAATCTAAAACACCAACTTCAAACTGTCTAGAATGGACGCCATAGTTACTCTCAATAAATGGATCGCCAAGATTGTTGATGGAGAAATGCTGCAACTGTGCCAAAGCACCATAGTCGAAGTCTAAATTATAGGGATAACCTGTAACCAATATAACATTATAACGTAAGAACCTGATAGATATACATTTAGACACAGGAAAAAACGAGTGGAATCTTCTAATCACTTGACTGACCAATTATCCAAATATTTGCAAGCTTCAGAAAGTGTTTCCATCATATAATTTGAACAACTATAAGTAAATCAATATGTGTCCAACTTGTTTTTCTCCAATTTCTATGAATAATTAGCCAAAGTAGATGCTGTTTGACCCAGTGATAGATAACGATAATAAATTAACTAACAAATTTGCTCTTTCTTTCACATCTATTTTACTCTTCAATGAAAAAAGCACAGCCATTCCACCTTAATAGCTTTCAAAAAAAATTTCTTTCCTTACTGATGGTTGCGTGCATATTTAAATATTTTACCCATACGCTAGGATTTCTAGCAATTTTCTCATGCCATATCAATCGTGTTTCAAACCAAGGAACTTTTTGGATTTCAAACTCTAAGCACAAACTGTTACGCACTTCATAAGAAGTGTGACAATAATTTATCTGTCAATACTTTAAAATTAAGTTTCAAAAATATTGTGTTTTTTAAAATACTAGTAGATAAATCAACTATAAATTGCTAAGCACGCAAATTAACCACACATCCAAACTAAAGACTAAGTTTTGAAAAAGAAAAAGAAAAAGAAAGAATGCAAGCAACAATTTATTGGCCATCATCTAACAAGACACCCGAAAGCATGCTGGCAATATGACCTTATCTGAGAAACTGATAGCCATGAATAGCATTTTGCAGACAGTAATCAAGGGTTTATTCTTGTTTAATTAATAACGAATTGCAAATGTCAAAGCTAGCGCAACCAACAAAAAGAAAATCCGAGCTTCCTAGTTTCCGAGGTGAAGAAAATTCTCTGATCGGAACATCAACACAACAAGCTATAAGCTTCCATATAACCGAATATGAAAAAAAATAAAATAAAAATAATTCCAAAAACTAAAACCTAGACCATTAGGTTTCCATTTAGACAAATTTAAAAAAAATAAAAAAATAAAAATCATTTACCTAAATGATGCTTAGTTCTCTCCATCAATGTCTTTCGATACCTCGCCAAAACGCTAGCCATATGAGCCTCCTTATCACCAGTAAAATCGTCATTAGCATCAGGCTCTGTAACCTCAAGACAAGAGGTATGCACGTTTCTGCCTAATACAATCTCTCTGCCATTTTGTTTCTTCTCTTCTTTAACCACTACCTCATCTTCCGCCGTCACAACCGGGGGGAGAGGCTCAACTTCAACCACAGCCATCAGATTGAAATCCTCAGCCAAGATCTCGGCCTCTTTTTTCCCATTCACGTGCAGCGGCACTGCCTGAACTTCCATTGGCTTTTCTTTATATCTAACAATATAGATAGAAAAGCAATACAGCATGTTAATCAGGAATTAGAGTAACCGTGGATCTGAAAAATTATGGAGGAAGCGAGAGAGAGAAACATACCTGCACGAAGTTGGCGCTGGCTATTGCTCAACTCAAGGAGAAGAAAACAGAAATGGAAAAATGTAGAGGGGAATTTGCGGATTTGTGGGCCATTTATAGGCAGACTTGCTCTTTAATTTTTTGACGAGAGAGGTAATCACCATCATTGGCTGCAATATGTAAGAATTTAAAAAAAAAAGATATCTTGAGCCTTTTAACTTTTATAAATTGGTGTAATCAAATTTTTTAATGGAACATTAATTTAATAATTCTCTCAATTATTAAATTTAATTTTGTTCAATCAATTTAATTTATTTTCAATTTCAAATTAATTTAATTTTGATATATGAAACAATTAGCATCTTAATGGCACGGTATAGTTATTTCCTGTAGCATTTAATAGATAATTAATTAAATAAATTTTCAATTAAAAAATATATTAATTCAATAAAATTTTCAGTTACATAACTTAAATTTTACAAAATTGTAAAATTCAATTACTAAATTTTTTTTTCATTTTTTAAATATATTTTGTCATCAGCAGACCAAAAAAATTAGGAATTAAATTTTATTTAATTTTCTGTTTGGTCCTTTTTTTTTCAGTTTTAATTGGTTGGAAGGCGAAATGTGCTTTCAAATTTGTGGGATTATGCTAAATAATACAGCAAACGTCTTCACTTTTTTTTTTTTAAAAAAAAGAATATTATAAAAATATAAATATTATCATATTAATAAAAACAATACTCTCTTTTATACAAATAAATAATAAAAACCCTCTAACTTTAGATATTTTCCGCAACTTTATCAAATAATTTCATGACGGTATAATAAAGACTATAATTTTATGGAAAATAAAAATTTATTTTAAAATTTCAATATTTTTTATATCATATAATATAATAAAAATAAAAATTCTATTTTTATATTCAATTTAATTTTGTTAAGGGTATTTTTAGAAATATAACATATTTTATTTAAAAAAACACATAAAAATTTATAAATAATAATAAATTTAAGATATTAAAAATTATTATACAAAAATTAAAATCTTATTTTTAAATATTGTAGTTACTAAATTTAAATTTGAAATAAAAATTTTATTTTATTCCAAATGTTAGGACAATCACTAATTAGCAATGGTAAGTTAAAGATGTAATATGCGACGCAGATAGCGACAAATTTACGACGCAAGGCGACAAAATAACTTAGCGACGCAAGATATTCGTTGCTAAAGTTGGCGCCAAACTTTAGCCTGAGGTTTACCGACGAAAGGGGTCGCTAAATAGTAAATCTTAATATAAAACGCAAGAGAAGTTGTCGCGATGCCATAGTAGCATCACTGACGTATAAAACGCTCCGTTTCATTTATTTTTTATCATTTAGCGACGCCGTGGAGATGTTTTTGCGTCGCTAAATCCTATATAAACACCCAAAAATCCCTAATTTTTAAACCCCTAACGTAACCCACTCCTATCCCCTTCCAGTCCCAGAAATCGACAGCCCACTTCCACCCCACGCCGCTATGTTGGCCTATCATCTTCCTCTCTTGTTTGCCCGTTTCCATCGCTCTGGACGCCGCCCCACCCCACTACCACTCCAGCAGCAACGTTTTCTTCTCTCCTTGATTTCGATTTTTGAGATTGCTTTCGTCTCTCTTCGATTTTTAAGTCTTCCATTTTCATTGTCTCATCTGTGTAAGTTACTCTCTGTTTTTTTTCTCTCTCTGTCTCTATTATGTCCGCTTGTTCCAATTTCTAGTTCGATCAATCTGGTTTACATGGATGGATTTGGTTTGCTTTGGGTATGGAAGAGTAATTAAGAGATGTTTACCAAGAATATTGTTTATACACTAAGTATTTATATCAAATTTGTTGATTTTATTTTTTTATCCATTATATTATAAGTTTATAACCGTAATCCCTATATTTTAAACAAATAATTAAATTAATAAAAGTTGAATTATATATACACTGGAAGAAAAATAGCATCTGAAACTGGTTGAATTTTGAGATAGTTTCACCAGTGTTGGAAGAAGAAATTAACATACCCTTTTTACCTGCAAGAAATTAAGATTTTGGGATCTCTTTCATTTTTGCAGAAAATGTTAGACATCTTAGCAGCATCAACATAGCAAAATGAGCCGTAATTTGAAATTTTGTTGCATTTTCATGGGTAAATAAGCTTGCCAAACTATTGAATTAAAGGTGAGTAAGGGTTGCATCATAATGCCATGAAAGCATAAAATGAACCAGAATCTTAATCAGTGCCATGAGAATATTAACATGCATAATGTGGCCATAAAAGAAAAAAAGTACTTGGCACTTGGAAAAAGAAAGCAAATGGGGTTGCGTGGCATTTATTTTACATGCACATGGACGTGTGTTTTGAGTGAAGATGATCAAGAGACTACCAGGGAACTAAATGAAAAAGAAATTGCCATCATATTTTTGCATGAACTTTGACACGTGGCAAGGCAAGGGCTTGACTTGGGCACTTTAGTTCTACTTTGCCAAAAGTTCATATTGGCAATGTGGTTAATATTCAGTCTAAATTAAATTGACCGAATGGTCATATGGTTCATCTTTAGATGAGTTGGCATTATATGGTTTCTGTACTTTTGGCTACTTGGAGGCATAATTTGGTTTATTCAACATCCAGATGCCCAATTGAGTAAGTACGGCCAATTTTAATTTAAAATTTAGGTCAAATATTTCGGGAAGAGATTTTTACCATTAAATGTGTCTCTTTATATCGGTAGATAGTCTATTGATTATCATTTCAATTAAATGCATTTAAAAAATTATATTTGATCTAAAATTATTATTATTATTTTTTGTCAATCATATCAAGTAAGATCTTTAAGGGAAGCAAAATATTTTTTTTAAAATTTAAAATAATTGCATATAGAGAAGTCGAACTTGATATATTTAGTTAAATTGACAGTGATCTACACATTTTAAATTAATAATTTGAATTCTATCTCATAAATTAAACCGAAAGAAATTTCACTTTAAACTAATAATTTGAATTTTATCTCATAATATAATATTCCTAACAACTTATAATTTGAATTTTCTCTTCACACCGCCTATGTTCTCTATGGAAGTGTTGGTATTACGCTATAGTTGTCATTGTCATCGTGATCTCTAAAGAAGTGCTGGTATTTTACTAAGTGAAAATGTGATGTGATAGTATATTCGATATATCTTGTACTATGAATTTTTTTTTTGGGTCTCACATATACGCATAATGCATATATAACCATCAGTCATGGAAACCCACCATGGTCATGTCATTTACTCAAATGAAAAGACAGAATTGATTGCATGCAAACACATGATTCTTGATTTGAAGTGATCTACTGCTCTATAGGCCACCCCATTTCCTTCATTGCTTTGTTGAAGTCTTTTTTAAGGTTTTGAGTAAATGATACCAAGTATGTCAACTGTGTGTAATTGAGTTATGATCAATTTTATTCCTTTTTTCTATTCAGACTATTTTATAAGCATGTATTTTTTTTCAAAATATAAAAAAAAAAAATAGCGACTCAAGACAGTGTCACTAATAAATAAAATTTTTTATATTTTACCATAATGGTGTCGCTAAGGCGTCGTATGTTCATTTATGTCGCATTTTTTTGCGACACACATTTTCCACTAGTGGCCCCCTAGGTAGCAATGCCGTTCTGTCCAGAGTCGCTATTTTGGTGTTACGACTCCATTTTTAGAGGTATCGTCCTGGTATCGCTGCATGAGCTTTGCAACACCATTTGGCGTTGCTAAAATGCTAAATTGTTGTAGTGTCATTTTCCATTTTCTCATAATGCCTTCAAGGCATAGACTATATTAATGGTATGCTAATTATATTTAAAAAATAATTAAATTTTTTGCTTTCATATAATAGTGAAAGCACTTTATAATTGTTCTGATAAATACTTTTATCACATCCTGTTGGAGAAATTACAAATTTATTATTAATTGAATTCCGTTGAGTATTCTAATTGTGTCGAATGCATGCATAAATGGTTATAAATAATTTGACAAATAAGAGGGAAAATTAAAAATAATATATATATGCTCAGAAAAATTAAAATGTAGAAACTTGAAGGGTCATAACAAGTCACAAAACAACTTAACGAATATAATTTTCTAAAATAATGTTATCAATGTTATTTCTTTTTCAGTACTAGAAGAAATATGACTACAAAAAAGAGAAAGTGTCAATGAAAATATTAATATTGTAAAACTTATCATATTAATGAAGTATAGCTCAATAAATAAAAGTAAAGTTAAAAAAAATATAGGAATGGTAATTTGGACTTGACCTGTGGTGTCCCGTTCAGAACGGAATGAATTTTTTGTATTTTTTTCCTACTTTGATCCCGATTTTTTTTTATATCGGGGATGATATCAACCCCGCTCCAATATATATATATATATATATATATATATATATATATATATATATATATATATATATATATATATAAGCAATTATTTATATTCTAACATAATTAATATTTTTAAAGATAATAAAATAAAAATATAATAAAATAAATATTTTTACTTAAATAATTATATATTTAAACTAATTAATTAATATTAAAATAAAATAACAAATTTTAATAAAAATCGAGGAAACAGGACGGGATCAAGAATCTTCGTCTCCGTGTGGTATGGAAACAAGGACCCTAAAATTTTTTCTGACAGAAAACGGATACTCTATTAATTTTTTTTAAAAATGACACTTAAAATGAAAAAAATAAAAACCACTTTGAATAAAAGGATGAAGGGGTAACTCACAAACTATTCTATTTGCTCCTATCCAAGTTTGGTTTTAAAATCCTGCCCACTCTATCCTTTGAGACAGAGGATATTTCACTAGGAATTTACAGGAAGATGTAATGGATAAAGTTGTAATCGAATCGAGCCAAATTAAATATTAATAAGTTTGAATTTGATTTGAATATTTATAATTGAACTCAAATTTAGTTTGTTTTAAAATTATTAAATTTAGGAGCAATTCAAATAGTTAAAGTTTGACTCAAAATAATCAACTAGGGGAGCGACTTACTTAACCAATAACTGATATGCAACTAGTGATAAAGCCCCATCTAGCTCAATGATAGGCAACCTTTGTTGCACAGCTACGGTTCACAAAGGAGAATGAGACAAAATTAAGACTACTGCTTAAAAATATGATATCACCCACCAGCAAGCACACGAAGGGAACTAGCACAAGAATCCGGGCAGAAGAAGAAGAGCAAGGGAAATTTGGTTTGGGTTGAGGAAGCCCTGTCACATTTGCTTCCTTTGCTTTCTGCTGTTGTACTTTTTGAGTTGCTAGTATTGATATTCCCACTTTGTTATAAATAAAATAAGAATTACATCTGCCATTTACTCTTAAGTGTCTATATTTTTTAAGCGTCGTTTCGCTTTATATACAACCTCAATATACGTTAATGAAAAAAATAAGATAAGTAAATAATTAACCAATGAGTAATAATTTAAGTTCAATCTATTATATTCTCGATTTTATAAAAATAAAATTTAATGCTATCCATTAAAAATGATTAACTGCTAATTGATAATCATTAATTTCAATTCAATTAATTGCTATATATTCAGCTCAGTTATTCAAATATGAAAGTTAAAATTAAAAAAATAAAAAATTTAAATCTTAACCGTAAATTTGAATTATTATTTTATTTTAATTTGTTTTTAATTTTATTTTCAGACTTATTATTATTTTTTGAGTGATAAAAAAAAAGAGGAAAAAAAAAAGACACTCAGCTATCCGAATTTCCTAAACGCGGCAAACAAAAATCATCTTTGTTGCGAGTACCGACAGCTAAACCAAACGGGCCGAACCGGTAACTAAACCAATTGGAGCAAACTGTATGAACTCAGACCAGAAATCCCAACAAATTTATCTTCCACTTTTTTCTCCCCTTCTGAACTGCAATATCGCCGGCCGATCCTAAGGAAATGGATTCCTCGCCGATTAACAGGTTACCGCAGGACACTCTCCATCAGATCTTCTCCTCTCTACCTCTTCGTCAAATCATGATCTGCCGATCAGTCTGCAAGTTCTTTAATCAGATTTTGACTTCGCCCTCTTTCATCCATCTCATCTCCACCCAACCCCCTCTCCGTTTCCTTGCTTTACGGCCCCCTCATCATCACCACCACCATAACCACCACTACGGCAATCACCGGCAACTTAATCTCGCGTCTTCTCCGCATTCCCTCCACGTTTATGACCCTGATCAAAGCCACTGGCTTAGATTTAATCTCAGCTTCTTACCGTTTAGGTCTCCTCAACCTGTGGCATCAGCGGGTGGACTCGTTTATTTCTGGGGCGACTCGCCGAACTCCATTAAGTCTAGCAAGTCACTCGTGGCTTGTAACCCGTTGACTCGTCAATTCAAGGTTTTGCCTCAGCTGGGATCCGCTTGGTCGAAACACGGGGCGGTTCTAGTTGACTCAGCGAACCGAGTCTTGGTCCTGACGGAATTAGCTGCTCTCTACTTGTCTAACACAAATGCGAACTCGTGGCTCACTTTCTCTTCAAATCTGCCATCAAAACCCAGAAGCCCTGTCTTAGTTTCGGAATCGGTTTTCGCTTTATGTGATGTTGGATCTCCATGGAGATCACAGTGGAAACTCTTCACATGCAAACTCTCTAGTCTTCATTATCCACACAACCTCAAAATTAGCAACACATCTTCATCATCCTATTCGAATCAAAATAACTGGGTTTGCTTAGAGAAGCATGAGTGGGCAGATCTCTTTGATATCATAAAACGGCCCCGTTTGCTTCGTGGGAACGGGAATAAATTGTTGATGATTGGGGGGTTGAAATCAACTTTCTCGTTGAATCCCCCGTGTTCGACGATATTGATTTTGAGGTTGGATTTGGATAAGTTAGAATGGGAGGAGGCTGAGAGAATGCCGATGTAGATGTATAGGTGTTTTCAAGAATCAAGTAAGTTGAAGGTGTTTGGTGGCAGGGATAGAGTTTGTTTCTCAGCCAAGAGGGTGGGCAAATTGGCCTTGTGGGTTGATTGCGGTGGAGAAAAGAGTATTTGGAGGTGGGTTGATGGGGCGCCTGGAGGCGGAGATGGGCTTTGGAGAGGGTTTGTGTTCGAGGCCAGATTGACTTCAATGTTTTGAATTGGTATGTCTAATTTCGAATTTGAGTGAAGATATTGTATATACTATTTGCTACTTGTTCGGGCTATTAGTAATAATCAAATGATAAGAAAAATATTGTCTTGGATTTACTATCAAAAGTTCACTGAATGTGGGTTCTATCCTATGGTTGCCATTCATTTACTTTGTTTCGTCTGTTGAATTAAGCAATTTGGCATACATGTCCATAAACTCGATAACATTTTCAGTTTAAAATATGAAATTTGTTGATTGGCGGTTCTACTGACTTAGTTGCTAATACTCATTTACTTCGTGTGGAAGTTAACCCAGTAGAAAGATTTACAGGGCGTGAAGTGATATATGCTTATTAACAGAAGTTCAAGCTGCCTAACCATAATTATAGCTTGTGATACTTCTTGGGACTTGCACTTGAAGGTAATAACTCTAATTCCTTATCAAGTATGTGCGCACATATGGTCTCACTTTCTGGCATTTAAGTGGAAGGAAATGGAAAAATTCTGAAATGTCATGTTTGTGCATTGAAACGAACATTTAAGAATGAGAATTTCATAAGAAACATAAGGCGTAAGTTGAAATGAAAGTGTGCTCCTGCCAACATTTTCAAGGCTTCAAGTGTAAAATAATTGTGATGTGGTTAAATTGTTGTTTTTTTTTAATTGAAGGATGTGCTTTACATATAATGCTTGAGTTATTTGTGGGTGATAATACATGAGATGATGAGAATGCCTGATCAAGGAATTCTTCCATTATACTTACATCATTAATGTTTTTTTATACATCCTCTTGATGGAATCAACACAACCAGAAATATAAAAGATTTCTCCTAAAAAAGAGCACTTCACATATTGACTAAAGACAGAAATATGTTTTCAGCCTTCTTGTTGTTTTAGGGTTGGGGTAGAAGGTTAACTACCAGGATGGTCTCATGGTTGGAAATTTCCTCTTTTTCGTGATTCCTTTAGGTGACTCTAGAAGTGAGTTCACAACTTTTACATTAGTATCATGTGAACAACTCTTTTGCATTGATTTATTGAAAGTTGTGTTTGCTCACCTCTCTATCCATCAATATAAGAAACCTTGCAAATGGATAGAGTTGAGAGATAAACTGAAGTTGTGGGCTGCCGATTGGTTTAGATGTTCTTGAGATTTCATCACCTTTACCTCACTAGGTTCTGGATAATAAATGTTCAAATTTCTCCCTTTCCATATGATATATTAATTAGAGGATATGATGCTTCAGGAAAACGGTATAACACCAGTATTTTGAAAATTCTGATGGGCGTAGAATTATACTTTGGGGTAATAAGACATTTGTGTAAGCAAACAACACCATTAGATGCATTATTATTATTATTATTATGATTTTGGTTTTAGGACCTTAAAATTCAAAAACCACTTGTAATTTCCTTTTGTTAGTCCCTAATGTTCTTACTACTCCTACTTATCCATTATCCAGAAATTACAGTGGTCTGACTAATCATTCTTCATAAATCCAACCAAATTAGGCTTAGTGCTACTACTTGAATCTTTAACTTTAACAATTTTTTCGAAACTTTCCTTTAAACAATGGTGGCTGTAGCTACGGCTGAGAAAAAACCAAACTGACCCAAAAAACTGAACAAATGAACCAATAACGTAACTCAGTTTGGGTGGGACAATTTATTTTTTATTTGAGTCAAAATTCATTTTTCAAACCGAACTGAAATTTTGGATAGTTTGGTTCGGTTTGGGTTGAACCAATGCACGCCCCTGGCTGTAGCTTATCAGGGGTCATCTTAGATCAGTCTTCTTCTGCTCCTTTTTTTACCATTCCCTGTTTCGGTTCAATTGAAGTAACTATGTGCTCCTTATTTTCTTATTAGCAGGACTGCTCATGTTGTTGCCACATATATTCTCAAGACTAATTTCATTGCTGCACTCTGATTTTTTCTGAAGTAAGCTTTCCATAAGCATCTCTCTTACTTGGAGTCTGAGTGAGTTGGATTTCTCTTTGTGGAGAGCCAAAGCAAAAATTAGAGCCGCATTCTTGTGCAATATTATGGTTGAATGTGCATTGCCTTGGAGTTTGCCCAAAATCTTGTCCGTAATCTACTAGATTTGTGGATGAAATTTTAGAACTAAAATTATGCTTGTAGTTTGCATATGAACAAAGTCTTCATATCTAGGTTTGGAAATTAGGTGAGCTAGGCTTTCATTCTTCATGCATAGATACATGAAAAATCATCATGGTAATTTCAATCCAGCCTATCGGTAGCCCTTTTTTTAGTTGCGAGTCATACTAGTCTTATATTTACTCCTTTCTAAAAGCTAACTATTAGGGAAGCGAAAGCTTAGGACTCATCTATTCACATCAAACTCATTTAACTGATAGAGATTGTAAGTTATAACACTTAACATGAAAGGTTATCGAAATAGTTGATGCTTTTTTGCTATCAGAGCATGCACGGCTAAAGAGCGACCCTAAAAATTCCTTACATTTTTTCTTTTCGATAGAAAATTCCTTATATTTCTTTTTGTAATCTACTACATAAATTAGTGTAAAATGTAAATGCTCATTTATGGTTTTAACATTTACATAATAAAAACTATGATTTTAGTATGCCTAACAGGAGGGGTGTAAACATTGTCTGGGTCTGGGACTCTGGGATTAGATTTAACATAAATTTCGTAGACAGATTCTTCTTTCTTTTCTTCTTTCCACTTTTTTTGCATTATTATTATTATTATTGCATTCATCATATGCTTTGATCTTCGCCAGTTCATTAGAATGTACCTTTTTTTGTGTATAATTTAATTGTTTTATTATTAATATGTATTCTGAAAAATGTTTAATATGATTGTCTCATTTGAAAGTAATTGTTTCATTACAGTTGAATTGAGACTTTTGATTACAAATTTTGTAATTAAATAATGCTAGTGATAAACTCTCTTACATCTAGTGAGTCGTGGAGATCCAACTAAAAATAAATTTGAAAACTATAAAATATCATCTTTCTCAAGAAAAAAATAAACTTTACATAATCTGAAAAAAGATCCTTAATATTGGGATAATTTCATTAAATTTTGTTTTAGTTGCTGCAAAATCAGAAAATAATTTTTCATCCCAAAAAAAATCAAAAAATAATATTTTCTATTTACTTAAAAAACTTCCGGCCAGATATCGGGAATGGATAACTGGAAACATGCATTGGCAGCTAATGTGTAATCGGAGAATTGCCATGTCATTGCATGCATCATCATCTATGTCACATCAACCTACATATAAACGACATATCAGCAACAAACATTAAGAAAAAAGTGCCACATCAACCTTCATATATACCACATATCTGCAACAAACACTGAGAAAAAGTGTTATATCAGATGACACGTAATCCGTCCATTGGATCCGTTCTCACATAGCCTCACTCTGAATCCATCCTAAGTGGAGTTGATTTTTTTATAATTTTTTTCTGGCTTTACTCATAAATTTCTGGTTCACCCTAAAATATATATATATAATTATTATTTATATTTTAATATAATTAATATTTTTTAAAAATAATAAAATAAAAATATTACACTTATTAAAAGTAAAAAATAATTTTTTATTTAAGACCCATGTTATTTTGAGGTCATATCTAGTATTTAGAGTTTGCCTCGACGGGTGGTGTGTACAAGACCCGGGAACGAATTCACCGCCGTATGGCTGACTGACGATTACTAGTGATTCCGGCTTTATGCAGGTGAGTTGCAGCCTGCAATCCGAACTGAGGACGGATTTTTGGAGTTAGTTCACCCTCACTGGATTGCGACCCTTTGTCCCGGGCATTGTAACACGTGTATCCCCTAGGATCCCCTTTATTGGAATTATGTTTCTATTTATTTTTGTTTCTAATTGGGCAGGGACACTTTTACCTTAAATCATACAGTTACCTCATGGAGAGTTAGCCGCAACTACGAATATTAATTAATTAATTAAAATAAAAAATATTTTTAATATTAAAATAAAATAAAATTTTTTAATAAAAATCAATAAACATGCTAGAAAATTTTCGACCCTATATAATATGCGAATAGAGATCTAAAGATTTTCTCTGATAGAATTTCGGAATGAGAATGGAGAATGGAAAACTACATTGGAATGTTATTGCCATTACTATTTCTTTCTCTCGCTACTTGCCCCGCTCCTTCCCTCTCTCTGCTTCTTTTCTGCCCTCTCTCTCTCTCTCCCTCCCTTTTCTAGTTCCCGTAAAGTGAAATTGAATATATATATATATATATATCGGAGTCCGTTTACGTCAATCAGAGCCGATTTCTTTATCTAATTTAATTTACCGCCGCTATAATAAGCCTAAGCCGGCTTGTGAGACTTTGTTGCCAGAGCCGGCCACTCAATCACAGCCATTAAGACCTTCATCTCCTTCACCATCAAGGCCGGCAATTTTCGAAAATGACGGCGTTATCAAGGGAAGTTCGTAATTACGAAGATGACGGGGAAAGTGACAGCAAGGGTGAGTTAACGGTGGTCGGATCTCTCTTTCACTAAAAAAATATTAGCATTGAACCATTTGTTGAAATCACCTTCAAGAAATTGAGCTCAACCGCGACCAGCATTCAGTAATTTGAATCTTGTTTCCATGGCTTTGACCCAAAAAAAAATCTTGTTTCCATAGGAAAGCTTTTTCTGCTAAAAATTGCAGCTATGACGTGGCTTTGTGTTGTATTTTCTGCTAAAAATCTTGCTTCCATGGAAAAGCTCTCTTTTTCGATGTATTTTCTACTTTGTGGGTCTGACTTTGTTGGACCAGAAAGTTCGTGTTTTTGCTCTGCTTGTTTCCTTGGCTTTGTGTTGTGCTCTTTCTGGCTATTGGATTTCAACGGAGGGTTCGGATCCTGTGGTTTGCGGCTTATGAAAAGAAAAAAAAATTCAAGCTTTAAATTTTTTGTTGTCTTATGTTCACTATGTCTGCCACGTGGAGTCTCATGTGATGAATTTTTTATTTCAATTTATCACGTGTTATCTATGTGGATGTTGATGTTGGCATACAATGGTGATGCATGCAATGATGTGGCGATACTCTGGTTCCACATCAGCTACAACGTATGTTTCCGGTTACCCGTTTCTAAAATCTGGTCAGAAATTATTTAAATGAAAAAAACATATTGTTTTCTGTTTTTTTTAGTACGAAAAATTATTTAATGATTTTGAAGCAAAATTCAATGGTCACTAATAAAATTATCCAAACTCCCTTAATATTTTTTTTTGCCCACTTTCATCTATGAAGCTGCATAGTTTTGGGTGACATGGATATAAAAATTTTGGTCTTTGCTGTTATTGAAAGTAAAAAAAAAAAACTGAATAAAATATTCATATGTATTGTTGGAAAGTAATTTTCTAATTATTTCTCGTTTCTTCGAAAGGGAAAATATAGGAGGGTAGAGCCCCCGCCTTATCCATGATGTCTCTGTCTGTAGTAAACTGCTCCCCTCCTACTGGATAAGTTATGCTTGTTCCTTTTCTCTTTGCCCCTATATAAATTATAAAATAAATTACAAAAAAAATTAATTTTTAATAAATTGCATTTAAAAATAAATTTTTCAAAAACTTACAATTTATTTCATTATCTTTTTTATAAAATATATTATTTGAAATAATAATTAAAAATACTGAAATTTAAATGTATTAGTTGATCTAAAATTATAGTTGTTAGTAACGAGTAAAAATTTTAAATTTTTATAAAATATTATTATATTATATATAAAATTTTAAAAATTTTATATAATATTTCAAATATAAAAAAATTATATATTATATTATATTATAATATTTAAAATTCATATAGTATCAAATGAATGAACATTATTTTAAACTATATAAATTTTTTTTGTAATTTGGAAAATTTTAGAAACTTTTTTTTTTTGTAATTTATTATAAATTATAACATTTTCTGGTTTTGATTCTTGTGAATAGAATATCATATTTCCCTCCTTTGAATTTACCTTGTATCACTTTGATATCAACTTACACATTCCATGGAGAGTCACCTTTCATCAGATTCTCGAGATCAGAATTGGACCCACCTTGTGACTTCCTACATTTTCGTCTGTTTTCACTTTGGCAACCATGACGGAATTATTACGTTCTTTTATCTAATTTTATATTTTTATTGTATTATATTGAATTTATACATTTATTTTTGTACAGATGTATGCTAGCTGTCAGGGGTCCAGGCTGGATGGTAGGCTAATCAGGCTAACAAATAGGCCAACCATCTAAAATCCCTTAAATCTATCAGGATTCTTGTCAAATAAAGTAGTGTCATAGATTAACAGTGCATAACTTATAACATGTAATAATATATGCTTATAATAAATAAACATGTATATATAAAAATTTTATATATTGAAAAAATTATACAGTGTTATTGTTGAATAATTTTTTAATATATTTTGAAATACAGAGCAAAACCCTTTAAAAATAAAATCTGAATATATAAATTACTATTGACTTACTTTGACATGGACTCTATTAGTTATGCGACGCTATCAACAAATTTTACTATTCTACAACCTTTTTATCTATAATGTATGCAAGAGAAAAATATTATTATGCTTAGTGATATAAACTTTAAAATAATAATTTTATAACATTCATATCATTCCATTTATTATTATAATGTAAATTTTCATATTTTACGCATATATATATATTTATCGTTTAAATTACCCTAATATATTCTTTTAGATCAATAATAAATATGTTATACAATATATGTTCCATCAATTTAAACATAAAATACTCATGTACATGTAAATTACAAAAATAATTTTATTATTTATCAAAGTCATAAATTATAATCATCAAGATAATCTCCAACATATTTTCAAATGTTACAATCATAATGATAGTAACACGTTAACATAGTATTATCCTAACAAAAATCTCCAATTTGTTACATGTTGTGTTTATAAATTGATCATTTAGATCTAGTACTAGAAAGATACAAGGGGTATTAGTATGAATAAGATATCTATCTATATGTAGACGTTAAATATCTGTATAACTATATTTTCCAACCAAATCGGATATATCTTTATATTCTAGCGAGCTGCATAATGCGTATAAATATGCATACCAATAAATCTACCATATTCTGGTCCAAACTCATTTTATGGATTAATGTGATATCTGGATGTCCATATTGTTTTACATATAATATCGCAGTGAATTTCCTATCTTATATTCCCATTTTTACCTGAATGTTAGATTATACTCTTTATTAAGTCTGTATTAAATTTTCGCAAATATCATGTTAAAAATTTATGCTTGTATATAGTTAACCATTTTCAATTTACAATAATAACAACAATTCCATATTATAAACTAATTCACAATTGGCACACCATAAATCACATTATAATTAACATAATCATATTTATCACAATAAGCATATTTACAACATCAATATAACAAATAATTCTATATATTATCATATATCATGTTAATAATAATATTAGAATTCACATCATTATATTAGCTACTATTATTTATTGAACATCATATTATATTCTATATAATAATAATAATAATAATAATAATAATTATTATTATTATTATTATAAAACTTGTACAAACCTATTTTTGCATTCTCTAGTCTATTGGGTCATTGCCCTTATTTGCTCTTGGTACTAATCTTGTTATTGCACCTAACATTTATAATGTATATATCATTAGCTGCTTTTGCTAAAATTATTTATGATGACAAGTAAAATATTGCTCATTACCAAACTCAGTGCCTCTCACGCTTACAGTTATTTCCATGATCAGTGTATAATTAAGGATGCGTATTTAATGTCTTGTACTAAATTCAAAATCCATAATATTTTATCATACTATTTTTATTATCACCCAACTTACTTAATATAATCTTTATTAACAATTAATTCATCCAAATCTTAATTAACTTAATTCTCCATCATCACCTTATGGAAATCTATTATTTTTTTCAATTTAAATAAATTCTCCATCTAATTTCCTTCTCAACTCATAATTCAACATTTCTTCACCTCTCCATAAATTCCAAAACTTGCATAAATTAATTTCATAATATTTTATCTCATTTTCTCCTTACTTCAATCAATCAATTCTTAATTATTCCACATTAATTAATGAAAAAAATCAACTCATTCTTGTCTCCACAAAATTCGGTCAAGGCAAATTTTCACCTCCATATATTTATTATTATTATTTTAGTTTAATTACACACATAAATCACTCACAAATTCTTCATTCTTCGTTTAATTCATGCCCTTTGTTTTAATCCAAAATTAAATTAGGATTATCCAAAACTCTCCATCCAATTTAGGGTCCCATGCTAAAAGGTCCTCCAATATTTAATTTCTCCCAAATATCATCAAAACCTCAATTACTTAAACTAATTAAACTAATTATTAGTTTAATCTCATTATATCACAACTACTTCTTCAAACCCTTGTTTCCAACCCAACAAATACAATTTAAAATCACATCCAAAATTGAATCAATTTTAAGAAAATATACAAATAAACTTCCAACCAATGAAATCAAGAGATATATGAAAGAAAAACCTCACATTCTCACCCATACAAAATTTGGCCACCACCCCTCCAAATGAATTTCTCTTATTTTCTACTTGAAATCCTTACCTTTTTAATGCTTGAATATTGAGTATTTGAGGTAGAATAATTGAAAAAATTTTAAAAAGAGAAGAAGGTGGTTCGGCCAAATATAGAGGAAAAATGGGGTTGAAGTCTTCTTCTTTTTACTTATGGAATTGTTGAGAAAATTGTATATAAAAAAATGAGATAATATGAATTGACAACTATAATTAAACTTAATCTCACTTCCTATTGGCTAATTTAATTAATTGAGAATATATTTTTGACTTTTCTCCCAATAAATCCAAAACAATGTTTGACTTTTAAAAAGTTCTACCAATCTTTTTTACTTTTTCAATTTAATACTAGAATAAATTTAATTTCTTTAATTTCATATCCCAAATGACTTAATTCCATTAAATTGAATATACCAAAATTTATAAAATAAATTTTTTTCATAATGATATTTTCGATTTTGAAAAATAACCATTGGAGCGAAAATTTTATTTATGCAGTTTAGTATTTTTTTCAAAATTAGGACTGTACAAATTCATCCGATATCCGATTTTTAAATTTCTATATTTAAAAATTTTAGAATACAATTGTAATCATATCGATGTCATTATGATAATGAACATGTATCTCTTACTTTATGTAAAAAAATAGAACCACAAATCCATACCTCAAACCATATTTTCGAAATTCAAAGTCCTTAATCTTAAAATTTGGCCACATAACTCTACTTATGACTTTAAAATATTATTTTCTACATTCTAGTATACTTAAATTAAAATTTTTCCACTAGATGAAAATTTCATATTTTTTGCACGGTTTTATCACCTCAATTTACGTGTCAACATGAAATTGCAATAATGTGTTGCATATAATATTATCATCCTAAATTAAAAAATTCCATGCTTATATGACTGGATAATAATACTCATATACCGGTCAATCCTTACCGACTTAACTATAACAGTCAGGTAGTGCACACATAAAAATAAGACTTAAATTGGCAGTTGTGACATGAGTAGTTCGAGGGGCGAACTAATAAGAAAATTCAGATTGTCAGACACTTTCATAAATATGGAAAAGATCAAGGGAGTGTGATGAGTGGAACATATTGATGCTTCCTCCTGCCAGAACTGAATATGCTCTTTAAGTTCTTTAGGGTATCTGGTGTTAAGCTCTCCACCACACGCACTAGTGAGCTTCCCATGTGGGGCCGGTTCAAGAATTTTTGTGGCCTTAGGCAAGAGTTAATTGGGAGTTCTTTAATATTATGAATTTTTTTTTAAAGTTATTCAAAACTTATTTGTTGCTTTTTAAGATGCAAAATCACTAATTAAAGTTTTATAGTCAAGTTTAGAAAACAATTCTTTTAGAAAAAAAAATTAATTTTAAGTAGATAAGTTATACAAGATTAAAAAAAAGTATGAAAAGCAAAAATAAAAAAAAAAGATTTTTTTGTTTTCTCTATGCAAATTGAGATATATAAAAATTGTTCAAAGAGAAAAAAGAGAGATATAAACCACAAAAAATGACATAAAAGCATTTAAGATTTAATTTATTACATAAAACAGAAAATTAGTTTTATTTAAGTCAATCTATTAACCTTTTAAATAAAAGCTAAACTTATCCTTAAAATTAAACTAATTTTCAATGTAGTCGTTTAAACTAACTGATCCTAAATAATTAGTCGTTTAGATTTAATATTACACGTAACTGTGTAATTGAATCGAGTCGAGTTGATACAGTGTCAAACTGAGCTCGATTAGATTAAAAACTCAAACTCAACTTGAACTATATCGAACTTTTTTTTAATTGTTCAAAACTCGACTTAAAAAATATTTAAGCTACTCAAACTCGACTCGATTAAATTCGAATCAATTAAAAAATTTAATAAATAATGTATTCGGTTTGACTCAATTCAAAATAAATTTGTGTTAATTCAATTCGATTATTAAATATTGTCACATTCCACTTCCACCGAGTCAAGGCTAAAACTCAATGCGAGATTATTACCTTCCAAAACAGACCAAGCTTCCACTTTTTGTATAGGACAACAACCAATGTTGCTAACAAATCCAGTCACCCAATTACCCAAGTGATTGCAGATTAAACCACCTCCCATAGTCATACCAGTTTTGTTATCATAGGATGCGTTGGTATTTATTTTATACATAGGGAAGGATGAACACTTCTAAGCAACCAACTGCTCACTTCTGTTCACTCCCGTCGCATTGTGGAGATCGTTGAAAACTTATATCAATAAACCACACTTGGTTCTTGGCTTCAAGAATCAGAGAGCTAATAGATTTCTCAATCCCATTAAACACCACATCATTTCTCCTCTTCCATAATAACCAACAACCAACACAAAATAAGGTTATCCAATTCATACCACAAGGAAGGAGAGAATTATACATTAAGTTATTATTAATCCAATCTTTGATACAATAAGTACCATCAAAAATCAATTGAAGCAAGTTATTTGGCACGAAATGGGCCCAAAATAACATTGCTACACTACAATCTCGTAGAACATGGATGTTGGTCTCATTGCTGATGCCATAGGCTGGACAAAAGCTGATTGACTTAGATGACAATCTCTTCGCTTCAAGTTAGTCATGATACCACTGTTAATCGCTTGCCAGAAAAAAGCTTTAATTCTTTGTGGAATTTGTAGTCTCCACAAATTTTTCCAATGAAAACTAGTAATTCGCCTCATATCTCTCATAAGAAAAGCGTAAGCTGATTTTATAGAGAAAGTACTTGAAGAATTCAATCTCCAGAAAGCTTTATATTTACCTTGCATACTAGACGAAGGGTAAGTGGCAGCAACATGGAGAAAAATGCTTTGAGGAAAATAATGAGCAAACAGATTCCAGTTCCAGCTCCCATTATTATCAACAAAATAAGCCACTGACTTGTCAATAATTGAATAGTCAACAAGAGCCAAGGCGAAAGTAATGAGCTTCAAACCAATGTCGGGAACCCAAACGTCATGCCAGAAACTAATTCCTGTTCCATCTCCTCAGCACCAAATTTCGTTACTTTTAACATCCTCCCAATAGTTACAAATTCCTTTCCAGATAGAAGAACTTGAGGTGGTTGCGCAAGGCCTTTCTCTCTTCTCATGATTGTAATTGTATTTAGAGCTTAAAACTTTCACCCAAAGAGCATCATGATTTTGGTAAAAATTCCAAGCCAATTTCATCTGAAAGGCACTATTCATAATGGAAAATTGCGAATTGATAAGCCTCCATCATCTTTGCTTAGTTGAACTAGCTCCCATTTAACAAGAGCCATTTTCCTTTTAGACTCAGTATACCCTCAAATAAAGCCTCACATTGTCTTTTCCATATTATGACAAAGAATTTTAGGAAGAGTCGTTGTCTGATTAGAACAGATTGAGTAAGAGTCACTCTACCTGCAAAGGAAAGGCGGCTAGCATTCCAATTGGCAATTTTAGTAGCCATTTTATCTAGGATATAACCATAGGTGCGCTTAGAAATTCTGGAATGAAGCAAGGAGACTCCCAAATACTTTCCCAATTTGTATGTCTCTCTGAATCCCAACTTGTTACTCATAATAATCTGAGTTTGTCGCGGTACATTCTTTGAAAAGTAAACCACTGATTTGACATTTGAGACTTTTTGACCTGAACTCTCACAGAAATTTTTCAAAACTTGGTTGATAACATCTGAAGTAGCTATTTTTCTCGATTAATTCATTTGTTCTCTTTGCTTGAGCAGAGTTACTTTGAGTTTGCACATATATCAGAGCAGTTATGATCCATTTTTTCTTCCTATTATTGCCATTAATAATCATTGTTTTACAGTAATCACTGTAATTTCTTGGTGAATCGTGATTGTTTTCTATTGTGTTCTTTTTTTTAGATTTGGTGAAAATCGTAGTGGCGAGAGTAAATAATGCAGGAGATCCACTATTGCTTCAGAATTCTGATCATCCTGGAATGATCTTAGTCACGAACACATTAACAGGTAAGAATTTCTTGCCTTGGAAGCGTGCCATAAGAATAACTCTAGGTGCGAAGCAAAAGCTAGGGTTCATTGGTGGAACCGTTGTTAGACCATATATTGAAAATCAGGAGTATGAAGTGTGTCAATTGTATGGTCCAGTCTTGGATCCTAAACTCTATGTCAAAGGATATAGTTGAATCTTTCCTTTATATTACTTCTGCAAGAGAATTATGGACTGAACTTGAACAAAGGTTTGGAGAATGCAATGGACCTCTTCTTTACCAAATTCAGAGGGGAATTTGTTCTATTAATCAAGGAGGACTAACAGTTATGGAATATTTCCGAAAGCTTAAGCAATTGTGGGGATGAATTGAATAGTTTAATGCCTACACCAGATTGTAGTGTGGAGCAGTGAGGGTTTTAGGAGAGAGAAATGTGTCTAATTAGTTAATCCAGTTTCTAACGGGGTTAACTGATGCATGACCATATTAGAAACCAAATTTTAGTAATGGATCCATTACCAACAATCAGTAGAGCCTACTTAGTGGTTTTAAGAGTGGAGAAGTAAAGGAAAATACATGTGAATTATGAAAGTTTTGACACTAATGCCATGCTGGCTCGAAGTTTTAAAGGAAAAGTTTCAATGAAACAAGGAGGAAATAATAATATGAAATAGAAAGGGGATCATTTTTTTAATCACTACAATAAGAACAAGCATACTAAAGACTCATGCTTCCAATTGCATGAGATCTCTGATTGGTATAACAAATTAAAGGATCAAAGAAGCAGGTCTTTTGGTAAGAGGAATTTGGCTAACATGACAGAGGAAGAATTTGATAGTCCCATTGATTTTAATACTGAATCAGTCACTGTGAGACGAGAAGAAGGGGTGAACTCAGAAATTGTTGCCTCGATTCAATAAGAAATAGCTAAAGTATTGAAAGTAAAAAGTGTCACATGAAGTTGCACAAGTGAACTTTGTACACACAGCAGCATATGCAGGTAATGCCATAAGACTTGAACATGCTTTATAGACAACTTGTTTGTCAGGTACATGAACTTGGATAGTAGATACAGGAGCCTCAAACAACATGTGTAGGACTCCAACCTTAATGACACACTTGACACCTACATCTAAACCTATACCAGTGCATTTTACTTGATGGAGCTCTTAAGTTGGTGAATCATATTGGCACAATTATTTTATCCAAAGACATAGCATTAAATGAAGTATTGTACTTACCAAGATTTAACTATAACCGACTATTTATGAGGAAACTTACCAATTCTTTACCAATGTATTTCACTTTTTTATCTACTCATTGTCTGTTACAGGCCCAGAGGACTAATCAAATGCTAACAATTGGCAAAATGGTTGAAACCATGTACATATTTGGTCATCTGTCCTTTTCTGTTGTGACCATTCAATCATATATGGCTCAAATAAATTCTTGTATCATTAGTAGAGTTACGTTTCCTCATACTAATAAACTTTTCCTTGTTGATAATAAGTCCTTTTCTGTTAGTAACCAAACAAGTTGTACTTCTATTGCTTTGAATAATAAAAAATTTTCAATTCCTTTCTCTTTATGGCACAAACACCTAGGGTATTCTTCACTTTCAACTATGAATCACATCTTTGTAGTGATAATTAAACCAACTTCAGAATCACATGTATGTGAAATATGTTACATGGCTAAGCAACATAGATTGCCTTTTCCTAGAAAGACTATTCAAACCAAACAGATTTTTGAACTTTTACATGTTGATCTATGGGGACCCTATAAACACCCTACCTATATTGGCACACAATTCTTTCCTACTGTTGTAGATGATTCCAGTTGTGCCATTTAAGTATACTTGCTTAACCAGAAATCTCTAACACATACCAGATTACATGAATTTTTTAGCTTTGTCAAAAACCAGTTCAATAGTACTATCAAAGCCATTAGAACAGATAATGGCACAGAATTCATAAACACCATCTATCAACATTTGTGTCGAAGCCAGGGTATCATTCATCAAAAATCTTGTCCTTACACACCCCAGCAGAATGGGATTGTGGAGAGAAAACATAAATACTTGTTAGAAGTCACTAGAGCTATCATGTTTCAATCCAATTTACCTAAAAAATTCCGAGGGGAGGCTATACTCACTGCCACTTACATAATTAACAGATTGTCATTTTTCTCTTTTAAAGTGGAAAACCCCATATGAGATTTTTTATGGTAAATCAATTGACTACTCTTTTCTTAACACTTTTGATTGTTTGTGTTTCATATCCAACTTATTACCCACAAAAGATAAGCTAGCTCCTAGGTCTGTTAAGTGCATCTTCTTAGGATATGCTGCTGGTCATAAGGCATATAAAGCATATGATTTACAGAATCATGTTCTTCTTATCTCCCGAGATGTGATTTTCCATGAACAAAATTTTCCTTTCTCAACTAATACCACTCTTGACCATCCATATTCAACTCCTCTTCCTATGCCAAACATATATGATTCCGCAGAACCAATTTTCCATGACATTTTTCCAAGTGTCACTTTTGATTCCTCAGAGTTAGTACCAACTTCTACTCTTACACCTTCTCCCATTCTTCACAGACAAAGCACAAGACTTAGGCATCTACCATTATATTTACTAGATTACGTTTGTCACACTTTCAAATCAACAGTACTTGACACCCCTGCTCCAACTCACTAATTCCCACCTTCACCATATACACCATTAACACTACCTTACACAATACCCACTATTTTTTCTCCTGCATATGTGGCTTTCAGGCTAAGGTTTCTTCTATTTAGGAACCCATTAATTACAAACAAGTTACTCAATCTGCAGACTGGGTTCAAGCTATGGATAATGAACTAAAGGCTTTAGAAGCTAATGACACTTAGAGTCTTACTACATTACCTCAAGGAAAGAAAGCAATAGGGAGTAAGTGGGTTTATAAGGTGAAATATCAACATTATGGATCTAAGGAAAGGTTTAAGACCAGGCTTGTGGCCAAAGAGTATATTCAAGTTGAGAGAGAAGATTTATTTGATAGTTTTTCTCCAGTTGCAAAGCTAATAACAATAAGAATTTTTATAGCTCTTGCAATTGCTCATCTCTGGCCAATTTAACAACTAGATATTAACGATACTTTTTTGCATGATTATTTGCATGAGGAGGTGTATTTACTGCCTCCAGAAGGTTATTCCAAAATTGGACTAGATTAGGTATATGTAAGTTAAATAGGTCTCTCTATAGGCTTAAACAAGCCTCTAGAGAATGGAACTCAGAGTCGACTATACAGTTGTTGGCATATGGTTTTCACCAGTCTCCATATGACAACTTTATGTTCATCAAGGCTTCACTCAATCTTTTTTAGCACTCACAGTCTATGTTGATGATCTTCTATGTTGATGATCTTCTAGTTACTGGTACTTCATAATCAAATATTGATGTTTTTAAGGAATTTTTACACAAGCAGTTCACTATAAAGGACCTGGGTTATGCAAAGTATTTTTTAGGCATTGAGATTGTCAGGTCTTCTAAAGGCACCTATATCAACCAATGGAAATACATCCTTGATATTCTCGAAGAAATGGGTATGATGGGGTGCAAGTCAGTTCCAACTCCTTTTTCTAAAGGCATTAAACATGCTACTGAATTGGGTCCTTTGCTTCCTCATCCAGAAGTGTATGGAGGACTTGTGGGGAAACTCCTTTACTTGAATCTGACAAGGCTTGATATCAGTTATACTGTCCAACAATTAAGCCAATATGTGAATCAGCCTTTACAGAGTCATTAGGATGCAACAATGTATCTTTTGAGATACTTAAAAGGGCACATTTCTCTTAGTCTTCACTACCCTGCAAATAATAATTTACTTCTTCAAGCCTATTGTGATGCAGACTGGACTTCTTGTGTCACAACCAGAAAATCATTAACAAGATGCTGTGTTTTTCTTAGGCAAGCTTTAATTAGTTGGAAGACTAAGAAGCAATCAGTTGTGTCTCGTTCCCCTTGTGAAGTAGAATACAAAAGTTTAACAACTACAGTCTATGAGTTGCAAAGGATTAGCTATCTGCTCACTGATCTCCATTTGCCTAGTTAGAAGCCTATCTCCTTATGGTGTGACAATAAGTCATCAAACCTTACACAGAATCCTATCTTCCATGAAAGAAGCAAACATGTGGAAATTGACTGTCACATTGTGATGAATCAATACGAGGTTGGTTTTGTATCCCCTCAGTATACTCATCTCTTTCACAATTTGCAAATGTCTTTACTAAGCCACTGAGAACCACTCAATTTCGGTCATTAGTTTCCAAGTTGGGCTTGGTGGATCCTTACCAATCTCCAACTTGAGGGGATGTAGAAGTGTAATTTATTCTTTCATTTCTCTAGTTGCAGTAGCTTAGTTATAGTGCAGTAGAGTTTACACGTGGCTACATCATATTGGTTGGATTAGTGTATATAAATAGTGACAATTATTTTCAGTCTATGAGATAATTCTTCAGCTCATTTTTTCCTTCATTTGCGTTTATTCTCTCTACTTGAGCAGAGTTACTTTGAGTTTACACACCATCCTTCATGCACCGAGATAACTTTTGAACTTGAAACATTCCTTCAAAAAGTTGAGGTAAAGTTCTCTCAATGTCGCCACCACCACCTATTGTGCACATCCCCGAAAAGTTTATACTCCAGTTGTTCTAAAAAATGGACTCACTTTTCTTTTTCATCTATCCCAAAAAGATAGCGATCTTTCCTTTTTAAAGATATAGTTATTCGTTAAATTATTTTTATTTCCCTATTTAATATGCCTTATCATCAATAAATATGAGCTATTATTTCTTAGTTTTCTATTAATGTCCCTAATTGATATATGGCTATATCAATTAGACAAAATGTACAGTTCTAACCATATTAACTAAATCTTCTTAATCTGCATTATGTCTTTGGGACGGAAGGAGAATAACCTATGCTTCCAGTACATCTAACCAGGCTTTCACTTGTCAGGAAACTAAAGATGCAGTGAATGCATGGCAGCTGAACTATTGCTGTATGCAAAATTCAAACTATTGCTTCCAGTACATTTAACCAGACATACATTTTGATTATTTCTTTTTGCTGTTCCTTGGAAAATAATTAACGGAGATTTTATGTATAATTGAGGGAAAAAGAAGATTTTCTCAAAGGCTGTCCATTACAATACCATAGAGAAACGGAGTGCCAATTTCTCATGATTTGTATTTTCTTGAAATTGGCAGCATTTGTAGTTACTTATAGGGGAATCCAATCTTACTACGTTTAGCTGTACGGCTTTTGAGGAGTGACTACTGTGACATATAATGAAGTAATTAACCTTTTAACTCTTGCCCTTGCTTTTGAATGGAAGAATTTGAAATTGGGAGATTAAAGAAAATGATAATACATTGATTAGATCTGAGACTATGGTGAAATTTGTCTTGCAGCGTAATTTTAAAATTCACCAGAAAAGAGCTGTCATCTATGGATCTAAAGATGAATGAACTGTGACTTTGAGCTGGAATATACGGTGACAAATGGATCTGAAAATTTAGAATTATCCTTATTATTGTTGTTACTTGTTAGTATGGCTTTTGCAAATGTGTTTACAGTTAAATGATGATCATATTTTCAAATGGCTTGTTCAGTTTATGTTTTTCTAAGATTGAATTCGCATAGATTAAAATTAAAAGTAAAATAAAATTTTAAATTTAATGTTTTGTTGGAATTTCATGAATTACATAAATTCAAAACCACCCGAAGTGTTCATTTAATTCAAGAATTATCTTTAATTTTAAGCATGATTTTTTCTCCCCGGAAGTAGGCTGTTAGGGTAATGCCCCTATTATGACTTGCTAGTGACAAATTACATCATTTTTTTCTCAATTAGGAATACTTTTACCCCAATAATGCGACCTACACATATAGAAATGGATTCTACGAGTGCATTTATAGCCACAGATATACTTACTTTTACCCTATATAGAGATTACATATTATTTACGTAAAGCTAAATTTGATACATGAAAATTACTTTCAGAATTAAAAAATTTTAATTATTTTACCAAAAAATTTCTATGGATAGATTATGCTCTATGTATCCGTTGTCATCTTGACAATGATTTTTTTTTTTCCAATTATAAAAAAGAAAGAAAAAAAAAGAAAATGATTATTAAATTAATTCTCGAAGAATGCATTTGACTTGTGTATTCAAATAGTTTGATCTAACAACCCTAACTTGTCACCAGGGAAGATTCCTTTTGGCACTCAAATCCATTAAAATATTGAAGAAATCTTTATATTACATAATATCATAATGGATATTAAATCACAATTTAGGTTTGATTATCATAGCATGAATAACAATAATTAATTATAACGATATTAGCTAAGAAAAAAGTCCATGTTTCAATTTGTGGGGTTTGTCTCCCTTTCTATTATCCATAAATTGTTCCAAAATATGTCAAATTTTTATTTTTCTGTATGTGTATATGTGATTGCTTCCAAATTTATTCATATAATTCTGAAGGGACAATTACTGTTATTTTTAATATAGATTTGCATGGCGTGGCAGAAATTTGTATTTTGTTGAAAAATGTGTATTATCAAATAATGAATTTGACCCTAATTTTTCCTACTTGAAGACTATTCTTGTAGAGTGAAAATGATAACAGGCAAATAAAAAAAATTCCATCCATGGAAGCCAGTTCACAGATAACGTGTTAAGGGACCAGCTTCCCACTAAATTAAAAACAAAACATAACCCTATCCTACTTTGAATTTTATGTTTAGCTTTACAAATTCAACTATTTATACTTTTACTTAATATATTTGAAAAAAAAAACTATTTATTAAATGATATTTGTATAAATTTTAGAATGCCAATTTATATAATAATAATATTATTATTTTATGACAACGTTGACATTACGCCAATAAATATATGACACGTCAAGAGTAAAATATTTGGTATAAATTTTGTTGAAATATATAACAACCTTTATTCATTTCTTTGAAACATTCAACAAGAAAGAAATAGCATAATGTCAAATTTCCAGATTTATAATTTATTTTTAGGAAAGAATTAAAATCATTTTTCTTTAATTTGAATGGTAATAAAATTTAAAGATGATAAATTTTCATACAATGGAGATTTAATAATTTTAATTATCAACATTATTTCGTTTCTGATTCATAAAATAGAGAGAAAATGAAAAAAAAAATGAGAAAATGAAAAGGAGATAAAATGATTAATTACAAATAATAATGGCCAGTAATTAATATACGTGTGGCTGAATCTTTATTCCATGAAGGCATGAATTTATTTCATGTAAAAAGGATTTGGAAATTTTGACTTCTTTGCACGTGAGGGCACGTGCATGCCTGAATTGAAACTTCAAGCGAACCATACCGACATTCGATCTGGAATATCAAAAATAAAATCCGAAGCTACCTACTTCACAATAAAATTGAACATTCTACTGTATAATTAATGTAACATATTCCTCAATAGCTTCTACAAAACATTACTTTAAAGTATGTTTTATTTATTAAAAAAAAGGGTTTTCAGTATTAATTTAATATGACAATTATATGGAATAAATTTGACCCAAAATGTATTTGATTTTCAATTAATAATAAATTATTATTATTATTATTATTATTATTATTATTATTATTATTAATCTGGATATTTGAATTCGATGATCACGAGATCAGTATAATTAAGATAAAGCTTATTGGTTAAATAAATAGTTCGTTGAATGCATGTGATGCGTAGAGGCTTCTGAGAATTAAATATGCGATGCATACTTTCATCTAAGTGGGCGAAACACAATTTGTAGGTTTTTCACTTTCTCCACTCCATTTGAAAGTATATAATTGATGAAATGCTTATCATTTCTTTTAAAGTGGGAAAGGAGATGTTATTAGCTTTACATATATTGTAAACTTAGCTATGGGATAATTGCTATTGCCAGTAAGTAGCTTCTCAATTATTGTTTTATTTATTTATTTATTAGAAGCCTAAAATCACGACTTTGGCTCTTAAAATTAAATGATGATAATAAAAACACTACTGCATTTTGACTGTGAGGAACCCATACCTAAATTTTTGCTAGGTGACAATTACTGTCATATCTCAACCAACAAGCATGAAATTGAAAATATCACAAAGTTCTTGTGATTGAATTTTATTTCATAATTTTGAAGATTATTTTATTGTAAATTCAACTTTCATTATTGTTTCCTTAATTTTCATGTTTTTCGTTTTATGAAATTGAAACTGAAATTCATAATTATATAATTTAATTTGAAAACAACTTCAGTATATTCTATTATGTTAAATATTTAGAGAAGTGTTAGGCTGCTAGCTACTAAAGTCCTGTTTGGCAAAAACATTTTTTGAAAATATAATATTTTTAATTTTTTTCAGTTTTGAAAATAACTTGTAGATAAAAATATATAAATAAATATCTTTGTAGAAGTAGATTTAAAAAAAATAGTTTATAAATTTTTTTTAAAAAATTAGTAAATCCATTCAAAAAAATTATAAACCTCTTTTTTGAAACCTAATAACAATTTTAAACACCTCTTAAGATCAGTTTGGCAAAAGCTAGCGCTTTTTGAAAAAAAAATTATTTTTTAAGTTACATATTGGAGAGCATTCTACAGCAGATCATGTGACTTGCTTCAACAAGGGTGTAATAGCTGGTAAAGAAAGCAAGCATCCGTATGGATTTCAAGGACAAAATGTTTTGTTTCAAAAAAGGGGATCAGTTACAAATTATAATGCAAAAAGACAACAATGCAATCATTGTGGAAAGTTGGGGCACACAGTGGACAAGTGTTATTTTAAACACGGTTTTCCTATTGGATACAAGTCAAGATCTAAACAATCCTATGCAAATCAAATAGAAGTGGCTACAGGAAATCAAGCCACAGATACTACAAATGAAGTTTTTCCAAGTCAAGATGCACCATTGAGCAGTCTAACTCAACAACAGTATCAACAGTTGTTCAATATGTTTCAAGCTATGACTAAGGTGAATATGCATCGGATAGATGAAGGAAATTCACATGCAGACCAAGGATCTTTTGCAACTACATCAGTAATTCAAAACTCTAAAAATTTGACACCTGTTTTTAACCAGAATCCAATGCATCAAGCTTCTGGTATAATACTTTCCATTCCCTCAAATGTTAGAGATAAAAATCTTTGGGTTATAGATACAGGAGCTACAGATCATATAGTGTGTTCTCTTTCTCATTTTTCTTCACATACACCAGCCAAAAACTTCACTGTCAGATTGCCAAACAATAATCAAGTTGCAGTGTCACATATAGGCACTGTCAAATTGAATCAAGAAATAACATTACAACATGTATTACATATTCCTCACTTCACATTCAATTTAATCTCAGCCTCTAAGTTAGCTCTTCATTCTCATTGTTCACTCACTTTTACTAGCAATGTCTGTGTCATTCAGGAATTGCAGACTGGGAAGATGATTGACTCAGCTAGACAACATCAAGGACTTTATCTTTTTGAACCAGCCTCATCACAAACACCTGCACATTCATTGCCAGTCACCCAAATTAATTCATGCTCTATAAAGGACAATACAACAGTATTATGACACTATAGGTTAGGGAATGTATCAAACAGAAGACTTGAGAGATTGACTTTTCTTTGTAATATTCCTTATGTTCCTACTTCTCATGTTTGTGACACTTGTCATTTGTCAAAACAAAAGAAGCTTTCTTTTCCCCTTAGTAATAACAGATCTGTTGATTGTTTCGAATTGATACATGTTGATATTTGGGGACTTACCACAGCATCAATGTATGATCATAAGTATTTTTTGACTATTGTGGATGATCATAGCAGGTTTACTTGGCTTTTTCTTCTTAAAAATAAATCTGAAGCTAGAACAAAGTTGCAGGATTTTATTACATTTGTTAAAACTCAGTTTCAAAAGAAAATTAAAACTGTTCGGAGTGACAATGATTCTGAATTTCTCATGATAGACTATTATAGAGCACTTGGGATATGTCACCAAACAAGTTGCGTAGAAACACCACAGCAAAATGTTGTAGTAGAGAGAAAACATCAAGATATCTTGAATGTTATGCGTGTTCTAAAGTTTCAAAGTAAATTGCCAAACAGTAAGTAAGCTTCTCAATTATTGTTTTTTTTTTATTTTTTATTAGAAGCCTAAAATCACGACTTTGGCTCTTAAAATTAAACGATTTTAATAAAAACACTACTGCATTTTGACTGTGAGGATCCCATACCTAAATTTTTGCTACGTGACAATTACTGTCCTATCTCAACCAACAAGCATGAACTTGAAAATATCACAAAGTTTTTGTGATTTAATTTTATTTCATAATTTTGAAGATTATTTTATTGTAAATTCAACTTTTATTATTGTTTCCTTAATTTTCATGTTTTTCGGTTTATGAAATTGAAACTGAAATTCATAATTATATAATTTAATTTGAAAACAACTTTAGTATATTCTATTATGTTAAATATTTAGAGAAGTGCTAGGCTGCTAGCTACTAAGTTCCTGTTTGGCAAAAATGTTTTTTGAAAAAATAATATTTTAATTCTTTTCAGTTTTGAAAGTAATTTTTAGAGAAAAATATGTAAATAAATATTTTTTCAAAAGTAGATTTAAAAAAATAATTTATAAAAAATTTTAAAAAAATCAGTCAATTAATTCAAAAAAATTATAAATCTATTTTTTTGAAATCCAACAACAATTCTTAACACCTCTTAAGATCGGTTTGACAAAAGCTAGGGTTTTTTTTTGAAAAAAAATATTTTTATTTTTTAAGTTTTGAAAACTATTTTTAAAAATAAACATATAAAAATATATTTTTCTTAAAAACAAATTTGTATAAAGCAATTTATAAATTTTTAAAAAAAATAGTCAATTAAATAAAAAAATATTATAAACTTATTTTTTTAATATCAACATCAATCTCAAATACCCCTAAATAAATTTTCTTTTCTTTTCTTTTTATATTTTGAGTAATATGTAGTAATTTTAATATTATGGGACTTGAATAAGAAAAAAGAGTAGGCATCCAAATAAGATAAACAAGAAAATAGTTAGCAGTCTCTGAAATTTATTGCTCTCATTTAATATCTGTAGATGTATATAGTATTAATAACACAAATGTGAGTATTAAGGCAAAAATTAATTGTCCAAATTTAAAATTCGTAGATGTATTTGATAACTCGAATTTATTGCTTTCATTTAATCTAATCTCACAGGGATTTGGCAAGAAAAATTATAATATGAAATTTCAATAAAAAAAATATTGAGGGAAAAATTTAAAATATATTGCTTACTAATATGATTCAAATCAATTTTTGTTAATACAATTAGATGGAACAGCATTGTAGCAATGATAGTCGACCAGTAGCACTTACAATTACTTTATTTAAGAAGTTGTTTAATACTCATTACATTATTGCTCAATAATGAAAGAGAAAATTCTAAAATATTTAAATTTATTTATTTTTTTACCGGTGTTGAATAATTACTTAAAAAATGAAAGCTGACTTTTTTTTAAAATGAAAATAATTATGAGAAATATTAATTAAGAGTTATATTTTCATTACGTAAATCCAAGATTCATAATTTCATATATATATCTTTCATCAAAGTGATCATCATGTACCGAAAATAATAACATTTCCAAGGAAACAATTTTCTTTTAACCTGAATTTGATAGGAATACTAATCAAATTTTCTATTTAAAAAATTGCTTTATCTGGGGTAGGAGATTCGGTAAAATTCAAAATAGTAATATAAAAAATTATTAATTGAAAGAAGAAAAAAAAAGGAATATCAAATAAAACGAAAAGACCTTGGTTAAAGAGAAAAAAATCTAAACAAATTAGGACAACCAAGAAATTAATTTCTTCGGAGCATTTAATTAAAATTAGATATGTGGGGTAAGAGAGTTAGTGACATTTTATATCTTTGTCTTTATTCTAAGTGATTTTTCAGGATATTGTCTTTTTCTTTTCAATTTTATTGCAAAGTTTTGCCTTTTAGGTTGATATTGTTATCTTTTGCTTCTTTTTGTTTTCATTTTTTTTTTTAAATTGAAAGTTGGTTTAATAATTAATATATGCAGAGAAAAACATCCCACGATACCCATTTAAAAGACAATTATACGAATCTCCCCACATGATGAAAGCTTCAAATGTTCTTAAAGTAGTCAACTATTTCATAATCTCAGAGGATTTAAATCTAATTACATGATTTTTAATTTAAGATAATTAATCATGTGATTAGACCCAATTACATATGCCATTGAATGAAATTTACTTGATTTTTTTAACTTTAATTCTGAAGCAATGATGACATTTTTCTAAATAATTATGAGAATATTTTATTAATTTCAATTTCTCTTTTTGTCTCTAGCCTAATTGCACAAGTGAGCAAGAAAAAAAATTTGGAATAAAGTTATTGCTTTTCCATTTTTATTTTTTATTTTTTTATATCAAATCAAACATGTCATGAAATAAATTAAATTTGCTATTTCTCTTTTCTAAAAATATGTCCTAAGCATTGAGATTCAATCTTAATATCTAATGTACCTTATATATTGTCTCTTTTAAGGAAATAATGATAAATTCTTGAAATTTGATACCGATGAATGAGTAGGTGTGAAACATAATTAAGTTTTTCTTGGTAGAGACCTTTCAAAGATTTATCACTTCAATAATGTACATGACTTACATTCACACTGGAAACTTATAAAGCTAGAGAACAGCTAATCAGTTCATATGTTTCTTTTTTTTTTAAAGATCGGTTAATAATTAATTAGCTTACTATTAATTCGGTTTGATTAACTATTAATTTTCTCTAGCTTGTCATGATGCAACAAAGGGTAATATTCTCTTGCTTGTCATCTTGCAACAAAGGGGTAGACTAATTCCGATCGCATATGTTTATTTGCAGAAGCATATTGTATATAAAAAGAAGGATTATTATTGTTGGATAATACTGTTCTTAAATTAAAATTTAATTTTTGAAGTTAAACATAGAAAAATCCTAAAGTTAATATATATATATATATATATATATATATATTCAAATCACAGTTCAATACATAACCATTATAAAACTTATAACATTAAATTGAAATATTAAATAATATTAAATTGTCATAATTGATTAAAATTATTAGATTTTGATTTAACGGTTAAAAGAATAATATCCATAGATAAATAAATAATGTAGTATTCATCAAAATTTCACCTTTATATATATATATATATATATATATATATATATATATATATATATATATTAATGTCACATTGCCATTCACTTCTTTTAGTTTTGGATGTTAATTAATTTATTAAAATATATATCCTATATCAATGGATCGATTATACTTTCAGAATAAGTGTTTTATATAATGATTTGGACAATTATTCTCACTGGAATTTTTAGAGGAAAATAGGTCTAAGACTCACCTTCAACCAATTTTATGAAATAATTGAATATTCTTTATTATTATTAGGAGCGTGGGAGTTTGAGGCAATTGTTAGTGCACATCTGGCTGGTATAATAAGATCACACATTCTAGTTGAAATATTATAGGCCTATAAATCAATGATAAAGAGAAGAGTAAGTTTCCATGAAGTGATAAATCTTCATAAATTAGTTCCAACCAGACAAGAATACGATGAAAATCATCCCAAATTCCAACATGTTAATTATAATTAATCTGTTGTATATCTGATCAAATGCCATATTTCAATATTCATGAAAATTCCAGTTATTTATATAGGAAAATTGGCTGCATATGGATTATGGACAACCGACAACGTAAGTTGATTTTAACTTGTTGACAAAATTGCCCTTGTAGAAAGTTCCTCAAGATTGTACTTGATCGTTTTGATAAAATTGCCCTTGTGGAAAGCTCAGCCACTGTATGCCTAGTTTCTTATAATTATTGTGAGATATAATAATAATAATAATAATAATAATAATAATAATAATAATAATAATAATAATAATAATAATAATAATAATAATTGGGCTGAAATATTATTAAAATCATATTTTATTACAGAATGGATTTGCATACAAATAAAAATGCAATTAACAACATTTTGAACAGGGGCATGCAAAAGAGCGTGGACCAGACCAGTAACTAAAAGTTTGATTAAAAAGACTTAAATTATGCTACTACATGCACGTCTTTATTCCCTCTTCTTAATAAAGATAACATACAATTATATATGAAATACTGAAAACCCACAAACTCGGATCCCCTTCTCTTTCTTATTCTCACTTTCCTTCAATTCCTTGCCTTTCCTGCAAAACGAATTATTACATTCCATTTTTGTCATTAACCCATTAATTAATTTGCTAATCAATACAATGATTATAATAACAATTTCTTTTTCTAATTCCCAAACAATAATAATGATGAAAAGAAATGCACACGGAGATTGTATTACCTGGAAACTACGTACGGATCCCCATAATCTAGAAGTAGTGGGGAGGAGGAGGAGAGGTGTAGGTGTAGTGTTGTGGTGGTGGCTTGTGGACTGGTGGTGGTGGCGACTTGTACTTATAAACTGGAGGAGGAGGAGGTGGTGGAGACTTGTACTTGTAGGGTTTCTTGGGTGGTGGAGGGGAGTAGACATGTGGAGGAGGTGGTGGGGACTTGTACTTGTAGGGTTTGTTGTGTGGTGGAGGAGGCGATTTGTACTTGTAAACTGGTGGTGGTGGCGGTGGTGGAGACTTGTACTTGTAATGTTCCTTAGGGGGTGGAGGAGAGTAAACATGTGCAGGAGGAGGCGGTGGGGACTTGTACTCGTAGTGTTTCTTAGGTGGTGGAGGAGAATAAACTTTTGGAGGAGGTGGAGGAGACTTGTACTTATAAACTGGTGGAGGAGGCGGTGGGGACTTGTACTCGTAGTGTTCCTTGGGTGGTGGAGGAGAATATACTTTTGGAGGTGGTGGTGGAGACTTGTACTTGTACGGTTTCTTAGGAGGATGTGGAGAGTAAACCGGTGGAGGCGGCGGAGGAGACTTGTATTTGTAAACTGGCGGAGGGGGTGGTGGGGACTTGTATTTGTAAGGTGGTGATGGAGGTGGAGAGTACACTGGTGGAGGAGGAGGTGGTGGTGATTTGTAATAATAAGGATGATGTGGCGGCGGGGAGGATTTCTTGGGCGGAGGAGGAGAGTGGTATGGGTAATCTGCGGTGGTTTCATATGGGAAGCAAAGAGACACTGTCACCACCAAAATGGTGGCAATGAGAGAGGCCATTTTAGACCTCATGCTTTTAATTTACTAACTCACTGCAAAAGTGGGTTTTGGTTTCTGCTTTATAAGCAACACTCTCCTCTCTTTATATAGATAATGAACTACACTTCTATATATTAATTTAATTAACCCTAAAAGCCAACTAATAAAAGTAAAATGGTCTGAAATTAAAGTAGCAATTAACCTTGGATACTTAATTAATTAATTAATGTTTGAATAGGTTGCTGGTACTATTTGGAGCAAAGGTTCCTAATTTTAAGTTGGTAATTATTAATAAATATAATTGTTGGAAATTTTGGCTTGATCTGAGGCACTAGAAGCTCAGCAAAGGAATAAAGACAAGACCAAACACTTTGTAAATTAGCAATTTGATATGATAAAAATTCAAACATGATTAAGGTCTGTCTTATTTAATTTATCAAAATTATTTATTGACGTATGATATTGAAATGTGTAAATGAGTTTGACTAACTTTGCATATGATTTTTTTTTTCTTTTTAGCTGGGGATCAGGCGGCTGTGACTTTCTCCTCTCTCTGTGCTTCAATTTGGAGCTACGTACTTTCTCCAGTCTTTACTTTCCCATTTTCCTTGGCTTGATTTCTTTGATTTATTTCTGTGGGCTATAATAGCAAATCAAATTTCGTAAAGATAAAATTAAAATGAAAAATACTGCCAATATTCAAATCCCACACATATTTAATGTTTATTTCCATTGATTATATTTAAGCTTTCAAAAATTATGTGAGGAGATGAATTTGTCAAGAAGAATCCCACTTTTAAAGTTTAATAAATAAAAGAATAATTTATAATTACAGTGCAATTAATTTTAGATTGGTTTAAATCATTTTTAAACAACGATAAATCCATAATTATCAAGTCCAGCGGTCTAAACCATTTTAATAGAATTATATGTAAAATCTTGCTTAGTTGCTTTTTTATGTTTTTGTGTCAAAGAAAATACTATCCTATGTTAATGGAGATAATAGACAGTATAAAGATGAATTAACAGATGTTTGATATCTGAAATACTGATTTATAATTAAGTATATTTATTAGTTTTAATCAATTAATTATGGCAGTCAATTGTGTGGAAGCAGAATTAATTTCTAATTTCTTCACAGGCACTTGAGGAATAAAGGTGTGATGATTTCTGTATCTTAACAATTTTCAATGCACTTATCCGAGTTAAATAGTTAGTTACATTGCTATGGTACTTGTACTAATATTGTCCTATTTTAATTAGTTAGAGGAGAGGCAGTCAAATGCTATTTGTCCATATTAAATTAGCTGACTAATTAGTTAGAGGAGAGACAGTCCCCTCTGTTTAACGGAATTTATCGATTTACCCCTGACATTATAAGTACATGTACTTGAATTTTTGGTATAATTGAATACCTGTACTTCTTGTTTCATAAGGTTATGATTACCAGGATTAATCCCAATTGACATATAAATTAAAAATATCTGTAATTTTGTACCAAAAAAAAGTACACTAATTTATCCAAAAAATAAATAATAAAATAATAAGATTTACCCTAAAATTTATTTATTGGATTCGAAAAATAATAATTATTTTTTAGTTTTAAAAATTATTTTTTTAAGAAATACAGATAAATATATATATTTTTTATAAATAAATTTATAAAAAATTTAAAAAATATTCAATTAAATTAAAAAATAATAAATTTATTTTTTTGATATCCAATAACAATTTCAAACAATATTTATAAAATTTGAATGCAAAAAATATAAATACATAAAAATAATTTTGAGAGTAAATACATAAAATAAAGATTTTAGAAATCAAAATAAGAAAATCATAAAATACAAAAAGATTATTCAATCACTTTCCGTATTATTATGGGAATTAATTTAGTCACCGACAGATTAAAAAAAAAGAAAAGAAAAATTCAGACCTTAATTAAATAATGATAAATAATCAAAATGGCCGTAACGAATAGTACATAAGAGGATGGGAGTTGGTGAAGACTCAAGACCAAACCAGCAGAATCTCTGGTACAAAGAACCGACACAACAAATAGTTTTAAATGAAGCAACGAAAAAATTGCGGTTGACTGTTTCTATTGGCCTATGATCTAGAAAAAATAAATAAATAATTAGATAATTAATTTACGAGGGCATGGGTATGGTACGAGTGAATTGATATCGTGTCATCTTAAATTTAATTTAATTAAAAATTTTAGTTTTTAAACTGGACCGAATTTAATTAAATTTTTTTAATTGTTTGAAATTTGATTTAAAAAATATTATAGTTATTTAAATTCGATTCGATAAAATGCGAATCAATTAAAAATTTTAATAAATAGCATATTCGGTTCGACTTGACTCAAAATCAACTCGAATTAATTCGATTCAATTAAATTTGAATATATTTAAATATTAAAAATATAAAGTAATTTAATAAATAATAAAAAATAACTAATCGATTAAACTTACAAAGTTTATGAATCGGATATTATAATACTGGAACTCGACTCGATAAATTACTCAAATTCAACTCGATTAATTCCGATTCGAATATTTTAATTCCAAATTAGAATATTTTACGAGTTAATCTCATAAATAATTTGAATCGTTTGCATCTTTATGCATCAATCAATCTGCTTCAATTTACAATATAATTTCTTTTAATAAATTATACGTAAAAATTTGAGTAATATATAATTTCTTTTAGCTCACTGGCTGCTGTATATATAAAATATTTAACACGATCAAGTCTCAATATTTGTTTTGTCATATATTTAAGCCGAAAGCATGACGAAAGAAAAACAAGTTTCATACGTGGCAATTAAAAAATAGGCTTAAAGCATATTATTCTTTATATTTAACAATATCGGTTCACTCTCCTAATTTATCTTTGGAACTCATAAACAGTTATATAAACACTTGCAATTTGATTTTTTAATATAATTAAACATAAACATTTATTAATATTAAATATTAAAATCTATGTTAATATGAACGAGCACATGAGAGTTGCAGCAATTTTTTTCCACGTTCATCAATGCATATTATTTAAATATTAAAAAATAATAAGTTCTATAAAGTTAAAAAAAAATAGGTATAAAATTTCAAATTGAATTTGTGACAAATATGCATAATCATTAGAAAGAGGGTTAGCACTCATGAAAGTTTCAACAAATATTTGGCAGGGTAGTTGGCATGCATGCAATCAATCAAACAAATTCTAACAATAAGTTTAGAAAATTTTGCACAATAATTACGTGGAGCCACGAATTACGATTGATAATTAATTAATATTATCTCTTATATTTGACAATTAATATGATTTTAGAGCAGTCAAATATGACAAAAACTAATAATAACGATCCCATGAATTTCAGGCAATTAATATTAAATTAGACAACAATATACAACACTTTTCACGTTACATAAAAATCTGCTGTTTGAATCCAAAGTTCGTGGTTCAATTAGTAACACAAATTAAATTTGTTAAAAAAGTTAATGAATTCAAATCTCACTAAAGACATTTTTAAATCTTGCAAAGAGTTTTAACTGTAACTAAATTTTAATAAAATTAGTTTTAAATCATAAAATAGATAAAGATATATGTGGTTTACACGCAAAAAAAAAATACATCTCTGTTATTAATTAATTGTAATAAAATAATCATTTGACAATTAATGTGAAATATTGATTTTGGTTTTAATACACATCACATACCTCACAAAATGTCTTCTAGTTCGACAAGTTTTCTATAATATTTAATAAATTATTTCATTTATTCTGATCATATTATTTTTCACAGAAATATGTTAAACTTTATGGGAACAAATATATAATCGTATATTAAATTCAAAAATTGGCATTTACTTGCGAATATTTATTTATTTTTATTGCTGTACCGGGCAATATAAATTTCAATGATTAAATAAATTGATAATATCATTTTTATTAAAATGTTTAAGATTTTGATAAAATGGATAGACAAGTCAATTATTAACAAACACCACATCATTAAAGTCTGATTGGTTCAAATTACCTAACAATGACAAATTTCGTTATATGCGACCATCATATTAAATTATTTGAAGATCATGTGCTATTTTCGTTGTTATTAATTATTGATGCTATCTATTGTAGTATGCCTAAAGTTTTGTCTATTTACTAAATGATAAAGGAAGGAAAAAAGGTGAAAAGAAAGTTCTTTTTTCTAGTTTGAATATATATTTAGAGGAAAATAATTTTAATATGTTTTACTATTCTATAATCTATATAGTAAATTAAATTTCATGCACCTATTTCTCTCCACTTTCTTTGATTTCAATTCAAATTTGTGACACATTGAAAAAGGGCCTTGAAGCGAAATTGGGAATTTTTTTTTTATATGGTGATTGATGAGAGAGATATTTTAAAAAATAAGGAGAGATAGAAAAGAAAAATTATTTTTTGAATTTTTTTCATATATTTCAACTAACCAATAAGATGATTAGTGTTGGACAAACACTTTTAAGTTGACTATCCCTAATATTTCTCTTATTAGATTGCATAACTTTAAGTATAAAATATTAAGATGCCCATTTTGAAGATAAAATATCTTAGCCATATATAGAAAAAAAAACAAATATAACCGAAAATTGAATAAAATGAAATAAAATTTTGAAAAAAGGTAAAAAAATTGATGCTTTATCAGTTGTAAAAAAAAGGATAGATTTACTTATATTTCTACACATATTAAAATTTTTAGTTAATAGGGTTGAAATAATAAATTTTATGTAAAATTTTCTAATGTAATTCTACATTAATTAGGAGTTTATTAGAAAAATTAGGAGTTTATTAGAAAACTAAGGAATAATAGGGACATAATAGAGAATTAAGAAATTAATTAATTATGTTAAAAAAATGATTTATAATTTAAGACAAATGAAAAAGAAAAATAAATTTATTTTTGAGGATGGGAAGGAGTATCTTTAGAATAATAATCTGAAAAGGGTTTTTCTATTTAACCCATAATTAATAAGCTTCATATTATAGAAGTCTAAATTTTATTTTGCTAATTTGAAGTAATTAGAATCCTCTAATACTTGAAGTTTTTAAGGGCTCTTAATTAATTATAATTATTTAAATTATCCATGAAATCATTAGTCACTGACATGCATGATCTTTCCCTTCCCATCATTTCTCGAGGTAATTGTGTATATAAAATTAGATTTTTCTTTAAAATTAAGTCTCAGCTTTGAAATGGTTAGGAATTAGGATAGAATAAGAAATTAAAAATATGACATATAAATTAATGCTATTTTTATTTTCTTTCTGTTCTTAATAAAAGAAATCTGAAGTTCCATTAAAAATTATTTGTTTTTCTAAAACAGATTTTATGGTAAACTATTTTAATGAGGTTTTAAGGTAAGCTATTTTTTTTTTTGTATTTACACTTTGTAAATTTTTTATTAGATTTGTTTTAATTTATTTGACTATATCACCTGTTATGTCAATAATTAGGGATTTTTTCTTTTATCTAAAATAACAGAGATTAAAAATTATTTATTTCAATTTATTTCTAATTTCTATAACCATTTGATTATTTATTATATGAAGAGTCATAATTCTGATAATTTGATTATTTATTTCTTATACTTTTCTAATTGAACTCCTGTGTAAATTTTTTGACTGGGTCATGTTTTTTTAGACACAGTTGCTCTAAAATTTCAAAAATGAGGTTTTGAATAATTAAGCATTTAATGTATATAGTCATAATATGGACTGAACACACTATCCAAAAACAAAGAACATGTATGTGTTCACAATCTGGACTTGAGACATTATTGCAAATGCTGAAAATATTCTGAACTTAAATACCAGCTGAAAATGAAAATTTCTTATTTAGATAGGTCTGCGAATTATATTTATAAATTAATTAATTACTATAAAATAATTATCACTTTTTATATGTGAGTTCGTAATTTTTCATATGGGTGGTCTAGGTAAAATATTAACAAGTTAGAAAAAAAAAACTATAATTCAAAGCATGCATTTTGCCTAAAATTAAAGTTTATTAAGAATATGGAGAAGGGGATTTGTAAAGACTAACGAGGCTCACTCATCTGTGTGGGATTCCAGACATGATCCATATTCTTAAAGTAAAGCGAGTAACATGCTTATCGCCATAGAGAGGTATTTTATTTTTCTATTTTTTTCTTTTTATTGAGAGTTCGGTTGCATCTAACTTATGTATAAATAATGTAATCTATATTTCACTCATTTAAAATGAATTATGAAAATAAAATTACTAATAAATCTGCATATATATTTATATATATTTATTTATAGGTTACGTACAACTTGAAAAAGTAATAATGGAGGAGTTGTACGGTCTGATGAATAATTCATTGAGAAAATAAATTATATCCTTAATAATAATTTTGCGCTTCTAATATTAACAATTTAATATAATTTTATCAAATATTTAATATCAGCTATAAGCTATATTCAATAGCGGAATCAAACACTCCTTAATGAAATTATTGTTTGCCCCAATTTAATTATTTCACTTACTATCCCCATTTTTCAATAATCTTAATGTTGGGATATGATGATGATTTTCTTCACAAACAATAATGGTTATGATAGAAGTGAAACAATAAAAAGTAATGTTCTTCAATTCAAACCGAAAATTCAATTAGGATTGTGTTATGGCTCAATCATTTTAATCATACTCTACTTTATTTTTCTTATAAATATTTATAAAATAAACTACATAGCAAGTCTTTACCTTGTGATATGAATTATAATTGATGGCAACTAAACTGAGTGCAGTTTGAGGTTCTGAGTCTCATCTTCGTCAACATTTGGCTAAATTTAAATCAAATCATTAACTGGTTTGTAGTTTATAAACCAATCTAATATAGTTCTAAGAATACTGGTCAAAGTAGTTTCTAAACAATAAATCTGTAAATTATAGATAATGAATCCGTAAATTTTAAATAATAAATTGTAATTTCTAAACGAAGAACTTGTAAATTCAAAACGATGAACTTATAAGTTCAAAACAATAAATCTACTAATTATAACTGATAAACCTATAAATTCAAAATAATGACTATAAATTATAACTGATGAACTTATTTTATATTCATTAATTCACTAAAATCTAATACCGAAAAAACAAATGCTTCATTATTTAGATATTCTATATTCATCATTTAGTAGCTACAGATTCATTATTTTAAACATACAAATTTATCATTTACAAACTACATATTTATCTTTTGTTAGAACTAAATGATGAACCTATAGGTTTCAAAGGATGAACTTGCATTACTAAACGATTAAGCTGTAAGTTATAAACAATATACCTACTAGTTCTAAGCAATTAACCTGTAAATTTATAACGATAAACATGTTCTATATTCACTAATTTACCGAAAAAGCACGCACTTCATTTTGTTTCCCACATGTTAAAAAAAAGAAGCATATAATACAACATGAACTAAGGTATATGATATAACAATCCAGTAATACCCTAATGGGCGTAAGTTTTTAGACACTCATCGATTTTATTTAAAACTTATAGATTTATCATTTAGAAACTATATGTTTATCTTTTATTAAAACTAAATAATGAACCTATAAATTCCAAAGGATGAACATGCGTCACTAAACGATTAAGTTATAAGTTATAAACAATAAACCTACTAGTTCTAAGCAATTAATCTGTAAGTTTATAATGATAAATATGTAAATTCAGAACAATAAACATGTTTTATATTCACTAATTTACTGAAAAAGCAAGCACTTCATTTTGTTTTCCACGTAAAAATATATAATACAACATGAACTAAGATATATGATATAACAACCCAGTAATACCCTAATGGGCCTAAGTTTTTTAAGTTTGTGTCCGTTTGACAAACGAAAAGGAAAAAGTCACTATTCCACTCTATTTATATTTCTCGATTTCCTTTTTAGGCCTTGTCGTAGAGTATTGTTATTGACTGGTAAGAGTGCCAGTAACATTCTCCTATACATGCTTCGAACGGCCTTTAAGAAATTATATACTAAAAATTTATTACTTCTAACACCCAGAACAATCAAAATGAAATTGGATATAACAAAAAGGGAAAGCTACACAGAATGAATGAACTCAATTTGCATTGGTTCTGAGAGACGAGGTTTACACTTACAACACATGATGGTACTTTATTAAAACTTATCTTAAGTAATCACTTGATAATCTTTCATCCCATGATTCACCAGTAACTACTATTAGGGCACAATTTCTTTTTAAATAATAAAATAGAGAGAGAAACAGGGTCTTAACTTGATTCATCACAATAAGGCATAATTCACACAATCCAAACTCAAGAGTAAATGCTAGAAAAAAAATAGAAGAGTTCAACTAAAAGTCTAAAACTACGGTATAACACTGTTCTATGAAATTGGGAAACTACAGGATCTTTGTCTATTAATCAATCTAAGCTTCTCTTTGTTCGTTTACACAAATAAAATTAGAAAATTTGCCTCGCTTTTCCCTTAACTACATTGATCTAAAGTGCTAATAATTAGTTTAGACAGCATCAAGTAATCTAATTGCAAGTTCTGGACAAATATATCGTAAAAAGATGCAGACTTTCTAAGGCAAGATAAATGATACTAGAAATCTGATTCACAATCACGATATGTCTCACAAACAACAGTTTGTTCACCTCTTCCCACGATTTCCAGGGCCAGACCTCGGTCCGGGGTGACGAGAAAACTGTAGCCTCAAGAAATTAGATTCACGGTCATGTTCATCCATTTTATAGCCTGCAGAATCCATCCAACAAGTTAGCATCACCTGGCATATTTACAAAAGCAATAATGCTGGAAACACCATGCAATACACACACACACACACACACACACGAGCTAATATCAAAACAGCAGGCTGATATTGCCACATTGAGGAACTTCTGTTGCATTGGATTTTTACAATATTAACAAAAAGATCTTGCAGAAACCTTGCAAAGCACTCATTGCAGTTGCCGCACAGGCTGGACTTTCAAAATCAACAAAACAAAGGATTTTAGGATCTCCACCGCGCTGCAAAACCGACAAATAGATGGTTAATTCCAACAAGCCAACATGTAAGAAATCATGCATGGGTAAACTATGGGACAACTCCCACTTACATGCTTGGATTCTTTACTGACGAGTCTTACTTCCTTATAACCCACAAAGGGGCGAAAGATATCTTAAGGACCAGAAAGTAAAGGAATAAGAAGAAAAAGGTATAGTCATGACATGTTTCATTGTTTAAACATGAGTAAATCAAAGGTCACAATATAGTTTAATATTACTACAGTATCAAGAGGATACGAGCTACTTCTCTCCTCCTGCAGTCAGGAGGAAGACCCTCAACATATAGAGTGCTGGAAGCATCTGGAGGTAGTGGTACAGTTTCACGAACAGGCCTAGCTATAGTGTCCACTGAAGGCTGACTTCCAAAAGCAATATCTTGGCCATTTGGAGCAAGATCTGGTATGCTAGCCCGAGGGCGGCCCACTATACCAGAATCAAGTATCGGAAGACCAGTCATCCCAACACCAGTGGCTCTTCCCGACCCAATGCTTAACCCACTAGCTTCTCCGGAAGAAAGAGAAATTTGCTTCAAAAGCAATTAAGATGAGTATTTTAGCAAATAATCTCACATATGTATATTGGACATGAAAAAATTAACATTAGTTGTAGCACAAGGTTTAAAAGGTTACCGCATTTTGCAGATACCGGTCATATGCTGATCCAATTGTCTTTGTGTCCTTCACAGCCTGATACCTACTGCGATCATCATCTCTTGTATAATAGTTATGGATTTCATGACTTGAAGGCAATCCTGATGACGGGATATCTGAAAGATCAAAAACAAAATCTCAAGCATGAATTCATTCTCGACAACAATTCTTCTCAAATTTGTGGGTAGTATGACAGCCGAGCATGGAATATGGCATAAAATATAGCGTCTAAGAAAACAACAGAAGCATTTACTATCAACACATGAAGACCAATAAAAAAAATCTAAAATTTTGAAAGGAAGAATCTTAAAATGATTTGAAGGAGAGGAAGTGCATGACCTGAAACAATGTAAACTGAAATGAACAACACACAACAAAAATTGAATTAAGGCTAAAATTTGTGACTATGATACATCCAAAGAAGCAAATGATATAGTTATTAACGCCAACAAAAGAATCCTAATTTCGATCAACTGAATTTTTTTTTTGGTTTCTCTCAGTGTTGGGTGGAGGTTATGAATAGGACATCGTTTCAAGAAAATGATTAAAAAAATGCATCAATCCATTGAATAATTAGTTCTTGAAAGTGAATATTGCGTCGGCACCCAATAATCTACATAATTAGAGCATAAAAGCACGACCTTCGGATCCAAACCAGATTATATCAATAACAACTGCGGTTAGCTCCTCAATTGCTTCAGCACCGACTTTCCATGAAATTAACCATGTCCAGATACCCAATGCAATGTTATATTTCAAAACAGGATCAAGAATACAAAACTTACTAAAAAGGCTAATCAGAAGCGAGGTCCAAACTATGCTCTAATTATATTTCTAATGAATTCCCTAATAAGTCAGGTTCACAATTGAGTGAAAATTATATCTTAATGAAGAAGAAGAAGAAGAAGAAGAAGAAGAAGAAGTAAATGTGTAAAACGGGAAAAGAACACTTGTTCATTAATTTACAAAAAGAATCTGCAATCTGAATAGTGGAGTAAAAAATTGAACATACCGTAGTCGGAACGGGGTCGTTTGACGCCGCCACCGGAAGAGAGAAGAGGATGCTGCTGCCGGTTCCAGTAGCCGTCTGTCATGTTTGCGCCTCTCTAGCGATTGATTTCAGTGAGAAATAAAAAAATAGAAATTAATTGATTTCAGAATGAGAAAAAGGATTTTTCAATAAATTAAATAAAAGAAAACCCTAATTTTGATCTAAAGACCATAGCTTTGGGTTTCTGGTTACTGGAAAACCTTTTTTTTTTTGTTTTACTTTTCTGTTTCAAGGGTTTGCTTCGCCTGGACAAGAGATCAGCGTGCAATCCAGTGTAGCAGCGCTCCATGTACTCACCGGTTTAGCCAGTCGAGTTATGCCACGTTGGAAAAAAAGTAAGAAATGAAAACGTGCTTCTATTGGTATAAAACTCCAACCCTCGTTTGGCATTTCTCCTCCCATTGTTACATTGTATATAAATTTGTTTCTCTAATCACCCTAGAAACCCAATTTCTTGGATTGGATCCACCAGAGGTAATCTAGCATTCATTTCTTTGTTTATTACTGTTTGGTTGGCGAGAAACATAAAGACCGTAAGCTAATGTTTGATTTTCTTTTCTAAGCTGTTCCTCTGGAAGAAGAATCAAGAACATAGCTGCAATTTTTGGATAGCACTTGCTAATCTTGTGTGCCTTACCTCATCAAAAGTGTTTTCATCCTTATTTTTCAATTGTCATTCTATGAACTTAACTCTGATTTAATTTCACTTGGAATTAAACTTTCATTTTTTTTTTCAATTTAAAGGATTTTTACTCGAGATTTCACAATCTTCATAAAAAATAGTATTATAAAATTTCAATTTCGTATGTAATCTGACTTGAACACCATTTTACAGTATTATTAAATTTTCAATTTCTTTTGTAACCTGAACTCTAAAATTACTTGACCATCAATAGTTTTGTTGATATCAGGCCTTGCACACATATATCCAATTAATAAAACTACACAACATACAAGAGGAAAAGTTGCAGAAAGACCTACAAAGAACTAACACATATATGCAGAATTATTACTGCTTTCAAGAAGTGGAAAAGGATGGAGAAGCAGGCGGTTCTGGTATATCTATTGTCCCTTCCAACATCAGTACCACCTTCTTCATCGATGGCCGCGATGATGGTTCATCCTGGATACACCAAAGACCTACCCTCACCATCCTCTCAAGTTTAATCTCATCCACCTTTTCATCAAATTAAGATTAGTTTGTCTAGCTCCTTACCCTGGAAGCATTCGTAGACCCAATTCAGAAGAACCACTTCATCGTTTTCCATTTCCACATTCCTTGGACAGCATAGAATCTTCAACAACATGATCCCAAAGCTGTACACATCTACTTTCACAATTATGGGTAAGTTAGTGTGTCACTCTGGTGCAACATACCCCCTTGTTCCTCTGATTCCAGTGTGAGTCATGGATTGATCAGGCATCAACAGCTTGGACAAACCGAAATCTGCAATTTTAGGCCATTCGTTCTCATCCATTAGTGTGTTTTTCAGGCTTGATGTCGCAGTGGATGATCTGAGTCTCGCACTATTCGTGCAAATTAATACACAATGCCCCGAGCTATGTTTAGGGCTATTTCGACTCTTTCCTCCCAAGCTGGCTTGGGTTCACGCCTAAAAAGAAAGTCTGCAAGTTGTTAAAAATGAGAAATTTAAAGAAATTATGAGTGAAAATGTGCAGCAAAACTGTCCTTGAACATTAAAACTTAACCATAAAATTTGCAGCAGGGCTGTTGTTAAAATAGGGCAGAGTTAAGGAGAAGTAAGAGCTTTTTGGAGAATTGGATGAGAGAAAAAAATCAAGCTTTTACGAAGTTTATAATTTGGAGAGGAGAGACGATAAACTTAAAATCTAAAATGCAGGAACTGATAATTGAAGAGTAGAAATGAATAAGAGGAATTCACTTAAACACTAACATCAATGAAGAAATATTGAGTTAATAAATACATAAAATACATTTTTTCTTCTTTTTATTTCTCATTTTCATACATGAACATAAAGGAAAATCCAAGCACAAATAACTCTCCAAAAACTCTCTGAATTTCTCACAAAATTTGCTCACATACGCTCTCTACTCTGCCTCACTTTTGGCTGCATATATAGTAGTAAATGATGTCCATGCCTCCAAGTGTGGGAGTGTACAAATATGTCCAAAAATACAAGAAAGCCACCTGCCATTTCACCCTCGCCCATTCTTCCTTCACATGTGAGTGTACCAAATCCAACTAAAGTAACATCTTTGATGCAGAAAATAGTACATCAAATAATAAAAATCTCCGCAACTCCAACACCAGTGAACTATTCTTTATGTTCTGGTATACCAGAAGCTTGTTTGTCTCATCTTGGCAATAGCCGAACAATCGAACTAAACTTTTGCGATGAGTTCTACCTATTATTTTCATCTCATTTAGGAATTCTCTTTCGCCTTCAGCCACCACTTTGTACTACCTCTTGATTGCCACTACTCTGCTTCCATTGAACATCACCCCTCTATAAACTGAACCGAAACCTACTCTGCCAAGTTCGTCCTCAAAATTCTTTGTTGCAGTTTTCAGCTCATCATATGTAAATGATCTTAAGATGACATCTTCAAACAGTTCATCAATATTGATCTGAAATGAAATCTTTTTATAGTTCCGGACCCGGAATCTATAGAAAAGAACACCAAAAATTGCCATAATAAGTTCCGCAAAAGTGGAGAGAACGATACATGTTTTGAAGGCACCCTTTTTCACCTCTTTCTTTCTAGCGTTGAAATCTATTGCCATACTGCTTGCCTTGATGAAAGTAGTCATTTTTGTGTTCTGTTGGACTTTTTCCCAAATCTTAATGGAAGCTTCAATTTACTGCACTGTACGTTGTTTTGGTTTCCTATATACCGCAGTTTCGCAGTTGCAGTCTCTCAAGCATTCTTCTCTGCAAACTTATTTTGTGGTAGATGAAAGAGTAGAATTATTGGCTATCCATGATACATTTTCCTATTCATGAATAGTGTAATTTCAGCCTCGAATACGGATACCCACACAACTATCTGAATTAGATTTCCACTGGCATCCCAAATTCTTCTTGCTCCTGTTAGTGAAATCAAAACTAGGAAGAGAAGTGCAATCAGGAATCTGATCTACACTAGTACGTACAATGAGCATTCAGGTCGTAGAGGCCAAGGGGATCACACTTGTTCGATGACTGCCATTCGATCGACCAATTACTGAATCGGTCCAAATTATGCAAGTACAGCCGGTATATTCCATCTGAATCAACCGTGGTCCTGCACATTGGTTTCCCATATATGTTTCTGCCTATGAGGCAAAACTATATAGCGAGTAGCGTTTTTAATATATTTCTAACACCGATATTCATTGAGTACATTTTGTAATTTTTTAAAAATTAGAAATATATATTTTTAAATTAAAAATAAAATTTCCCTTTGTAGAAAATTTTAAAATTTATGTAGTTGTTATTTTTATTTAATTTTATATAAAATAATTATTTATAATTATATATTTTAAATTTAATTATTTATAAATTTATTTCTATATTTTTAATATTTATATATTGATTTCACGTATTTGTATTCTATATTTTTTTATAAATACCGTTTGGTGTCCGTATCCATATCCATTTTGCCATTAATATTAAAAGTTTTAATCTTAAACCCATCAGTATTGAGCAAGTACAACCCACCATTGCTATCAAGATTCAGAGTCACATTATCTCCTGCAGTTGCTGTTCTTGATCTCCAGTAGAAATACTCACTTTGAAACGGATATTCCAGTGCATACATTACCAAGTTTCCATTCTTTCTCATAATCCTGAGTCCAAATCTTCCATTGACAGACACCAGCTCTTTCCCTGCTAATAAATGTTGTCTTGGTAGAATGGTGTCAGTTGGAAAATCAGAAGTTGCCATATGATGTTTGAGTCAGAATCATAGAGCTTAAAGTTACCGGAGTTGAGCATGGATGCCGAGGAAGCTAGCAGAGGAGCATCGGCAGTGGATATCTGTCGGCCGACTTGGTGCAGTACTACTCTACCTTCACTATCTAAGATTTAAGTAGAATTCATTGACAGAGGTGGGTTATCTTGATTTGGTCTCCATACGACAGTTTTCTGCTGGATATTCAGCAACTAGATGCCTATACCAAAGCCGTCGTCTTCTGGGTAAAAACCGAAGGCGAAGTGGCCGGAATTTGAAGACCAGTAGGAGTTGTTAGTGGGATTGAGAGATGAACCTCGGCTGATGATGGAAATTCTTTGTTGAGCTGTTGGTTTTGAAGATGAGGAAATCAGAAGAAGAAATAACAGCAACATTTTCCTGCAAAATTTGGATGATATTGATGATACGTTTTTTATTTATTTTTCTATTGGAGATGGTTAAACCTTTTAATTTAATTTGTGAAATATTTTGAAGGGATGATAAGAGTTTTGGTCTAATTCAACTGCTTCAAAATCTTCTTTTGGCCTCGCATACTTCAAAACCGGCAAAAATTGTTAAATTTACAAAGTAAAAATTTATAAAATTATAGGTTTATGATATTTTATTAAACAAATTTTCATTTTAGAGTAATTTTGTCAGGTTAGCTATTGAGACAAGCTCACTAAAGCACAAAGATATTTTTTTTAAAAAATATTTTATTTTCTGTCCACATGACCAATTTTTTAAAAATTATTTTATTTTCTAAAGTGACCGAGAGTACAATTTTTCTAAAAAAAATTTGAATTCTGTATAGTAGTTCAACTAACGTACAGACTTTTAACTAATCTATTTAAACAATATACTATCATAAAATTGGAATTTTATAAAAAATATACTTTAAATTGGTATTTTTTTTCATTTACACTTGATAAATATATCCTTCAAAACCTTTGAAACAACCTGAGAGCAATATTCACATGCATTCAACTTACTTTTTAATTATCAAAGGAATTTGAGTAATTTACTTAGCTTTTTTTTGCAGCAATTTTTAGATGATATTGAAGGTACTGCTTCTAAATTTTATATTTAATTCCCTATACAGAAATAGTAAAACCTTTTATTTGAATTTATCAAATATTTGAAAGTGATTATAATTTATAAAAATTATTTGAAAGTGATTATAATTTATAAAAATTTTGGTCCAATTTCCTTCCACTGAGTCGGTTGCTTTCAGCTTGGTAATCATTTATCCCAAACTCTAAATGTGGAATATTAGGCAAAATAAATGAAATGGAGATGGACTATTACGTATGTAAAGGGTCTTAAACTTAATTGGTGATAATATAGTGGATTTGCTGGTTCTAAAGAAATAGTACCAGACCAACTGGGGATTAAAGATTGGAACTCATTGTTCTATATTGTGCACCCTGGAGGGCCTGAGATTCTCAACACATATGAGTTGAAACTCGGGTTGACACATGACAAACTCAGAGTAACTCGGCATGTACTTGGGGAATATGGGAACGTGTGGAATCCTAGTGTGTTGTTTATACTCGACGAGACGAGAAAAACATCGACGCAAGAAGGAAAGGCCACCACTGGTGAAGGGTTTGATTTAGAAATTTTGTTGGGCTTTGGCCCTGGTATGACTACGACACTGTCATTTTGCTCAGTGTCCCATTTAACTAGCTATACATATCATATATATATATATATATATATCATATATGCTCCTGTATGTGTGTTCTACCAATTATTGAAATATTTGTATATATATATATATATATATATATATATATATATATATATATTGAACTTGTAAGCACAAAGTGATTGAAGTGAAAAATGAAAAATTCTCTCATTAAAGAAACGAAATTAGCTAAGTATAACTTATATACTAATTCCCAAGTAATTGTCTACTATATTACTCTCACTTTTCATTTTTTAAAAAGTATATATACCATTTGGGTATGATATTGATATGAGTATAAAATCTTTACTGAATCATTCACTTTAAAAGTGAATGCTCATAATCTTGGTTTCATTTAAATTATAAGTGCATATTAAATAAATTTGGAAGAAAATGAATTTATGGAGTTAGAAGAATTATCTCTTAATGACCTATAATTGGATATTAAGATTTTGTGGTAGTGACAAAAATTAATATAGATTATATAGTAAATTTTGGTTGATTTATAATTTAAATGGATTTAGAATTATAATTTTATTGTTTGTTTATGGTTTAGATTTTAGACTTTAAGTTTGTAATTTAAAATATTTTATCCAATTTTATTTTATTTAGCAATTTAATGTTATAATTTGATATATTTTTTAATTTAAATTATTATATATAAAAATTGTCGTACTCGTATCCTAATTTTAGATAATTTTTAGCCATATCCACATATTTTAAATTTTAAAAAACAAAAATCAAATTTCTAGATATGTAAGGTATCTCTATCTGTATATGTATCTGAGTCCAAGCAACATAGACTGTCCAACAATCAAATAACAAAATAACTGTTGCTATATAAAAGAACTAAAAACACATAGTTGTGACGAGAACTAGACTAATTTGTGTTACACGTGTGAACAACCAGAGCAAGGACAAGTGAGATTAGCAAAAGCCATTGTTCACGTATGTATGTATGCAACTCAAATCTACACTACCTGAGTTGAAGGGCTTGATATCATCTCCTTTAGCTGACTGAGAACTCCTGTCACTGCTGAGATGGAGCTTCATATTGCTGTTGGCAACGGAATTGACCTCATTACCCCCTCTCAAGCTGGGAGTGAAGATATCCTGAACTCCCAGATTGAATTTAAGCTAAACAAATTGGAGACTTCGAAGAGGTTTTGTGAAGAAATCAACAACTTGATGAGCTGATGTTATTGGCAGCAAATGAATGAGACCAGTTTTATACTTCTCTCTTACTACATGACAATCAAGCTCTATGTGCTTGGTTCGTTCATGGAAGACAAAATTCTTTGCAATATAAATAGCATAATCATTTTCATAAAAAAGTAATGCAGGTGCAAAGGATGGGAGCTTGAGGTCATCAAATAAATATGCTAGCCACTGAGTATCATAAGTCATTGTTGCAAGGGCTCTATATTCAGCCTTTGAAGAAGACTTGGAGATGGTAGACTGTTTCTTAGTTTTCCATGAAACAAGAGAATCACCAATCAATGCACAATAACCAGTTATAGACCTTTTTGTATGAGGACAAGTTGCTTAATCAGAATAAGAGTAGGCCTTGACTTCAAGTGAAGTTGTTGCTGGAAAAAACAATCCTTAAGCCAGGACTAGTTTTTATATATCTTAGTATTCTGTGAGCACCTTTGAGATGACATTCAGTAGGACAATCTAAATATTGACTAAGATGTTTTACAACAAAGGAGATGTCTAGTCTAGTGTTGGTAAGGTAGAGAAGCTTACCTCTTAGTTTTCTATAGGTAGAAACATCAGCAATAAATGGTGACTCTTTCTGCTGATTAGAGAAGGGAACCATTGGAGTGCTGGTAGGCTTGCTTTCTAAGAATCATGTTTTTGCCAATAGCTCAAGAGCATATTTCCTTTGACACAAATTAATTCCTTTAGCTGTACGAGCTACCTCTAATCCCAAGCAATATTTGAGATTACCAAGGTCTTTAATTTTGAACTGCTGATGAAGAGACTGCTTGACCTGTTTGATTTGATTCAAGTCATTGCTTGCAAGAATCACATCATCAACATAAACGCACAAAGCTATGAAACTAGATCCAGAAGATTTTGTAAACAAAGAGCAATCTTCTATTGGTTGGGAAAAGCCTTGTGAAATCAATGCTTCTTTCAGTTTAGCATGCCGCTGCCTAATAGCCTTTCTTGAGTCTATATAAGGACTTTGTTAATTTGCATACCATGGAAGGTTGAGAACAAGAAAATCATAGTGGGAGCTGCATGTATATCTCCTCTACTAGATCTCCATGAAGGAATGCATTATTAATACCCAATTGGTGGAGATGTCAGCCTTTAATAGTAGAAACCACAAGCAATACCCTGATTGTCGCCATTTTAGCAACTGGTGAAAAGGTATCCAAGCAATCTATTCCAAGCTTTTAAGTAAAGCCCTTGGCCACCAATCTGTCCTTGTGTCTTTTTATGGTTCCATCAGCATGAAATTTTGTCTTGAAAACCCCCTTGCAGGGCATTGTTTGGTTGCCTTGTGGTAATGAGGTTAGCTGTCATGTATGATTAGAATTCAATTTATCTAATTCAGCTTGCATAGTTACTCTCCATTCAAGAAATTTTATTGCCTCATTATAGGATTTAGGTTCTAATGGGACAATTATAGAAGTTACAAAGTTTTTATGACTGGGAGATAAACTAGAATAAGAAAGAACAGAAGATAGAGGATAAGAGATACCTGTTTTGCTGACTGCGGATATGAAAAAGTTAATTGGCTAGAGTTTGTGATCCAAGAATTTGGTAATGGTAATCTTTCAGATAAGTAGGTTGGCTTCTACCAGTAAAGTTTTCTGGTTCAGAATGTTGTGAGGCAGTCTGTTCTTGAAGGTTTGTGGCTGAGGTACTTTGAATAGGTGAGAAATCTGTCACATCTAAAGGTGCAGTTGGAAGATTGTTAGGTAGCATAGGCAAAGTGTTTGAAATGACTTCTGAGGTGGATTTAGAGAAGGGGAAGTCATTTTCAAAAAAGATAACATTCCTGGATACTATGATTCTACCACTGTTAAGCTCATACAGTCTAAAACCCTTAGTGCCAGCTTTGTAACCTATGAACACACATTTAGCTGCCCTTGGATCTAACTTAGATCTGTTATTGATCAAAGTACTAGCAAAGGCTAAACAGCCAAACACTTTTAAGTGAGAAAGATTAGGAAGCTGCTGATATAAAAGCTCATATGGGATTTTGTTTTGAATTGCAGAAGATGGAAGCCTATTCAATAGATGCACAGTATGTGCCGCAAAATCACTCCAAAACTTATCTGGTTTGTGACTTTGAAATTTCAATGCTCTAACTATAAAAAATATATCTTGATATTTTTTTTCAACTATGGCATTCTGTTATGGAGTTTCCACACAGCTTGTTTGATGTATGATGCCATTAGCTAGATAAAAATCTTTCATTTGAAACTCCTGACCATTATCACTTTTAAATATTTTAATCTTCTTGTGAAACTGATTTGTGACTTTTAAAATGAAGTTTTGCAGGTTTTGTCTAGCTTCTGATTTACTTTTCAAGAGAAATAGCTAGGTGAACTTACTATAGTCATCTGCCACTGTCAGAAAATATTTGTGTCCATAGATAGATGAAGTGATTGGACCCCATATGTCAACATGTATTAATTCGAATGGTTACTGCAGCCTTGATTCTTGCCATCTTTGCCATTAGGGTTAAAACCCTTATTGTAACATGCTACATGTTCAATTACATGTTGCTTAGCTGAACCATGCATCTGTCTTTCTTATTGTACAACTAAGGTAAACACCTTAGTCATATTAGATAAAGGGTCCATTATCATTATCTGTGACCTTACCGTGGTAAAACCCTCATTCAAACCTTTCAAGAATCCTTTGACATGATCTGTCTCGTAGCACCTTTTGAATATTAAAATTGCCCCACAACTGCATATAGGGTTACAGGAACATGATGGCAATGGTCTGAGATTCATTAATTCATCCCACAGAACCTTCATGTGAGTGAAATATTCTGTTACATTTTTCTGACCCTGATTTAGTTTAAAGATCTCTTGTTGAAGTTTTGCCACACGAAAAAGATCACCAGTTTGAAATCTCTCTCAAATCCTTCCAAACATCTACAACATTATCCAGTCATATTATGCTTTGTGCTATCATTGGAGATAAAGAATGCAATAACCAGGACAATACCATGGTGTTATATCTTTACCAAGAAGAGTAAATTGGGTCTGTTACCTCTGGTATAGGTATGCTACCATCTACAAATTGCAACTTGTTTTGGAGAGCAAAGCCATCTTCATGGCTCTGGACCAAGAGTGATAACTGGAACCACTAAGAACTGGCGTGACTAGAGCAAGTGACGGATTTCCACTCAGATGCAGAAAGTAGGGACTTGAAGGTGAGTCTTCTGGTCTGTTCATCTTAGAATCAGAATTGAAGCTTTTCTTGAAGAAAATTTGTTATTGATTGATAAAACAAGAAAATTTCACAATCGAAGAAGATCAATCTTGAAATCTCTCTGATACTATATTGAACTTGTAAATAGAAAGTCATTGAAGTGAAAAACGGAAAATTCTCTCATTAAAGAAACGAAATGAGCTAAGTACAGTAACTGCCCAGCAATCAAATAACAAAATAACTGTTGCTATATAGAAGAACTAAAAACACATAGCTGTGACAAGAGAACTAGACTAATTTGTTTTACACGTGTGAACAACCAGATCAAGCGCAAGTGAGGTTAACCAAAGTCATTGTTCACGTGTGTATGGAGCTCAAATCTCCACTGCCCGAGTTGAAGGGCTTGACATCATCTCCTTTAGCTGATTGAGCACCACTGTCACTGCTGAGATGGATCTTCATATTGCTGTTGGCAATGGAATTGACCTCATTACATATGTTTGAATAATTTTATATGCAAGATAGAATTCAATTGCCAACCAGTCGAGCTAGATTTTTGTGGTGAGTTCTGCCTATTATTTTCATCTCATTCAGAAATTTTATTTCACACTTACTGCAACCTCCTAATTGTCTTGTCACTGATCTGCATGCTTCCATTGGACATGACCCCTTTATAAATTGTATCAAAGCCTACTCTGCCAATTTTGTCCTTAAATTTTTCAGCTCATCATATGTAAATGATACTTTTTCTTTTTATTATTCATGAGTTTTCTTCAATTGACTCGAAAGAAATTGTAATTTAAGATGACAAGATGACTTCTTAGTTCTTACTGAATCTCTAAGCAGTTTTCATCACTTGATCAGGTAATTAGAAAAACAGTTGTGTTTTGATCAAAAGCACCAATTGCATATCTGAGCTGATGATTGTGTGTACGACACACTGAAAACACAATGAAGAAAACTAGAAAACAAAAATGAAACCTATACTGAAGGAAACACTAGGGCTTGGATCTTCTTCCTTTTTCTTAGGCTTTTTTGCTATTCTGGGCCTTAGGTCTTAATCCCTTTTGTGGTCTCTACTTCATCGTCTTCTTCTATTTTTTTTCATTATGTGGGCCTTTGGTTTTAACTTCTTGGTGGGCTGAATCCTCGGTCTTGGGTAGTTTTTCTTGGGTTTTAAATTTGGGCCTGTTCTGTCTTCTTCCTTTGGCCTCACAGATCCTTCAAAGAACAAGAATCATTAATTAGACTTTTGCAGTTGGAATTCCATTCGGCTTAGGCCTGGTCCACTTTGGCTTCAGAGTGATGGTCTTGAAGTTGAAATAATTGCCCAGTCGCTAGGAGTGGGTTTGTCTCCAAAATGACTTTAGGCCATTTGCAGTGGGTTTTTGAGATTTTGCTCTTCACCTTGTAAATATGGGATTGAGAAGAAGAAATAACAGTATCATTGCTGCAGTCTTTGTATAATGGTAGAGCTTCTCAAGTTTTTTCCCTTAACATAAACATATAATTATTTATTTTTTCTAGAGTTAACACTCGGGAGTAAGTTTTCAAGAGAAGTTTCTTCCAAAAGCATTTGGATAAAAAGACATATATTAAACTTCCACTCAGTAGAGCAAAACAATGATAGTATTTAAGTTGGGTATCCGTAATAGCAAGGCTACTAAGTTTTTGCTTGACAGCTAGTTAATGAATGAGCCTTTAATTATTTATGCTTCTCGTTTCCCTTATTCGGACGATAAGTTAAAGCGTGTTTGTGATTACCGGATATCCTTGGTGTTGGTTGGAGCTGGTCCTTAATGGATGATCTTCTCCCTCTGCAGATTAGATATAAATTGCCAGCTCGCTTACTTATTGAAAATGATACAGCTAACGACGAGGAGGTCTAGAAATTTTCCAAAAGTGGAGAATTTCGGTAAAATCAGCCTATGGTGCTCTATTTACTCACAATTCTTTTCCAGAGGATTCGGTATGGCATCTGATTTGGAGATATCGTGTGCCTCTAACATATCCGCAGGTAAAATGCTTTATTGGTATCAATTTTTAATCATGTATTTCAATTTGGCACTAATATATTTTTTTTCATTTAATACCAAATATTTTAATTTTTATTTTAGAGTATGATATTTAAGCAATTTTCAGTGAAAATGTACTAACGTTAATGTCGGAATATCAAATTGCTTAATATGTTAACTGTCAATTAATATAAATATATTACATCATCAATTCAATATAACAAATATACCCTTCAAAAATCTCAAAATTTTAAGAATTTCAAAATATTTTTATTACTATGCGTGATGATGTGACATGAGTTGATAATTGGTGTGATAAATCTAATATTATGTTTTCACTTGAAATTACTTGAATACCATACTTTAAAACAAAAAATTGAAAGATACGGTATAAAAATAATACAAAAAAATACTAATATTAAATTGAAACATATTAATAACTTTGGTATCAATGAAATATTTTACCCGACTAGTGGAGCAAGGCAAAATTACGTGTAACTTGAAACTTTTCAAAAGGGGCTTTACTTCAAATCCTTTTTGCTCAGTTTGTCATGATGAGGTTGAAAGTCCTTTACATATCTGCATGATTGTGGCCATGCTGCTCAGGTTTGGCAGCTTTGTTTTCCTCCCTTCGATCAGACTAGGGAACGAAATATATATGGCTGGCTGGTTGAAGGAGAATTTACGGTGTAGAAATAGACAAGGCTTTGCCGGTCCATGGGCTTGCTTTTTTGCAAGTACTCTTTGGTGATTATGGAGGTGGAGGAATGAAATGATTTTTCACCATGGAGAGAAAGATGTGCATTCGAAGCTTTCCTTTTCTCCGTAGTCATGCACATCAGATTGATAAAGCGTGCATTTCGGTTAACAAGTTTGCTATAGTGTTGCTTATAAGCAATGTCTTGTATGGTGGTCTCCTCCCTTGTTGAATTGAATTAAATTGAACTCGGATGGCTACTCCAAAGGGAATCTGGGTAGGGCAGGTTGTGGTGGTTTGTTTCGAAATTCTTTTAGCGAATGACTTTTTGGCCATATAATTAACACAGGCGATCATAAGCGGAGCTTTAGGCGGTTATGTAAGAGCTTACTGATGCGGAACAAATGATAGAGGAGCAGACTTTGGAGCTTCAGGAGCGTTTGGATAAAAAGCCGATAAGTTTGGTGTGCAGTTCAATTTTAGGAGACCATAATTTTTGACTCCAAATGAGTTACAAGATCTATAATATATCAAATTGAAACTCGTTCAGAAATATACAAATAATAGAATATTCAACCATAATGGCCAAATTTCGGGCTCAAATTCAATCCTTTAAAGCAGTTTCAAAAGCTTTAAATTTTTTTTTTGTTCGGTTTTTAGTATCAATTTCATGTTTTTTTAGATTTTTTCTTTTTGGGCTTGGGCTTTATTTTGGTTTTTTGGTAATCAGAGTTTTATCTTGAATGATATATATTCATTCTTGTTAATTGTTGAACAGTTTTTGCATTTGAAATAAGAAAACCCTTATTTTATTCCAAATTTCGGTATTTCTTTTGGAAATCAACGAATATTAACAGTTTATTTTCTAGTATTCATAAAATCAACATATTATAAAAGATTAATTTCAGTATTTCTGCGTGAATCAACAAATTTTGGTACGTTTTTGCTACGTCACTCACCCATGCTCGCAGTCAGGGTTATCAATTGCTGGCCCTTGAAGTTGATTCTCAACTTGTTGTTCAATGCCTTTCTCGAAATGTATCCTACAATGGGCAATTTTCTAATTTGGTTCAGGCATTTTGTTTATGATTCCTTCAGTTCGAGATTAGCATATCTATCGCGAGGGAAATAAGCATATCTATCGCAAGATAAATAGAGCAGCAGACTGATTAGCTAATGAAGTTTTGAGCTTTGATAGAGGAGTTATGGATTTTACGGAGCCTCCTGAGGGAGTAGTGTCTCTTTTGCTAGATGATATGGTGGGAGTTTCGTACCCGAAAATAGTACCGATTTAGTTTTGTTTGGATTGTTTTTGGATTTTTTTCCCACCCTTGTTATCTAAAAAACAATGATAGTATTTAAATAGGGAAATTCTTTTAATGAGATGACAAAAGAAATATGATAGTATTTAAATAAACTCCTCATTTATTAATTGGGATCATAATCCACAAAACAGCAGAATAAAGACGAAATCAAATGCAACGTAAACAAATATTAAAATCAAGCAGTCTTGTGGAACTCCATAACCGAAGTATCATAAGCACGGCAAATGAAACGGCAAGAAGAAAATCCAGACTTGAGAGCCAAGGCTTCAAACTCCTTTTGGGTCCTCTCTAGTCCTTCAGGACTATGAGCTAACATCATCACCAAATCTTGCTCCAATACAATCTGCGAATCCACATTACTCTCTGGTTTTGAAGGGAGAATTGCATCTAAAACAATCACCTTCCCATTGTTAGGGAGAGCTTCCCAGCAATTCTTCAGAAGTTTCAACACACTTTCGTCTCTCCAATTGTGGAATATCCACTGCGCAACACATTAACAAACTATTCAAAATTTTTAAAAAAAATTAAAAAAAAAGCATTAAATATAAAGAATAAAAGATATTTCAAATTTGGGAGTTTAAATTAAGGATGGTAATTTGATAAATGGTTTTGGTTATCCCTGTGAAATGGATCTGAATGTAGTTTGTTATTAAGTAGGGTAATTTTCGAGTCATTGTGAAAGCAGATCTGGCAAGTCCTTGACCCATAAGTAATTTTGATGCAGGTTAATTAGATTGATCCTGCGATCAAGTCTATTTTAATTTAATTCATTTAGATTATAGGATCATTATATATTATGTCATGCCATTTTGATTATTAGAAAAGTCAAATTTTCCTAATATTTAAATCATATTCCAATGAGATGAGCAAATTAATAACACAAGATCTACCTTCATGAATATAGCATCTCCTTTTGGCGCACTGACAAACATATCTCCCCCAACATGCTCCACACCTACAAAATAAATAAATGATCAAAACATAATTAGTAGATATTAAAAATACAGTTTTATAAAAAAAAATAAAAATTAGAGAATGAAAATGTTTTATATTTCATGAATACCTGGATAAGATGGTGCTTCTGCTAATACATGGGGCAAATCATAATTAATACCCTTGATATGGGGATATTTGGTAGTGATCATGTGGAGAGTAACTCCAGTACCACCTCCCACATCTACTAACACTTTGATGCCTTCGAACCCTCTGTAAACATTAAGAATTTTATCCATTACTAAGGTGGTGTAGTTCGACATTGCTTTGTTGAATACTGTATTGAACCTCTGATCACTTGCTGCATATTCATATGTTGTCTTTCCATACAATTTGTTGAATGGAGATCCTCCTTCAAGTATTGCATCGTTTAAGTGGTACCTATTACTCATTCATTTTCTTTAGCAATTTGACACTATTAAAATAATACCCAAAAAAAAAAAGATGCATATTCAGTCTTCTTGTCAAAATGATTTATCGATTTGCCATTTATAATCATTTTTTGATCTTATAGACAAGCATTTAGATTTCTTGTATAATTAGACATGTATTTATAATTTTCTAACATAATTTGAATAAATTTGATAATTAAGAGAGTCAATTAAATAAATTTTATAATTAAAGCACTTAATTGCACAGATTCATAAAATTTAAGTACCAAAAAATGTATTCTTTCCCCTTTCCTTTTTTTATAATTTATCTTTTTTTTTACATGAACCTTGACCCTTTAGAGATACAGCTGAAGTAAGTTATCTCTGTAAAATTTTTCTTGATCTATTTTTATTTGACCAATCATTTAAAAATTTAAAGATTATATGAGAAATGAAGGAGAGATTTTATAAAGATAAAAATGAAGAATTTTGTTTATAATTTCACAAATAAATTCTTTTTTTCGCGTAAAAAATTAAGATAATTAACCTTTTGCTTCTCTATTCTGAAACAAAATTACTTGTCCAGATCCTTTTTTCATGGATCAAACCATTGATAAAATATTACATTAATAAATTAATAACTATTTTACTTATATTACAGTCAATTATTGATTTGTTCCATGAAAAAAAAATTATAGATCAAGTTTAGGCAAAACTTTCTCATTCGGAAAAAGGGGAAAAAGGCTAATTTTTGAATATTAATCAGGGAAGTAGAACATGAAAATGAATAGAAAAAGTAAGAAAATCAAGTACCAGGCCTTGATTAAGACATAATCGTGTTTCAACAAAAGCAAAGGAGCAACAGAGCCTCCATCTTGATTCTTTGTGAGGAATTTGCAAATGGGATTTGCGGAATACAGTCTTTCAACTTGTCCATTCTCTTTTGTGGATAGGGAGCAGCAGAGTATGTCATAGCTGGCCAAGAGCCGCAGCAACCGATCCAAAAGCACCGCCGCATCTGGGTTCTTTGTGGGTATGCGGGCGGCAATCTCCGCCGGAGATATCTGCAAGCCGCCGTTCGTGGCGTTGAAGATGATGTCTATAAGGTTAAGTTCGATAGCTGATTTTAGTGCCATTGGAAGAACTACGGAATTTGCTAGCCGGATGGCTAACTTGCCTGTTTCTTCTTCTTGATCATACATGATTACTATTAATGAGCTCAACTCAACTCAGCCCTTTTGTTTACAAGTCTTTTTATATATAGTTCCATATACCATGAGGCCAGAGTTTGATTTACGATATTTACTATTTAATTTTTTATTCTATTGTCATAAAACTGCATTACTTCCTCTAAGTTAGTTTAAATGCAGTTTATTTTTTTTTAAAATAAAAGTGCATATTAAAAAAAAAAAAAGGAAGAAGAAGAAGGCAAACTCTAAGTAAAACGACTAGCATCAGATATGGTAGCCTTAGATAGCGAGTAACCATGTTGGCTTGTCTAGAAGCTCACAGGAAGGTGATACCTGCAATTTGGTTCCTTAAATCTGCAATCAGAGATGGCACTTGCCAGCTCATTACAAATCAAATCCTTAGAACTAATTGATTTCATGGGCCATATTACAAAAAAAAAGGATTTATTTTTTATTAGATAGAAAGACGTTTGGGCATTTTTAATATCGAAATGGAAAAAAATCATGAAATAAAAAATTATGAACAAGATTATGATCTATTTTTATATTTCTTTTATTGGTTAATATACATTGAGCCTTTCAGTGTCTCTAACTTTAATAATCACTTTATTCAATTATGTAACTAAATTAATAACCACTTTATTCATAAAACATTTTTTGTCTATATACTGAAATCCTCAGCTTCAATGTTTGGAACTTTAACTCTGAAGACAAAACATTGATATTTTTGCAAATTCAATACCACAAAACCAAAGGAGTCCACCGATGCTAAATCACAAGATAAATTATATGAAAAAGTGCTCGAGATTTAGAATGATCCTTAGGGAATATGATTTCTATTCCAATTATATTTTGATAATAGAAATCTCATTACTAGCTCAATATTCTGGGATTCATATTACCCTTTTTTTTTTATGGTATTTGGATTCCTTTACTTTTTTACTTGTGACTTTTTTTTTTCATTAAACAATATATTTATATTATTAATTTACTATATGAATGAGGCTCTATTTGCATGATTCATTTTAATTCGATAAATTCTGAAATTTTGATTTTATTATTTCTTTTTATACTAGTTTTGTTCTTATAACTATAAAAAATAAAAATATTGCATAAAACTCTAAGGTTTCATTTTAACTCATAAATTGCTATACTATAAATAATATTAATAGTAGTACACTTTTTATTTGATCGAAATACATAAAAGTAGTAAGAAATTACATAAATAAATTAATAAATAAATAAATCTATTAATTGGTCATAGAAGAAAATAAAAATTATTTGATCCTTATATATATATTGCATTTTTTTAATTTAATTTTGAATTTTATGTGTTTTAAGATTTAACATTACATATATTTTCATGAGTCTAAATAGTAAAAGCAGAGGTGAGTTAATGGACTTTTTATACTAAGTAATAATAAAACTCATTTTTTTATATAATTTTGATAATTTCTTATTTCTTATTTTATCAAGTCAATTTTATGTTGATAATAAAAGGCTTCTTTTAATTAACTTTTTATCAAATTTTGTTAAATAAATGTTACATATAAATGAAAATAATAATTTTTTAATTATGGAACCATGCCAAACTAAATAATAGGACTTCAATTTATATTACATGATATACTAAAAATATATTGAAATATCGAACCAGTATTTTAAGAATAGGATTTTATTTCATACTCTTTTAGTATGTCAAATTTAACCTTAGTTTGTTGATTTTACCCTTTTTCTAGATAAAAAAAAAAAACAATCCACATGGCATTATCTGATTGAATTTGAAGATGATTCTTATATCACTGTTGACCATTGTGCCTCCTTATTTCTCTCTCCGTGTTAGGAAAATATTTAAACTTATTTAGGCCTTTCTGCTTGCTAAAGCCCATCGAATTCGGATCAGTGTTAACCACAATATATCATGTATTCGGATCCCCTTTTTTTTTGAAAGAAAATAAATCTTAACATTAAACTGAAAACATTACATCATAAGCCACACACTCAAGAAAAGGAGTATCAAACCAAAAAGCAGGAGAAGCATAGGAACCCACAGCTCTGACTAAAGAATAAACTATTTTGTTTGCTTCCATTTTCACAAAACTGATAGAATAAGCTGGATTATTAGACATCAAAGTAAGACAATCCATGATAATGACACCCAACTCAGAAGTATCTGTTTTAGGATGATGAATGGCATCAACGACATTTTTAGCACCTGATTTCAAAAACATTGTAGCAAATCCCTCTCTTTGGACCAATCAAAAGCCTCTCTCAAATACAAAGCTTCAGCGATGGAAGTATGTACACAACCTAACAAAACCTTCGAGAAACCAACAACAAACACACCATGATCACCACAACAATGTCTTCGGATTATGTATATATCATGATCACCATGTATTTTGATCGGCGTTAACGACAATATATCATGTATCTAAAATAATAATTATTTTATATGCATCAGATATTGCATGAATTCAGTTTAGACAAATTAATATTGTTATATTTCAATGTTTAAGTATTGTCTTACGTTGTATATTATTCATCTCATACAACAAAATATATTTCAATACAAAAAATAAAATATATATCTTTTTATTGAAATGATGTCTTCATTCTCATATCAATTTTAATATTATTCAAGTTGAGAAAATTTATTTTATTAATTAATGATTTGAATATTTCTACAATTTCTTGCTAAGATTAGATAAATAGCTTATGATACGCAAGTTTAAAAGTCGGGTGTAATCAAATTGAGTCGAGTCGATACAGTGTCAGGTTTGAGCTCGACTTGATTAAAAAACTCAAAGTTCAAACTCGATTCAAATTTGATCGAGCTTATTTTTACTTGTTTGAAACTCAACTCGAAAAATATTCGAACTACTTGAGCTTAATTCGATAAATCTCGAATCAATTAAAAATTTTAATAAATAGTATATTCGCATCGACTCAACTTGAGTTAACTCAAATTGATTAAACTTAAATATATTTAAATAATAAGGGTATAAAAAGTAATTTAAAAATAATTAAAAAAACTATTAGATTAAACTAACTAATTTTACAAGTAAAGTATTATAATATACGAGCTCAACTTGATAAATTACTTGAGTTACTTAATCTCGAGTTTGACTCGATTAATTCCAAATTGAATTTAAATATTTTACGAATTAAATTCGAATAACTCACGAGTAGTTTGATTTATTTACGCCACTACTTAAAAACAAAAAAAAATGTAAAGAATTCCTCTTTTTGGATACATTAGATGTCTAATAGTCTATAAATTCAAACAGTATAACGAAAGATGAACAACTGACATGAAAAATTGTGTCCGTTCCTGATTATTAGGTTTCCATCAATGTATCATACCAAACATATCAGAAAAAAAGGAAAAATATAATACAAAAGAATGCAAATTTTCATTTGAAAGAGTATTATTTATCAACTCAACAAAACTATTTGAGAAATAAAATATATTATTCCAACTAATTCTAAGAAACTACTGAAAAAAGCGGTGCTATCTTATTGCTTGTTGTCTCCAACCAGTGCGGGATTTAGCCATAATTTTGAGTATTTTATGTCCTCTGGCTCTCATTACGATGCTCTCACTGTCTCACAATCTATATTATAGAACCAAATTAATTAAATCCACAAGATTTAGTGGGTGTAACTATTGTTAATTATGAATGGATTAAATAGACTATTGTTAATTATAAATTAATAAGAAGAGAAAGATAATTAATTATATACAAATTTAGAAGTATAGGTAACCAAAACAATGAAAATCCAAGGAAAAAAAATATTAAGCAGGATCTTGGTCGAATCTCATGAGTGTTAGAAATATGTCTTCAATTATGTTCCTATTTTGGAATAGAAAATTTTGATTTCTTGTTGAACAAGTCCGATTCCTATGATAATTTTGGTGGAGCTTGTTGTTTGGTCAGAGGAAATATAAGAATACTCGTTTTATATCTTTTCCACTATACAAAGTGCCAATTTATACAAGAGTGATGCTGAAATTAGGGACCTAGTACGGTAAGATAATACAAATCCCATAATAATAGGGATATATTCAGAAAAGTAATAAATCAATTCCTAGAATCCCTCAATCTAAGATAAGTATAACTCACGCCGACACTCCCCCTCAAATTGGTGCAAAGATGTCTTCGATGCCTAACTTGTCAAGTGAGCTATGAAACACTTTACTAGAAATAGCTTTTGTGAGAATATCAACAAGTTGATCCTTTGACCAGACAAATGGAAATTTGATTACTTCTTCTTCAAGATTTTGTTTAATGAAATGCCAGTCTACTTCAATATGTTTGGTGCGGTCATGTTGGATAGGATTATGAGAAATTTCAATAGCAGCTTTATTGTCACAATATAAGTTCATTGCTGAGTTGGGACCAAATCCGATTTCTGTCAATAACCTCTTGAGCCAAAGGAGTTTACACAAACCTTTTGCCATTCCTCGAAACTCTGCCTCAGCACTTGACAATGCAACCACTTTTTGTTTCTTACTCCTTCAGGTGCCTAAGTTACCACTGACGAATGTGAAGTACCTAGAAGTAGATTTTCTATTAAACACATTTCTTGCCTAGTCAGCATTTGTATAGCCTTCAACATGTAAATGACCATTCTTGAAGAACATGAGTCCTCTCCCTGGTGCTGACTTCAAGTAACGGATTATTCTAATCACAACATCCATATGATTTTCACTGGAATTATGCATGAATTGACTGACTATATTGACAGCATAGGAAACGTCTGGGCGAGTATGTGATAGATAAATTAACTTACCCACCAATTGTTGATATCTTTCTTTGTTTGTTGGCACTTGATCTACATGTTCTACAAGTTTTTGATTCTGAATTATAGGAGTGTCGGCTGGTTTACAGTCAAGCATCCCTATTTCGATTAATAAGTCTAGCACATACTTTCTTTGTGAAAGAAAGATGCCTCGTTTTGATCTAGCCACCTCAATCCCTAAGAAGTATTTGAGTGCTCCTAAATTTTTCATCTCAAACTCAATAGCTAAATGTTTTTGCGGCTTACTAACTTCTTCAGTATCGTCCCCCGTAATTACCATGTCATATACATAAATTATCAAAGTAGTTACTTTTCCATATTGATGTTTTAAGAAAAGAGTATGATCTGAGTTGCTTTGTTGGAAACCGTATTTCTTCATAGCCATACTAAAACGACCGAACCAAGCACGTGGTGACTGTTTAAGTCCATATAGAGCTCTTTGTAATTTGCACACAATTCCAGTATTGGATAATGAGACATAACTTGGTGGAATATCCATATATACTTTTTCCTCAAGAGCTCCATGGAGGAAAGCATTATTTACATCGAACTAGTGAAGTGGCTAGTCCAAATTTGTTGCCAACGATAGTAATACTCGTACAGTGCTCAATTTTGCTACAGGAGAGAATGTCTCTTGATAGTCAACACCATATGTTTGGGTATATCCTTTAGCCACCAGTCTCACCTTGTATCATTTAATAGACCCATTCGCCTTGTGTTTGATGGAGAAGACCCACTTACACCCACTGTTTTCTTTTCTTCTGGCAGTGGAACAAAAACCCATGTTTTGTTCTTTTGTAATGCTTCAATCTCTTCTTTAATTGTCTGAGACCATTTTCGATCATTTAGTGCTTTATGGATACCATTTGGAATATGACAAGAGGATAACACATCATTGAACTTCCTTAGTGGTTCAGTCTGTTGAAATATGACAATCCCACATCGGAAAGAGATGATTTTTCTACCATAGCATTAGGCTATAAAAGGACTTCATCCCCTCTTAACAATTCATCCCAAAAACCACCAATCTCTCTACTTCTAAGATTGGTTGTATCTTTCCTCTCTCTCTTGTAATATTTCACTTTGTAATATTTCTTTGAAATAGTGAAATATTATTTTAGTAGTGTCCGAGGACGTAGGCATAATTGGCCGAACCTCGTTAAATTCTGGTGTTCCTTTTATTTCTATTTAATAGCTATTGTCGGGTCTTTTACTTTGTGATATATTGTGCTTTAAATTATCTTAGAAAAATTCTGTCACCAAGACTCAAGAGTCTAAGGAAGTTGGTTTTTAAGGGAGACCATTTGTGACTCCACCAACTACCTGGGAATTTTTCTTTGTCTTAATTTTTGGCACAATTATTCATTTTGGTGGAAACTAACCCGATTTCCACAACAATTGGTATCAGAGCCAAGGTTACTGAGTTATATGCTCTGTGGTTGCGGCGTAAGCTGATCTTCCACATCAGAAAGGTTTCCTTGGATTCTTGGGTATTCCGCATTTGAAAGCTATTAAATAGTCTTAAAAAGGAAATGGCAAGAGACGGACAAAAATCCACAATGGACACAACAGCTTCTACTTCATCAATTTTGGCGAGAACTGCTGTGGCAAATACGAGAATTGCAGTGGAGATTTTTGATGGTACAGGCCATTTCGGCATGTGGCAAGGTGAAGTTCTAGACGCCTTATTTCAGCAAGGCTTAGACATTGCCATTGAGGGAGAAAAGCCAGAAGGTGCAGATGAGAAGGAATGGAAGACAATCAATCGTTTGGCATGTGGTACAATTCGATCGTGCCTGTCCAGAGAGCAGAAGTATGCCTTTTGTAAAGAAACTTCTGCAAGTAAATTGTGGAAGGCACTGGAGGAAAAATTCTTGAAAAAGAGCAGTCAAAATAAGCTTCATATGAAGAAAAGACTGTTCAGATTCACATATGTTCCTGGTACCACGATGAATGATCACATCACCAATTTCAATCAACTTGTAGCAGATCTGATGAACTTGGATGTGACATTTGAAGATGAAGATTTGGCCCTAATGCTGTTGGGATCCCTTCCTGAGGAGTTTGAGTTTCTAGAAACTACTCTACTCCATGGGAAAGCTGAGGTGTCTCTTAGTGAAGTATGTGTTGCACTATACAGTTATGAATTGAGGAGAAAAGACAAGAAGGATAGCACCAGTGGAGCAGCTGAAGCTTTGATAGTAAGAGGTCGTTCGAAAAATAAGAACAGGGGAAAGAAAGACAGATCAAAGTCCAAAGTGGGCAAAGATGAATGTGCCTTTTGTCGAGAAAAAGGGCACTGGAAGAAAGATTGTCCTAAGTTGAGAAGCAAATCTGGCAAAGGCAAGGCTGTTGCAGATTCAAATGTAGCTGAATGTGATGATTCAGATTTTTCATTAGCATTGATGCCATCAATAAGCAGTTCGACTGCTTGGATCCTGGATTCAAGCTGTAGCCACCATATGTGTCCCAATCGGGAATGGTTTTTCGATTTTAAAGAAATTGAAGGTGGAGTTGTCTATACAGCAAATGACAGCCCTTGCAAAACAACTGGAATTGGTTCAATCCAATTGAGGAATCGTGATGGATCAATAAGAACTCTGACAGACGTAAGATATGTGCCCAGTCTGACGAAAAACCTCATTTCTATGGGAATCCTTGGGAGAAAGGGTTTCACTATAATCATTAAAAATGAAGTAATGAAGGTTATATCTGGAGCACTTGTGGTGATGAAAGGAGTTCAAAGGAGCAACAACTTGTATTACTATGAAGGCAATACAGTTGTTGGAACAACAGCAGCAGTTTCTAGTGATGACCATGAGCTAGAAATAACCAGATTGTGGCATATGCGCTTGGGGCATGCAGGCGAAAAATCCTTGAAACTTCTGGCGAATCAAGGATTATTGCAAGGAGTGCGAACCTGCAAATTAGACTTCTGTGAGCATTGCATCAAAGGGAAGCAGACGAGAGTGAAGTTTGGCACTGCAATCCATGATACCAAGGGTATTCTGGATTATGTTCACTCAGATGTATGAGGTCCTTCCAAAACTGCTTCAATGGGAGGTAAACACTACTATGTTACCTTTGTTGATGATTGTTCAAGAAGAGTATGGGTGTATACAATGAAGACAAAGGATGAAGTGTTGGAAGTTTTTCTCATCTGGAAGAAGATGGTAGAAACTCAGACGGGCAGAAAGATCAAGTGTCTTCGAACAGACAATGGCGGAGAGTACACAAGTGATCCCTTCATGAAAGTTTGCAGAAATGAAGGAATTGTTCGACATTTCACTGTCAGAAATACACCACAACAGAATGGGGTGGCTGAACGCATGAACCGAACTCTACTGGAGAAAGTTCGGTGTATGTTGTCTAATGCTGGATTAGGCAGACAGTTTTGGGCTGAGGCTGTAACATACGCATGTCATCTCATTAATCGTTTGCCATCAACTGCTATCAATGGCAAAACACCTTTGGAGGTGTGGTATGGAAAACCTGCTACAGATTATAATTCCTTACATGTGTTTGGTTCCACTGCATACTATCATGTTAAGGAATCAAAGTTAGATCCAAGGGCAAAGAAAGCTATCTTTATGGGGATATCCTCTGGTATCAAAGGATATCGACTATGGTGCCCAGAGATGAAGAAAATAATCTTTAATAGAGATGTTACCTTTGATGAGTCTACCATGTTAAAGGTAACAAAGGAACAGACGGATGGTTCTCCACAGCAGGTGGAGGAAACTCCCAAACAGGTGGAGTTTGATAGAAGAAGAATTGTTGATCCAGCAATTGTAGAGTCTGATAAAATTACTCCTACGGAAGAAGAGGAGATAATGGTAGAAAATGGATCAGATGAGGAAGCAGAGGTTTCAGCACAAGAACCTCCTCAGCAACTTGAGCCAATTGCACTACGAAAGCCGAAAAGGAAGATTAAGAAACCTGCTCGACTTGAAGATATGACTAATTATACATCTTCAGTAGATGATGAGATTCCTTCCACTTATTGTGAAGCTATTCAAAGCTCAGAAGAAGAAAAGTGGAGAAAGGCTATGGAAGAAGAGATGCAGTCCCTTGAAAAGAATCAGACATGGAAGCTAGCAAGTCTGCCAAAGGGAAAGAAAGCGATTGGCTGTAAATGGGTTTATGCAAAGAAAGACGGATTTCCTGATAAGAATGATATCCGCTACAAGGCAAGATTGGTAGCTAAAGGTTACGCTCAGAAGGAGGGAATTGATTATAATGAAGTATTTTCTCCAGTTGTAAAACATTCCTCCATAAGAATACTGCTGGCTTTGGTAGCACAATTTGATCTGGAACTAGTTCAGCTCGATGTAAAAACTGCATTTTTACATGGAGACTTAGAAGAAGAAATCTACATGACTCAGCCAGAAGGATTTAAAGTTGCTGGAAAAGAAAATTTGGCGTGCAAGTTGAGCAAATCGTTGTATGGATTGAAGCAATCTCCAAGACAGTGGTACAAACGATTTGACAAGTTTATGATAAGGCAGAAATACACAAGAAGCAAATATGATCATTGTGTATATTTACGCAAGCTACGGGATGGTTCCTTTATCTATCTTCTCCTTTATGTTGATGATATGCTGATAGCTTCGAAAGATGAAGGAGAGATTCAGAAGTTAAAAGCTCAACTAAATCAGGAATTTGAAATGAAGGATTTAGGGGAAGCTAAGAAGATTCTCGGTATGGAGATATGCAGAGACAGAAAATTGGGGAGACTTTGTTTAACTCAGAAACAATATCTGAGAAAAGTACTAAAGCGTTTTGGGATAAATGAGAATACAAAACCAGTTAGTACTCCACTTGCTCCTCATTTTAAGCTCAGTGCATCTTTATCTCCGAAAAGTGATGAAGAACGAGAATATATGTCAAAGGTTCCATATGCAAATGCTGTTGGTAGCTTGATGTATGCAATGGTGTGTACGAGGCCTGACATTTCACAAGCAGTTGGAGTTGTGAGCAGGTACATGCATGATCCTGGCAAAGGACATTGGCAAGCTGTGAAATGGATTCTACGGTATATTCAGAATACTATAGATGTTGGTATAATGTTTGAGCAGGATGAGAAAAGTGGTCAATATATAGTTGGATATTGTGATTCTGACTATGCAGGTGATTTAGACAAACGTCGATCTACTACCGGTTATGTGTTCACACTTGCAAAGGCACCGGTTAGTTGGAAGTCCACCTTACAGTCAACAGTTGCTTTGTCTACAACAGAGGCAGAGTACATGGCAGTTTCAGAAGCTGTTAAGGAGGCAATTTGGCTTCAGGGGTTGTTGAATGACTTGGGAATTGGTCAGAAGCATGTCAAAGTGCATTGTGACAGTCAAAGTGCTATTTGTTTAGCAAAGAATCAAGTTTATCATACAAGGACGAAGCATATCGATGTTCGATATCATTTTGTACGGGAAATTCTTGAAGATGGTGGGATACTTCTTCAGAAGATTTTGACTGCTGAAAATTCCGCAGATATGGCAACGAAAGTTGTGACAGGTGTCAAGTTCCAACATTGATTGGACTTGATAAATGTTATTAGAATTTGAAATTGGGCGCTTTGAAGCGCATTTGGAGACATTACTGAAATTTGTAATATAAGAGTTTAGAGGATGTTTGTTTGGAATTGTGATTGTCAAGGTGGAGATTTGTTGAAATATGACAATCCCACATCGGAAAGAGATGATTTTTCTACCATAGCATTAGGCTATAAAAGGACTTCATCCCCTCTTAACAATTCATCCCAAAAACCACCAATCTCTCTACTTCTAAGATTGGTTGTATCTTTCCTCTCTCTCTTGTAATATTTCACTTTGTAATATTTCTTTGAAATAGTGAAATATTATTTTAGTAGTGTCCGAGGACGTAGGCATAATTGGCCGAACCTCGTTAAATTCTGGTGTTCCTTTTATTTCTATTTAATAGCTATTGTCGGGTCTTTTACTTTGTGATATATTGTGCTTTAAATTATCTTAGAAAAATTCTGTCACCAAGACTCAAGAGTCTAAGGAAGTTGGTTTTTAAGGGAGACCATTTGTGACTCCACCAACTACCTGGGAATTTTTCTTTGTCTTAATTTTTGGCACAATTATTCATTTTGGTGGAAACTAACCCGATTTCCACAACACAGTCAACCTTTGAGTGGTTACATGATTAGAGATTGGATACTTTGATTGTTTTCCTTCAATGTCAGGTGAGTACCAAGCTAGGGGCTTGCCTCTATTGTGCCTAAAAGGTAAGTGATAGCTTGCAAGAGATGTATCCAAAACATGACTAGAGGATGGAGTAGAAGAAATTACCTCATGAATATTCTCAACAGAAGAATCACCATTGTCAAGTACATGGAGTAGAGGGGTTTCTTTACTGGGTGCATCATGATGGTTATGACTTACTTATTTGATTTCTTCCACTATTATGATAAATGCTATTGTGCTTGGTTCATTCACTTCAATTGTATCATCTATTGCAACAACTTTTGTAGTTGGAACAATTTTAGGTGTAACATTTATTGGAATATCTGCACACCCCCACCACTTCTGCTTTTCCACCCGTGTCTCCCTCTGAGGAGGAGAGGTTGATACTAATGATGAGTAAAAGTGCTCAGATTCTAAGAAAGTGACATCCATAGTGATATAGGTATGGTTTATGGTAGGATGATAACAACAATATCCTTTTTTGTTTGTACCATACCCTAAAAAAACACAACGAATAACACAAGGATCAAGTTTGGTTCGTTGATTTTTATGGAGATGAACAAATGCAACACATCCAAATATTCATGGAGGTATAATGAGTATAAATGGTAATGCAACATAATCTGACAACACTTGTAGGGGAGTTTGAAACTCCAGGACTTTAGAAGGCATATGATTCATTAAGTTAACCGCAGTTATAACAACACTATCCTAATGGTAATGTGGTACTTTTGCTCCAATTAACAATGCACGAGCAATTTCTAAAATGTGACGATTTTTCCGTTCTGCCACGCCATTCTATTGTGGAGTTTGACGACAAGAGTATTCATGTCGAAGGCCATGCTATTGGAAATATTTCATGAAATCATTATTTGCATATTCCCCTCCATTATCGGATCAAAAAATCTTGACTTTAGCTGAGAATTGATTTTGAATCATAGCATGAAATGCACAAAACACATTGAATACCTCAGTTTTGTGTTTCATCAGGTATAGCCATGTCAATCTGGTATAGTCATCTACAAAAGTTACAAACCATTGAATACCATAAACTGACGTGATGGGAGACGGATCCTAAACATTCAAATGAATCAGAGTAAATGGAACATCACTTTTATTATGGGTAATATGAAATGGTACACGATGACTTTTTGCTAAGATTCAAATTTCACAATTGAAATTTGAATAATCTACACCAGAAAATATTTTTGGAAATAAATGTTTCATATAACTAAATGATAGATGTCCCAAACAAGAATGCCATAACTAGATCATTTTTTCCTTTGCATAAGTTGAGTGATTCACATGATTAACTTTGCCAAAGCTGAAATCATCCATGTAGTATAACCCCTTTCTCTTAGTACCACGCCCAATGATCTCCTTCGTGAGAATATCCTAAAAAAACAAAAGTTTGGATACATTAGTACTATGCAATTCAACTCTTCAGTAGCTTGACCAGCTAATAGTAATCTATTTGAAAGAGATGGTACTAAAAGAGTATAAGATAAAGATATTAAGGGTGATAGCTCTACTGTTCCAGCTCCGATGACTAGATACATAACTCCATTAGCATTAGAAATACTGGTCCTTCATGGTTTTGTATATGTAACATGGTCATTTGGATAAAATGTCATATGGTCTGTTGCACTAGAGTCCACTATCTAGCTATCTTGTTTCTGTTCATTATACACAAGTAGAGCATTGTTGTTGTAACATCTATTGTTACTTAGATCCTTAAAGTCAGTGGTAGATTCAGGTTCAGATTCCACAAGTGAAGCTAAAGATAGTTGTGGTTCAACATAAGCCATTGCTACCCATGCGGTTCCACCATTAAATTCATGTGGTTCCTTTTGTTTCCAAGCCTTAAGTTCATGCCACTAATCTGGATAACCATGTAACTTAAAGCAAGTTTCTCAAGTGTGCTAAAAATTTCTACAATGGGAACAACCACTTCCTGTTTGTCCCTTAGCCTTAGTTAAAGTATTTCTCTTTCCACCTCTAGATGAGAAAAACCCTTGTTTCAAATTGTGAGATGTCACCTGGAGTTGAGGATCTATTTTAGCACCTTTAGATACCATAGCAACAACAACAACAATATTATCATTGTGTGAAAGAATGACTGATTGTCTAATATCTTCTCTTTGGACATAGGCATATACATGTTCTATAGTTGGGAAGGGCTGTAGTTGGAGTACATCACTTTGTATCTTGTCAAGTCTGTCATCTAATCCATCAAGAAAAACATAAACACGATCCTTTTTAATAAGAGCATTATACCTCTGTATATCACCCGTATATTCCATTGGATTCGAACTACGAAAGTCAATTTCCCTCCATAAACCTTGGAGACCATTATAGTATGATTCAATGGATTCTCCATTTTGTCTCATCCATGATACTATTCTTTTCAAATTATATACCTGAGATTTTTCATTCCCATCAAAATATGTTATAGCAATAGAGTCTCATACCTGTTTGGCTGTTGGAAATCGAATGAAGTTGCCAATCAAGGAATAGTCCATTGAATTAATCAACCATCCTTTTACAACAGAGTTTTTTGTCCTCCACTTTTTGAATATGGGATCATTGGGTTCTGGTTGTTGTAGATCATCACTGATATATCCTAGCTTGTCTTTGCTCGAGATATGCATCTCAACAACTTGGGACCATAAAGCATAGTTTGTACCATCAAGTTTGATACCGATTTGTGTGGCGAATGAATCATTTGTCGTCATTGGAGTTTGGATTTGGTTTTGATTCAAGGCTTGTGTCATTCTTGTAGTCAAATCTTCTAGAAGAGCAACAACACTTTGTTGTCCTTGTTCCACCAAATCAATCGAAGTTTTCATCTCCTTTCAGTCTAATAATCATTAATCGTTGTAACAATAATTCCTAATGTATTAGAGGGCTTGAGTTTCTAAGGACCTGCACTGATACCATGTTTGTTCAGAGGAAATATAAGAATAATCGTTTTATATGTTTTCCACTAACAAAGTGCCAATTTAGACAAGAGTGTTGCTGTAATTAGGGACCTAGTAAGGCAAGATAATACAAATCCCATAATAATAGGGATATATTCAGAAAGGAATAAATCAATTCCTAGAATCCCTCAATCTAAGATAAGTATAACTCATGCCAACACTTGTTATGATATTTTTGTATAGTTTTATTTTGTGAATTTGCGAGTTTTTTTTATACAATTGGATTTTAGACTATTTGAGAGATATTCCATTATTTTGTATTCTTTCTAGATTTTTTTCCTCTTTCCCTGTGGACATAGACTTATAACGAACCACATAAATTTTTTTTATTTAATTTTCTTTTAAACTCTTATTTTCTTTGTCACATCCATTTTGTCCAAATAAATATTTAGTTTTGTGTTAGACAATTTTTCTAACAATGAGATAGAAAGTGGGCTAATATTATAACTAGGATTAATTACCAAAAAAATACTCAAATTATTGGCGGTTTAACAATTATGTCATGTCATTTTAGAATTTTTAAAATAATACTCAAACTAATTTTTTGTCTTTAAAAGTAGCTAGCATTTGGTACAAAAATGTGGCAGCACTATTCTTACATGGCAACCAAATTCATACAAAATCAAAGTAGACATGAGGCCCTAACAACCTTGAACATATGAAAGTGAGGTCAATTGTAACACTCCCTCACCCCAATAGTACATGCCCAAATGAGAGAGTGTTATGCTATTTTCAATTCAAATTATCATTCCATAATCGATGAAAAACAATATTTTTCTTTTTTACTTTAAATAATATAAAATAATGATTTATATCTTATATACAAAGGTAATATTTACAGAACATTTGTGTTCATATAGGACATGAAGTTTACTTTATATTACTATAAAAGAAAAATGATAAACAAAAAGTACAAAAATGCGTAACCTATGGTCAAGATTGAACTGCTTTACTGGATTGGGTCATCGCTAGTTTTTTCTACACTTCTTTGCTTTAACCTTGTTATATCTGCACAATAGAAACTTTTACGTTAAGCTCTAAGCTTAATAATACATATAAATAAAATAATAAACTATTTTTATGCAATGTGTAATCATATGCCATTGTACCTATATGCCAATTTATATTATTTTTTTCTTTACATACATTTTTCTTTTTATACAAATGTATGTTTCGTATGATCATTTTATATTCTTATATAGAAATGAATGATTTATAGATATGCACATATAATTCTTTTTATACCGTTTTTATCTTATTAATGCTCATAACACTTAGGAACCAATAATCAGCATAACATGATTGAACATCCATGCATAATAAAGTTGTCACTCGGACATAGTGGTATAGCATAGTGGTATGCCTATACAAGTGTCATCATTGACATTAATATGTAAGTATCATCACCGACATAATATGGGTATCATCATCGCCATTAATATGAGTATCATCACTAATATTAATAAAAGTGTCATCATTGACATTAATAGACTCATAGTTGGCATGCCAAACTATCCAAACTATAGTTCTAAACTAGGTGTTCTAGGACTAAATTCATATCATTACCTCATCCCAACTCATTCCTTTTTGTCAATCTCATAAAGTATGGCAATGTTCACATAATATTATATATTTACTTGTATCACACATAAATGTTTGCAATTTCATTGAATGCAATGTTACATTTTGATTTTTCATTTGACATTCCTTATTTAATTAATTAATTAATTAATTATTGAAAAATAGGGTATTCACGATCATAACTCATTATTTACGCTCATGAATAATTCATGAAACAATGTCTCATGACTGTGATCAAAATGTTCATGCCATGAACAAGATCAAGCTTGCGACCCAAACTGTGTTTCAAGCCATGAATGAATTTGGAATGAATAGTATCATTTTTATGCAAAAGTCACACCCGTAATGACATTTAGTTACGTCCGTGAATTTAGCAATTCACACTTGTGACTAACTACTGAAAAATTACACTTTCACTTTCCATATTCATTTCAAGCTTCCTAAAACTATTTAAATACAACAACATGCATTTCTAAGGTTCTTAATATAACATACAATGTTTTTACCATATTTAGAGGTCTTTAGCATAACCAAGTTCATAACATACATTACTTAAGTCATTATATCATGCAAAATCATTTTCATGCAATAATTCATTATTCAATGCAAGCTTACTCAATTTAACATACCAAATGCTCATCTCATGCAATTTTATAACAAATTATATGTTATTGTCTTAAGTTATAGACTAACCTTTCTCTTGCACTCCTTCACTTCTCTGTTTCCTTGCCTTTGTTCTTTATCACTTTGGGCTCCTATACACATAAAACAATCATAAAAAACTTGTCTTTCATTACCTCTTTCTAAACTTTATCTTATCTCTCCTAAACTCTAAACTCTCTATTTTCAAACATAAGTTCTAAATGAGCTCTAAACCTTATCTTCCATTAATGAAAAATGAAAAAGAGAAGAAGAATATCTTACCATTACTCTTTTATCCCATTGATCAAATCTGTAGAGATTTCTCTCTGTTTTTTTTTACTTATATTCCTTTCTTTTTGCTCCCTCAAGCTTCCTTAGGTCTTGTTGTGCATGAAAATGCATTTTTCTTATCATTCTCTCTCTATTTTCTCTTTTTCTCTCACTAGAAGCAAGCTTGGCTATGGAGAAAAGGTAGTGAAATAGGTTAGACTGATTTTTGGTGCAGAAAATGAGTGAAAAGGAAAGATAAGAAAGAAGGAAATTAGAAGAAAGGAAAGTCCAGTTAAGGGTCCTACCATTTTGACCTTAACTTTGATACTTTACATAATCAACATTTTAATCTGCTTTCACTTAAGGGTGGCAGTCCAACTTTATGTTTCATGTCCCATTTACGTGTTCAATTAGTAAATATCTTAATGAATCCTCCAATTTTTGATAATTTGCAAATTAATCCCAAAACTTTCCAAATTTTATAATTGAAAAGTTATTGAATGATATTATAGGATATAATTTTTTTTACTACCACTGTTAACAGGGTATTTTTCTTTTCCAATATGCTATGTGTGATTATTTGATATAAGGATATGATGTACTCAAATGTATAAGATGTGGTGTTACATTTTTAGTATCAGAGCAGAGATAGGTTCCATGGGAACATACATATGCATAAGAGCATGATAACATATTAATCATATGTGTTGAACATTATGTAGTGACATAATTCCATGTGTTTTAGGATCATCATAAGACATGATTCACTAAGGAGAAAAGGGCCGACCAAAATGCATTCTCATGAGACATCACCTCATTTGCATAGAGAGTAACCAGCATTAGGAGCTAGAGCTCCAGCACATGCATTACAGTCATCTCATGCAGAGGTACCCCATGAAAACCCAGAACAAGAAGTGCATGGTCCTAGAATGTACAGGGAAAGGCGATCCGACAAGTTGAAGAAACAAGGTGCAATTGATTTTAATGGCATTACAGACACTGCATAAGCTGAGACATGGCTTATTAAGAACACAAATGGTACTTAATATGATGAGATGCACTCCTAAAGAGAAATTTGATTATACAATATCTTTGCTTCAAGACAATGCCTATGAATGGTGGGAGACAATCCCGACAGTGACGCACAACCACCAGTTCTGATATGGAATTATTTCCTTTGGGAATTTCAGAACAATTACATTGAGAAAGAAATTCCTGAATCTGAAACAAAGGAACACGTCTGTTGCTAAGTATGAAGTGCAATTCAACAAACTTTCCTACTATGCCACCTTCATGGTCTATATCAAAAGAGACAAATGCAGGAAGTTTAAGGAGGGCCTTAAATATGAGATTACAAACAGAATCACAACTACTGATCTTGATAATTATGTCAGACTCAAAGTTGCTGCAATTAGAGCCGAACAGTTAATGAAAGAAGATGGGGAACAATAAATTAAAAAGGTAGCATGTGAGTTCTCTAGTGAGTCTAGCAGAAGGTCAGGAAAGAGAGGTAGATATATGCCAACACTGTCTGGTAACAGAGGTGGATACTCGAGCTTTAGAGGTCATGCTATGACTTCCTTTTACCCAGGTAAAGGGCAAATCCAATATGTTGAACAAAGGCCTACATGTACTCATTGTGGTAGAGAACATACAGGCGAATGTAGAAGGCTCACAGAAGCATGTTATTTCTGTGGGTCGTTAGATCACATGTATAGGGAATGCCTAGAAAAAGCTAGATTAGCAGAGACCAGTAGAGATAGAAGAGTATTTGAGACTACAGTTGAGGTACCAAAGGTCTATCCTGCTAGTGGAACACAAGACAGAGGCAGAGGTAGAGGCTGAACTGGTACGACAGACAGATGAGGGACTAGATCTGAAGGTTAGAGTTTTAGACCCCCTACACAGGCTAGGATGTTTGCCATGACTAGGCAGAAGGTAGTTGATGGTCCTGAAGTAGTCACTGGTAATATTTACATTTATGATATGTTAGCATATGCATTGATTGACCCATGCTCCACGCATTCATTTATATCATTGAATATGACATCCAAATTGCATCAAAAGCATGAGCCTTTGAGGATTGACATAAATGTGAGTACTCCATTGGAAATAGTAGTAGTTGTGAATAATGTCTGTCATGATTGCTTAATATGCAATGATAAAGCTGAGTTGATAGTTGATATGATTTTATTGCCAATATATGAATTTGATGTGATACTGGGAATGGACTGGTTAACTAAACATTATGCAATAGTGAATTGATTTACTAAGGAAGTAATTTTGGAATCACCATAGGTGAAAGAAAACTTGTGCCTACATGTCTAGTCTCAGCTGTAAAGGCATTTCAAATGATCAAAGGAGTATGTGAGGTATATTTGGCATATGTGACTGATACTAGAATCACTGATAGCCTGCTTGAAAATATACCAGTGGTGAGAGAATTTTTTGATGTATTCCCACATGATCTACCTGATTTACCACATGATAGAGAAATAGAATTCACTATTGAACTGGTACCAGGGACAACGCCAATATCAATGTCACCCTATAGAATGGCTCCAGTTGAGTTGAAAGAACTGAAGACCCAATTATAAGAGTTGCTTGATAAATGGTATATCAGACCTAGTGTATTGCCATGGGGAGCTCCAGTATTATTTGTCAAAAAGAATGATAAGACAATGAGATTATGTATTGATTACAGAAAACTTAACAAAATGACACTCAAGACCAAAAATCCATTGCCCATAATAGATGATTTGTTTGACCAATTGTAGAGATCCTAGATATTTTCCAAGATTGATTTGAAATCGGGCTATTACCAGCTAAAGGTAGCAGAAGCAAATGTTCCAAAAACTGCCTTTCGAACTAGGTATGGACACTATGAATTTTTAGTAATGCCATTTGGATTAACTAATGCTCCAACTGTATTTATGACATTAATTAATAAAGAGTTTCAACCATTTATGGATAAATTTGTGATAGTATTTATTGATGACATATTGGTGTACTCAAAGAATAGGGGAGAACATGAACAACATTTAAGAATTGTGTTGCAAACTTTGAGGGATAAACAATTATATGCCAAACTAAGTAAATGAGAATTTTGGTTAGATCATTTGGTGTTTCTTGGACATGTGGTATCGGTTAAGGGCATAGAAGTAGACCCAAAGAAAATTGAGGCCATAGTAAATTGGGAAGCTCCTAAAAATGTTACAGAAGTATGTAGTTTTCTGGGTTTAGCCGGATACTATTGTAGATTTGTTGATGGATTCTCATTGATTGCTAGCCCTTTGACTAAATTGTTGAGAAAGAATGTGTCTTTCAAGTGGACTCCAGAATGTCAAAGGAGTTTCGATGAACTAAAACACAGGCTAACCTTAGCACCAGTGTTAACTATTCTTACAGGTACATGTGGGTTTACAGTATATAGTGATGCTTCTCACCAAGGCTTGGGATCTGTATCAATGCAACATGGTAAGGTGATAGCTTATGCATCCAGGCAACTAAGACCACATGAGATCTCATATGCAGTGCATGATTTAGAATTGACTGCAGTTGTATTTGCATTGAAGATTTGGAGGCATTATCTGTATGGTGAGACATTGAAGATTGAACATTGAAGATTTGCAAATGTTCATATGGAAACCCAGGGCAATATCCGTTTAACTTGGTCACAACAAAATCAAATGAGCAAAACATGAGCATAAGTAAAGAATAGTTATTATATTTTTAAATTTCATTTGTGATTATATGATAAAGGTGAATGGAATGGAATATATATGGTATGCATTGGATTTATGATTTGTTACTATGAGTTGCTTGGTACTTTAGAGCTCATTTGATGATTATTCTCATTGAGTCGTAACTCATTAGTTTGCAAAGGAATGGAATATATATGGTATGCATTGGATTTATAATTTGTTACTATGAGTTGCTTGGTACTTTAGAGCTCATTTGATAATTATTCTCACTGAGCCGCAACTCATTAGTTTGCATAATTTTTCAGGTAAAGAAAAGTGTTAGCTCTTTTTCATTGTCATATAGAAGATATGGATGAAAGGTCATTGGCCAAGCCTCACTACTCTCTCTCTCATTGCATTCCACCCGAACATGAAAATATGTTATATGTATTTTGGATTTATGTGTTTAAACATGTATAGTCACTTTTGAAAGTTTATGTTTTAATATATGTAATATATTATATTGTGGAGAAAGCCTCTAAGTTGACTTACAAAGTTATTGAATGATATTATAGGATATAAATTTTTTTTACTACCACTGTTAATAGGGTATTTTGCATTTCCAGTATGCTATGTGTGATTATTTGATACATGATAAGTTGTACTCAAATGTATAAGATGTGATGTTACAACTATCACTCCACAATGAGCTAGCCAATCCATTCCTAAAATCACATCAAATTCATGGAATAATAGCTCTATCAAATTTATTGGGAATTGTTTGCATTGTCTTTTGATTGGATACCCCTAAACACCTTGCTAACCATCACACTGTATCCTAATGGATTAGTCATAAGAATTTCAAATTCTAAAGCCTCTAGTTCCAAACCCACTCGATTCGGTCGCGATGTGCATATGTATGAATGCATTGATTTCGGATTTATCAATGCATGTATGTCAGAGCCAAAAAGAAAAAATTTACCAACTATGATGTCAGGTGCATCATGCTCCTCCTGGCCTCACATGGCATATGCCCTGGCTAGAGTAGCTCTATTGCCTTTTGAACTCTCAACTTTCTCAGATCTAAATTGTCTAGGCCCTGTTCAACTTTTGCCTTACCTAAAAGCTTGTATCTGAATTGGATCAACACTATTTGAACCTCTGTCAAATTGTAATAGAGGACAATCTTTTCTCAACTAATATTTGGAGTCATAACTCAGATAAGCTCATGTCATCCACCAACACTCTCCTACATAAGGATGATTGCAATGTTGATATAATGGTAAAGGTAGGAATATGTGAGGTACTTGTGTCAGTGCAATCACTGTTAAAGAAATAGATCTCGCCGGTTGTCCCTGCCTGAAGGAAGAAGGCCTACTGAAACCTCCAACCTGAAATCGACCACTATAAGATCTAGCTCTCTTGCCATTAGATGGTCCTCCATTCAGCTATGGCATAAATCTCCTGAATTATGTTGGCTATTATGTTACTAAAACTCTTTCGACTATTTTAGTAGATGCTAACAAACTGGGGAAATTCACCACATGTAGGGTTAAGACTTGCAACTCAATCGGTTTCCTTAATCCATCTTCAAATCATAAACATTTATCAACCTCTATGGACATAATACCACTAACATACTTGTAGAGATGTGTGAAGTCTTTCTCATATTTTGACACCATCATATCCCTATGCTTTAATGTCAAAAATTTCTTCTTATTATTATCTGTATAGATATGGGGAATATATTGCTCATTGAACTTTTCCAAAAAGAACTCCCAAATCAAGGGATCAAATGCCTATGAGCTAAATGATTCAAATCGCCGCCCATCATAAACATGGGTTTGTAATAAGGATATAACATATTCATATTTTTAGTGTAGTGTAAATGGTCAAAGACTCTTTCGGCTCGTTTTAACCAAAACTCTATCATAAAAGTGTCATTTTCCTTTTTTCCATAAAATCTAGTGCCTTTAACTTTTGCAACCTCTCAAATTGCAATACAAATAAGGTTGGATATGATGCTTTCTATAGCAAATCAACCATGTTTCATAGAAGCTCTGTTTGTCCCATGCCACTAACAGACAGCCTATGTGGTGAGCTAGCATCGGATCTTGGTGCAGCAATTCAATGACGACTTGGTCGCGATGTAGCTTCATTACTTTTAGCCTCCTCGACTTATATCTGTAGTGATCTAGAAGCCATAATGTGCCTATATCATAAAAGTAACGACCTTAATTTGTAAGTAGCAGCTCATATGAGCAAATGTGGATATACTCGTGTCATAAATATTTTAAAAATCCAAAACTACCCAAAACGGACTCTGATAGCAAAAACTTTGTGACACTCTTTCACCTTAGTAGCATGTGCTAGGATGAAAAGTGTTAATTCATACTTATCTTCCCTTTTGTTTGCTCACATAAGCTTCCTTGGGCCTTGTTATGCATGAAAATTCCTTTTTTCTTGTCTTTATCTCTCTACTTTTTCTTTTTCTCTCATTAGAAGCAAGTTTGGCTATGGAGGAAAGGTGGTGGAACATGTCATACTGGTTTTTGGTGCAGAAAATGAGTGAAAAAGGAAAGATAAGAAAGAAGGAAAGAAGAAGAAATAAGAAGAATGGAAAGTCCACTTAAGAGTCCCACCATTTTGACCTTAACTTTGATACTTTACATAATCAACATTTTGATCTCTTTTCACTTGAGGGTGTCTGATCAACTCTATGTTCCATGTTCCATTTACATATTCAATTAGTAAATATCTTAATTAATCCTCCATTTTTTTATAAATTGCAAATTAATCCTAAAACTTTCTAAATTTTGCAATTTAGTCATTTACTATAAACTAACATATTTACATTCTTAATATGCTTTATTTAGCATTTTTCATAATTATTTACCATTATTTAATTATTTTTTAGTCAAAATTTAAATTTAGACTTCGGTCTATCTAAAGTGTCAACTTAATGACATGTGCAACTTGAAACCTAAATTAATAGATATGACATCAATTATCTTCTATATTCTTTAATCAAATATTATTAGCGGTGTAAGTGGTCTTGATGAATTTAATAAGAGTTGTTCGATCACGAGATTAGAGTAACCATAACTATTTGATTTATTTTTGCAATCATTGTTAGGTAGCTTTCCTTTTTGTTGATGAATTTAATATGTTAGGATTTTTGTCAATTATTGATAAAAATGGATAGAAAACCCAAACCTAGTATTGAATTTAGTTGTTCTCATTTACATATGTATCTATATTAGATGAGTTTTTGTCATTTAATTGAATTTCGTCAACATGTAGTATGGACTTCACCATACTACTCCACTATAGTGGAGTTTTTTTTATAGAGAACACCAGTACATTGGCGATAAGGTTCAACCAATTAATTATGATGATATAGAATGAATAGGTTATTTTGACATTTAATCATATGTTAAAGATTTAGGGTACTCGAATTCAAAAGAATAGCTTTTAGGGAGCAACTCCAGCTTCTGAAATTGCATTTCTTTCATGATGACAAAAAGGTTATTAGAATGTTGCACCATATTGACTAGAAATGGTGTACTGTGATGGAATATTGTGCTATATATAATATTTTTCAAGTTGGCTGGAGATTGAAGTTGATAAAGTTAGGGATGCAAGTGCAGATGATGTTGGTGATGCATCTATTTTTGGAGGTCAAATTGGTGACATGGTTGCTAGTGATGAAGATGACTTGAATTACAATATAGTTAATGAAAGTGAGGCAAATGATGGTATAAATGATGTTGAATTTAGCTTTGATGATGAATAACACATTGAAAGTAGAAAGGAATATAATGTGGGTTAAAGTGCATAAAGTAGCATCACATAATGATAATAATGGTGACACTAGTGCATGAAAGAGAAAAATTACAACAATATTAACTAAAGGAAAGAAGGCAAATGGTACTAAGAAGGCTGATGCAAGTGGTAATAAGAAACCAAATGAACAAATTAATGTCCTAAATCAAAAGCCATTTTCTGGGTTAAACACTGTAAATGAAGATAAGGAAGATAGTGGGTACAATAATAAGTACTATTCATTTGATAATACTGTTGTTACACCTATCTCTAGTGAAAAAGTCAACATAGGAAAATGAGAGTAAGATCTAAGGTGTATGCACTTAATTGTGATCACAAGAGTTTGGAGTTGTAGGTTGGGTTACAATTTAAAAATGTGGATGAGTGAAAATTAGTTATTCAAACCTAGTTTATCATGAATGGTCATAATATTATATGAACCATAAGTGGAGGTGGTAAGCTCGAAGCAAACTATGTTAAGGATTGTCCTTTGAGGTTGTATGCTAGTAAGATTCAAGAAAAACAAACCTATGTAATCAAAGTAATTGATGCAACACACGTTTATTTTAGGCAAGGTTCCAACAAATAAGTAACTAGTGAGTGGATAGTAAAGTAGTTTTTTAAGTGTTTTTACTACCCTGCAAAACAAATGTTACAGGATTTATAGATGACATATGACTTGAATATCTCATTGATGTAGTGTTACAGAGATAAATACAAAGCTCTTAACAAACTTCGTGGATCATTTAAAGATCATTATAACAAATTAAGATCATATTTTCATAGTTGAGAAAAATGGATAGGGATGGAAAGTTCAAGTTGAAGACTAAACATAATGTGTTTAGAAAACTTGTGTTCTAGATATTTTATATTGGATTTAGTGCACTTCCTAAAGGTTTCATTTTTAGTTGTAGAAAGGCATTAGGTTTTGATGCATATTTTTTAAAATTGTGCTAGGTGTTGTTGCCAAGGATGCTGACAATAAAATGTATCCAACAATGTGGGCAATAGTGGAGAGGGAGAAAATGAGACATGGTTATGGTTTTTTGAGATTTTTGTTTGAAGACTTGCATATCAATGATGGTTTTGGAAGGACCTTAATTAGTGAACAACATAAGGTTTCCTTTACCATTTCAAAATGTCATTTATTATAGTGTAGTTAGGATGAATTCTATAATGTCTATTAGTTATGTTTTTCATTGCCTTAATTGGGACTAATCAATGGAATCAAAAAATTGGCACCAAATGTTAAATATCATAGCTGTGCTACACATATTTTATGCCAACTGAAAAAAGAAAATCAATGGACCCAAGTACAAAAAGCTGTTTTGAAAAATTGTGAAAAACACATGTGAGAGACAATTCCATTCTACGCTTACACTGAAGGATGAGTCAATTGAAACATGTGATGTCTTTTGTGAAAAGAATCCACATGTTTTTTGTAAGTCATTAATTTGTAGATTTAGTAATAGTAATACAATAGACTACAATATTTGTTAAACATTTTTAAAGGCTTTATTATGAAAAGTAGAACTAAGCCAATAATTGACATGTTAGATATATTAGGTTGCATTTAATGATTAGAATCCATGACATTGTTATGGGGATTGTGAGCTATAAAGATATGATATGCCCTCAAATAAGGAAGAAGATTGAAAAGATACAAAAGTTGGTCAAATTTTGTACATGTTATGGGTAAGAAGTATGAGATCAAGTTCTGTAAAGATGTAACACCCGCTAAGTAGGACCTACTTATAACATGATTTAGAGAAGCCATAAGTGTGTTTAAAGATTTAGTTTTTGAGGGAAAGAGTTAAGAAAATATGAGAAAAGTGATGTGTTATGTGTTCACGCCTGTGAGTGTAAGGTCACAACCGTGAGTAATGTTTGAGATGGTTCATGCCCGTGAATGTTGTTAGGTATAAAATGAGAACAATTCATTTTTTCTCTCTTATACGCCCTACACCCAAAAGAAAACCCTAAACTTCGGATTCTTTCACACTAGTGACTATAATCCTTTGTTTTTTCTTTGATTCCAAGATCAAAACACCTAAACTTAAATCAAAGATCAAAGTTTATCAAGTTCTTGAGAGAGAAAGGCAAAATGAAGCTTTGTTCATAAAGAGGTAAACTTTAAGAAAGGAATATGAGTTCAAATCTTTCATCCAAGTTGCGTTTTCTTCATTTCTGGTAAGGAATCACATTTTTCCTTCATTTTTATAAGTTTTCATAGTCTTTCTCATATTAAACTCATTTTTGGTAGAGACTCATTTAGAAATATGATAGATTTTTGTTCAAACTTGAGTTTTTATAGCTAAATACTATTCTTTAAGCTTGATTAAGGTTATAGTATGTTTTAAAAAGGGATTAAGTGAGTTTAAAATTATATAAGAGGGTTTAAAGTTAGGGTTTTGTCTTTATAGCTTTCAAGATTAAGTTTATGGTTTATAGAAGTTGATGGAGATAGGTTATATGTGATAGGAGTTGGAAGAAGAGATGGTGAAACCCACTAAGAGAATAAGTAAGCTTGAGTGAAGCTTGGTTTTTGAGTCTCTATTAAAGGTATGTACATATATACATTTAAATTCTCAATTTTTGCATGTTGTATGCGATAAATGCTAGTTGTTGATTGTAATGAGCATGATAGTGTAATTAAGGCTATAATGATACGAGAAGAGTTGTAAATGTTGTATATATGCATAATAAGCATTAATAATGCTTGAGTTGATGTATGTAATAAATGTACATTATGAGCTAGTAATGAGAAGTGTTATAATGGATGAGTTTTAAATGATGTTGATTATGATGTTTGAAAGAGGTATAAATGCATATGGAAGCATAAATGGTTGTTTGTATAATTGATGAGCATGAAAAGGTAAATTTGAGTGATTACGTGTTCAATTATGATGAAATGTGCTTTTAGGTATTTAATTGATATTATAGTATGATAAATGCATAAATTGTTGAGAGAGTTGATAGGAAGAAGTTGTCATTGGACAACCATTAGGGCCTTTTGTATATGTTTTGCATTAAATGCCTTGTTTTTATGGTTGTGTGACTGGAAAATCTGGATTCACGCCCATGACAAAAGGTTTATGGTTATGAATCATTAACCCAGAACTGCCCATTTTAGGTAGAATGTTTCATGACTTAAGTCACCACTTGACTCACAACTGTGAATCACGACAGTCACACCTATGTCTAATTCTTCATGCCCATGATGAAATGTGCAATTTATGGACAAAAGCTTTCACTACCAAGTTCACGATTTGGTTCACGAGTAGGGGTACTTGTGAACCATGTTTAAAATATTATATGTTATTTTCTTCTCTAATTTCAATATAATGGTTATTCACATGTTTCTATAATGGTATGATATGAACAAATAACACATGTTTCCATGAATGAAACACATGATTTCGTACATACATATGATCAAAGTATATATGTTATGAAATGGATGCATTATAATGAAGTATAACAAAGAGTATATGAATAAGTAAAGCCCATGCTCGATACTAGGATTAGAAATAGGATAAGTGACATGCTATTAAGGGGGCATATGGTACCGTAGTAATATGTTATACAATTATCTTTTAAGGATAGGGTGACTTAAGGTTGAAGATCTCCCTTGATTCTATATTACATGTAAATTATATATGTTTACTAAATCAAGGTTGTTTAAATCTGGAGAGCGTTCTTAACTTGAGGAGCTCGGACAAACACATATATGATCATAGATAGTAGCATGATGACTTAAACTCAAAGAGTGCCCCTGTTTACAATATGTATCCGAATAGTCCATATATAGAGTTGTTATGCAAAAATGTTAAAGTAATTAATGAATATAATATAATAAAAAGGGTTTAATGACACAAGTAAATGATAACAAATGTTTGATATGTTATATGTTATAAAAATAGTAAATGTTCACTTATGCATGGTTCAAGAGTATGATGTTTAAGTTGTTTCCATAAGGTAAAGTATAATACATAATTTAACACTTTCATTATCATGCCATGATGTATATGATCTGATGTTGTATATGTGAATATCATGATGTGAATTTTTTGATGTATATTGAATTTTTATGCCTTTATGTACTACTAAATTTTCAGTTGCTTAATGTGTGGGTGTTTCTGCATATAAGTCAGAGACTAGTAGATAGAGGTTGAAGTTAACCAAGGAAGCTAGCCCAAATCAAAGATAGCAGAGTAGATTTGACAAGGGTTAGTGATATTTTGCACGTCATCATTTTGCATTTTTGTATATGACATAGAGTTTTTGAGTTGTTTACTTTTATACATGTCTTTAAGGTTTAAGAAATATATAATTTCTACAAGATCATGTATAAAAGTAAACATTGGGGCGATTGAGCCAAATACAATAATTTTATATATGATGATGTTGTTTCCTTTGGAGTAAAAGGTTTCATTGTAGATGTTTATGATATAGTTTAATAGGTTTTATTTGCAAATAAGTTTTTATGACAAAAGGTTTTCAAAGAAAAGAAAAAATTTTAATTTTTCATAGGTTTTCTGTAATAGGTGCAGATGGTACTCGCTCATTTAGTTGGGTTAATTCTGATTAGATTCTGCACGTCATCATTATCCATTTTTGTATATGACATATAATGTTTTTGGTTTGTTTAATTTTATACATGTCTTTAAGGTTTAAGAAATATATAATTTCTACAAGATCATGTATAAAAGTAAACATTGGGGGCAATTGAGCCAAATACAATATTTTTATATATGACGATGTTGTTTCCCTTAGAGCAAAAGGTTTCATTATAGATGTTTATGATATGGTTTAATAGGTTTTATATGCAAATAAGTTTTTATGACAAAAGGTTTTCAAAGAAAAGAAAAAAATTTAATTTTTCATAGGTTTTATGCAATAGGTGCATATGGTACTCGCTCATTTAGTTGGGTTAATTCTAATTAGATGAGAGGGTGCTACAGAAGATTCCTACATTGTAAACTTAGTTAGGAAAGACTTTATATATAGGGTTTGAGAATTAATAAGGATTCCATGTTGTCATGCATTGTCTTACATATGAGAATGCATTGGTCCCCATTAGTGGTCCACAAGATTGGTCCACTGTAAATGAAGCTACAATTCTACCACCAGTATTTGTAAGGCAACCTATAAGGCCCAAAAAGAATAGGAAAAAAACCCTCATAAGGAGAAGAAACAAAGTGCAAGCAGCAATTACCTAAAACTGGGATGAGAATAAAGTGCACCATTGGTGGGAAGTATGATCACAATAAGAGAACATGCCTAATGGTGAAATAGATGCAACTACTAATGAGGGAACAAGTAATGTTGGTCTAAGCATAGATGCCAACACTCAAAAACCTAAGGTAAATATTTCTTGTTAAATCATTTTAAATGCAAATCATTTCCATCATAGTTTCAATTTGAATGATCGTTTATGTTTTAATGAATATTAGAGGAAATTTGGTAGACCAGGGAAGGAGTGAAGTGTTCATACTGTAAAAAAGAAGAAAAAAGCTACTCTATAAAATGCACAACCAAAAATTAGAAAACCTACAATACCTATCGATGAAGTTGTTGCTGAGGAATTTAGGAAAATAAATTTGGTAAGTTTCTCATTGCAATTGAACTTTTGGTTATAGTTAAGAAATTTGGACAATTTGTTCATGGTTTTTTTAATTGTTGCAGACAAGATAAAGATAGTATGAGATTTTTTGCATATTTTGACCATGTGTATTCTAGAGTAAGTATTATATAAGATGTTGTATGTTTAATTGAATGCCAAATTATAATGAACATTGTTTTTTAGGCTATCAAATCTTGCTTGCAGATGTCTAGTGGAATAAGAGTCAACTATATATCTGGTGCATCAGCTATAACTGCAGTAGCTGCCTTCACGTCAGTAAGAAGAGGTCAATAGAATCAAAGACCAACACCACCAAATGAATCTGCCACTCGAGCACAAACCCAATTGGCTAGACAACTGTTCCCACCAAATGCATATGATAACTTCTTTAGTAGTCAAAGATCAAATGTCATTGATGAAAGTGGACCACATCTAGCAAATTGAATATAAGAATGTCATGTATTGGACTTTTGGTGTGAATACTTAGCAACATTATCATTTTTTTGGCAGCATGTATGTCATATCATAATGAACTTATGTATGGTGTGTTAAGGCATTTCACATGCTATTTCTATCACCACTGTATTTTTTGTAATTGAATATGCCATTTCAGCAACTTCAACTCTTGTAATATTTTTTATGCTAAAATATCTTTTGTGTTGTCCAATTTTGAATCTTTGTTTGTTTATTACTTGATATCTATGAACACAATTAATACAAGCACAAGGAAGAGGCATATCAAACAAAATATTCAATTTTATTTATAACGCCCATCAATTTAGGCTTGGATAGTTAACGTGTCTAGTGATCGCAATTAAAATTATCGAAGTCTAAATTCAAAATTTTAATATAATAATGAGATTTATATGTGAATTTTATTAAGTTATGTGTATTTAATAAAAAAATAGAAATGTTGGGTAAGTTAAAAAAAAGAGGTAAAACTAAAAATTTAAGTAGGTATTTGACAAAAATAATGAGAAACTTAATAAGGTATTTACCATGAGTATAAAAGGCTCTCTTCCATCATTCTTCTTCCATTTTTTTACCCTAAACCTTAGTCATCCTCCCCCTATCCCATACACAAATTCTCTCTTCTTTCACTTATCTTCTTCTTCTTCTTATTCCTCTCCCCAAATTTTAAAACAATCATAAAAACTTAAAATTTGTAGAGGTTAAGACTCTATTGTGTTAAGATTTGTATATATAAGTATTTTTTTTTGCGTTTTATTTTTATTTAAATGATGCTTGATTTTGAATGATGAATTTGAATAAATGACTTACATGTATTTGATGATTTTGTTAAAATTTGTCTTGAACAGTCTTGATATATTTAGTCATATATTTTATTCTGAAACTTGAATTGGGATGAAATCAGTTGAAAATAAAAGTAGACACATAGAGTTAAAATCTTATGAAGAGAGTAAATGTTATATATGATTGCAAGCTTGCCTAAAATTTAATATAAAATCTCGGACTTAGAAATACCTAGAAAATACTGGATAGATTTTCATTGAATACCACATGGTAATTTGATCTTATCTTCTGTTCTGAAATTTGGATTGAGATGAAACTAATTGAATATAAAAATAGACACATATATTTATAAAGAGTGTGAACACTAGTTATGGTTTAAATTGGACCTAAAATTGGCTACAAAATTTTCAACCTAGAAGTACTTAGAAAATACTTGACAAAATTTTCACTAAACACTATACGATTATTTGACCATAACTTTAGTTAAAAAATTATATGATTCTTTTTGCATATGAAAGATAAGATAAGAAATCTGTTCAAAAATAAAAGTTTAGTAATTTAGTTTTCCAAATATTTTGTGTGTGTGTATATATATGTGTGTGTGTGTGTGTGTGTGTGTAATTTAATTGTGAATAATGTGATAGTAATTATATTTAAATTTTTTATGGTATATTGGTTAAGTTAATTTAGCATGTATGTGAGTGAATGAATGTATAAGATTCGTAAGTTCCAAAAGGTAAGATTCGATATGATACTTTTTAATACATATGGGATATGTATGACATGACATTATGATTATTTTCTTAATGAGATACTATATTATTGATTAAAAAAATATGACATGATATGTATATAGGGACATGCATTATATATGTAAGACATGATGTCATAAAAATATATGGTTGAAGAAATGTTATAGCTTTGATCATATGAATATGTATATGATGAATTATATTGATAATAAAGAATGAAAATCCATTTCTCTAATATGAAACTTGAGGGGTCTACAGTATCATATAATATTATGATGATATGATAAATTTTATTATAAGAACAAGGTGGCTAAAGTTCGGATGAGAGCGCCTTTAATCTTAATTGCATACAATTATTTATTTTACTCAATCAAGGTGACTTAATATTGGTTGAGAGTGCTTTTGACTTGAGAAGCTCGATTGGACACTTAAATAGATAGATATAGATAGTGAGCAAAGTGACTTAAACTCGGGTAAGAGTACTCTTATTTCACAATCCGCATCCAGATAATCTGAGTTTAGAGTTTTGGGCTATAAAATATAAAAAGAAATATAAAAGACTAGTTACCAGGTAAATAGAAAAAAATTGGTATTATATGTCATGGTTGTTGTATAGTTATGAATATATAAATTTACCTTGTAAATTATGACATGTATATATGTTAAACCAGTAAACTATGTATGCAATATCCCCAATTGATATATAATGAATTGATTTTTAATATTGCTATGAAAATTATTGTAATATATAGAAATATTGAAAAATAAATACGGTTTGGTATAATGTAGATATATATATTTATATTATTTTGTGATCTAACAAATAAGTGTGCATATGAACACGAATTGGATAATTATGAACATGGAATTGCTATGACATATTATGAATGCATGTATGAATTTTTATGTACATATGTACTATTAAGCATTTGGTTGCTTAGCTTATACATATTTTCTCATACGCAGGTTCAAAACTTATAAAGAGAAGTTGACCAGAGGAGAAACAAGCTCATACAAAGTTAAATAAAGTAAATCCACATCAAATGATTGATACTTTACATGACATACGTTTTTTTCTTGCCTACATGTCATGAAATATGAGTTTAATTATGGTTTTCAAGAGTTGCACTTGTCTTTTATGATGGAAACATAAATTTTTATTTAAATCATATATATTTTGTAAACACCGGGCCAATGGAAGCTTAAACTTATATTTGGTAATTTAGATATGATTGTCAATTCTGCATATAAAATAGATTCATTAATTGGACAACGTATTGCTATCATGTGTAAAATTTTTTTATTAAAATATGATAATGTAATATCTAAAATATAAAAAATTTTAATTTAACCAGATTTTAAAGTGATAGACATATGACATTTTCCTATATAGATAAGATTATTTTTTTACTATATGAGATGGTGTTACATTATTAAGGAAGAAACATTACATTACCCAAGTATTTCTTATACCTCATACTAAAAACACTAATAAGAAACCAATCAAAAATACTATTAGAGCAACAAATAACACTATTACATTGCATAACTTTGCTTCCATTTACATCAACTATTGGTTTAGATTCTAGTTATCCAAAGGAAGCTTTTGTCATTCAATCTCTATAATCGCATTGAATTCATTCAACTTGTAAACTTCACTTAGTAATTTATTAATCTTAGCTTCACTACTCTTTATCTTCTCCTTCAAAATGTCATTCAAAGCTTCACTCCTTTTTATCTTCACCTTCAAAGCATCAATCAAAGCTTCATTACTCTTTAAATTATCTTTCAAAGCATCATTCAAAACATCTATACCCTTAAGGTCTCTCTCTAACCGTCACTTCTTAGTGATTATTTCAAGCAATATTTCCCTCACTTTGCCACTATATGGCTCCTCGAACCATTCCAAGTAATAGTAGTCACCATCCTACACACACATATCATAATCAAAATTAGAGAAGAAGAAATTTAATGACAAACTCAAAAAAAAATATAAAAGAAAGATCACACCTATTTCCATAAAGGACACCAGAAGAATCGTCTACCTGGATTATCTAGTGTGAATAAAGTTAGCAAATGACAAGGTCCATATTTACAAACACCTCTAACCCTAGATATAACTGAAGATGTACTAGTTGAGTTCATCACCATTGCTACAAATTAAAGTGTTTTAAGAACCTTAACTATGAAACAAAGTGAAAAAAGACAATAGAAGAAGGAGACGATTTCTGAGATTGAATGTCAAACCCTATTTTACAGACAAATGAGACGATTTCAGGTTGGTTTTCTTTTTTTTTTTTTTCATTTCATTTTGTGCAAAATGCACCGTTTTGTTAAGTAACCAAAACTTCGTTGACTAATTTTTTTTTTTTTGAAAAATTATCCAGCTGCAAAGTATGAATCCAACTGCTATGTAGAAAATAGCGCCACTACATTTTTTTACATTTTTCTGTCGGATGCTACTTTTGAAGATAAAAAAATTAGTTTTGATATTATTTTGAGAATTTTGAAAGGACATAACATAATTGTTAAATTGTCAATAGTAAAATTGATAATTTTTGACATGATATAAACTTAACCGTATATGATAAGAATTATAACAATATCAATACGATTATGACACAAGAAAACAGTGTTATAAATAGATTTTACCTACCCAACTTATTAAAATACGATTAAACATGATTAAAAATAAGTTATTTTAACCTAATTATTTTAGTATTACTCAAAATTTAAACTATATAAAGAATTCAAATATATATTATAATATTATATATATATATATATATAAAATACATATTTATAATAAATAAATTTATAATACATGATATTAGTATATGCAAATAAATATTAATAAATTAATTATATAGTTATTATTTTTATATTATATTAATTAATATTATACTAATATATTTACTAACTTATGTTTAGATGAATCAATATATATTTATTAACTTATGTTTTATTTCCTCATGCATTATAAAATAGTTTTAGAGATAGACTAAAAGAATTTTAAAAAAATATCATTATTTTAAATAATTTATTAAACAAATAATTATTTTATACCTAATTTTAAAAAAATTAATAAAGAAATAGATAAAGAAATAAAGAAAACAATAAATAAAATGAATTTATGTTTGTTTCTTGATGTGTGTATATATATATACTCTCATAAAATGCATTTGTAGTTTTTTTAATGAACTATGCATTGTAATAATTTTTGATATTATGTTTGTATGAGATTTTTTTTATTTGGTAAATATTATTAAATTTTTAATTTAATATTCGTATATAATCGTGTCATACAAGTTGTATACATTTAGATATATTAAGTAAATCATATATAATTATGTCGTGTCATGTCAAATGTACACATTTATATATATTAAGTACCTTATGTATAATTGTGTCGTGTAATCTGTATACATTTAGATACATTAAATTAATCCGTGACCTAACATGAGATCCTCAATTAAATTAATCCGTGACCCGAAAATTTGAATATTTAAATTGAATAATTTCCAATCCGTGACCCGACATGAGATCCTTAATTAAAAACAAAATTTGAATATTTAAATTGATTAGTTTCCAATCCGTGACCCTGCATGAAATCCTCACTTAAAGCTAAAGTTTGAATATTGAAATTAAATAGTTATTTGACATAATATTAGAGTTTTTTAGATTAAAAATTTTATCTTTGTCAAAATTTAAAATGATAATAGCATGTTAAGAGTAAAACTTTTACGAGAAATCCTAGATAATTAATTTTTACCTGTACCCTTCAATAATTTTTTTCTGAAAAAACAAAGGAAAAAGAAATAATGAAAAGTGCATCAATCTAAAAAGTAAGCTTTATAAAAAAGAATAATTTTATAAATATTCAAACAAAATTTGAATATTTAAATTGATTAGTTTCCAATCCGTGACCCTGCATGAAATCCTCACTTAAAGCTAAAGTTTGAATATTGAAATTAAATAGTTATTTGACATAATATTAGAGTTTTTTAGATTAAAAATTTTATCTTTGTCAAAATTTAAAATGATAATAGCATGTTAAGAGTAAAACTTTTACGAGAAATCCTAGATAATTAATTTTTACCTGTACCCTTCAATAATTTTTTCTGAAAAAACAAAGGAAAAAGAAATAATGAAAAGTGCATCAATCTAAAAAGTAAGCTTTATAAAAAAGAATAATTTTATATTTTAGACAAATGTATGATATTTTTTCATAAAATATAGTTTATATTTATTTATAAATTAAAATGATAAGAGCATGAAAAGCATTAAAATTGACATAATACTATAAAATTGACATACATTATAATTGGTTTTTGGGTCCAATGCATGTAGATTTATCCTTATTTTTAATCATTTTATGCTCTCTCGTGATTCATGTTGATGCTAATCTTTCCTAGTTGGTGCATTTACAAATTTTTTGCCTGCTATTAATTATAAAATTTTAAAATTAATTATAAAATCGATAAAATTATGTTGCTAGAAGTACTTATACATATATAAATATGAAAACTACGATTAATTATATAATAGTAATAACTTAAAATAACAATACTGTAAGTTTTAAATTAACAAACTCATTAACTAAAAATAAGTTTTACAATTACTTTAAATTATTACAGTAACAATATAGTTTTCGTTCAAAGCAGCAAAATAAGACCTAGAATATTTTGTTTAAATGACAGAATGATATAATCGTAATTCAAAATGATAATTTTTAATATTTTTAACCTAGAAATTGAATACTAATAAAATATAAATATTTGATATCTAAAATTCTAAGTTTTTAAAATTTCAAAAGAAAATTATTAAAATTTACATGATTTTATCCCTTTTATTTGACATTCGAGTTTCAATAAAATTCTAAGATATCAAATTTCTTCACTATTAGAAATAAAGTTTTCAATTACTTGAAATTCTTACTATGTCAGAAGACTTCTCAAAACTAATATGAATGCAATTAAAAAAAAAATAAAAGGTTTTCAAATTTTTTAACAAAATCAAAAGAAATGAATTAACATTATTATTTAGGCCTATAAAATTATTTTTTTTCTTTTCTTATTTTTATAGTTAACAGTAATATTTAATAAATAATTAATCTCCGATCTTCAAACTTTCCCCAGTCTTGTTGTATTAAGTTATTATAATTCCATCTTTAAAGTTTTGTAGACCTTTTATTATTGCAAAATATAGCATAATTTCATACTTTCTTAATATAAAAATTAATGGGAATCTTTAGCATGATTTGGAAGGTCCATTTGCAATATAAAATTAAAGGATACTCATGAATATATAGGTCCAATATAAAGTTAAATGATAGTATATCTGGAATGATTAAATAGACAGGTCCATTTGCAATATAAAATTAAAAGAAAGTTATTAAATAGACAGGCCCATTGCAATATAAAGTTAAATGATAGTATAATCTGGAATGATTAAATACATAGGTCTATTTGCAATATAAAATTAAAAGAAAGTTATTAAATAGATAGGCAATATAAAGTTAAATGATAGTATATCTGGAATGATTAAATAGATAGGTCTATTTGCAATATAAAATTAAAAGAAAGTTATTAAATAGATAGGCCCATTTCAGTATAAAGTTAAATGATATTATATCTGGAATGATTAAATAGATAGGTCCATTTGCAATATAAAGTTAAAGAATACATCTGAAATGATTTAGTAGATAGGTCCATTTGCAATATAAAATTAAAGTACAGTTATTAAATAGATAGGTTCATTATTTTCAATATAAAGTTAAATATGGAATGATTTAATAGGTCCATTTGCAATGTTTTTAATATATAAAAAAATCCATTTGCAATATAAAAAAGGGTGTCTCTAGAAGATATAATAGATTAGGCTTAATAATATACAGTTTATTGTTTCCCTTTTTTTTTTTTGTTTTTTTTGAATCACTTTTTTTTTGTTTGTTTGCTTGTGTTACTTCTAAGTAATGTTATTTAATGGTCAATGTGTTTGTGAATAAATTAACAATTTTGATAAGTGGATGGGTGGAATAGTTACTCATAATGTTGTGATATGATTTGATTCTTGAATATCCCTATGAAAGGTTACTGTCAATGGCCCATTAAGTGGAATGCTCAATTAACCATTTATATGATGACACTGACTATACACATCCACAAAAAAAAAAAAAAAAAAAATCACTCCATATTATATTACTACAAGAAATCTTATTATTTGTAACAATGTTTAGGTATCACAAAAAAAAAAAAAGTGTATAAGTGGCAATAGTGAATAATGACAATTACTTATAGTGGTGACAATAAGTGTTGTCACAATATTTAATTTTTTTTTCACTTGCTCATTTGTGACAATATTATATATTTATATAATATGTGACAATTTAAATTTTTTAATTATAAAATTTCTTGTCACAGAAAATCATTATTCGTGACGATAAATATGTTATCACAAAATATATCTTATTTAAGATAAACAGTTAATATTGTGACAATTTTTTTGTTGTGACGTATTTAACATTTTGTGACAATAAAAATAGTTGTCACAATATTTAATTTTTCTGTGGCTCATTTGTGACTATAATTTACCATGCATGATAATTTATTTATGGCCAAAGGTGCAATTAAGCCTTTAAAGTTAGGATCAGATAATGGTAGAAAAAAGTCCAATAAAGCCCCTAAGGTTCCATTTTGAGCCAATTATACCCTCGCACAGTAATGCCTCTATTAGCCCTTAAACGGACTGTCCTTTCTTCTCTCTCTTCCTCTCCTTCTTTCAATTTTTTAATATATTCTTTAATGCTAATTAGATGGATTGAAATCTAATTTTGTTTTAGTTGTAGTTTAAATATTGCATTTTTCTGCAATTTGTTGCTTCTGTTAGTCGATTTTTTTTAGCAACTTGTGTTTTTGGAAGTAGAATTTTGTTATTTGTTGTTAGCTGAAACACTTGAGTTTAGTAGTTTCAGAACTCAAATCTTGTATTTTTTACTTTGTTTGCCCTAAATATTTGATTTGTTGCCATTTTTTTTTTACTTTGAGATTTATAAGAAAATTAAGAAACAAAGAAAAGAATTTGCCCCTCCTTTCGGCTGCTAGGGCTAAGATCTGTGGATCGATTTCTTGACGGTTTTGCTATGGAGACATTTATCAAAATTTCAATATTCGAGTTAGGATTTCTCAGAATTTGCCGAGGTGATCGTAGAGTGGACAATTTTTTTCTTTTAACAAAATCAAAGCTCATAAGCTTAACTAATATGCAGTGAAAGAACTGCCAGTGGACTTGATAAATAAACTAGAATCAGTGGCAGCTTGGAAAAACCCTTGATGAGAAAAGAGTCTGAGACAGCAGCTGAAGTTGGTGAGGCAGCTGATGTTATGTCCGACTGGATGTTACGAGAAATCCGATCGGACAAAGTTGAAGCATCTGCATCTTACTCTACTTTTCTTCATTAAAATAAATCAAAATTTCCAATGTATCCAAACAATAGAAATGAGGTTATTATATTTACTCTACTCTATTTTACTCTCATTGACTCCCATTAGTTAACAAAGCACCAATGTTTTGGGATTGATAAAAATAGAAAAATCGGAAACATAAGAATTCACATTTTAGATATTATCCATGTCTAATAAAGATAATATATGACATTCAATTCTTTTTCTCATGATGAGGTAGAAAATGAAATTATTCATGTTCTCAATATAACAAAATCAATTTTCATAAGCTTAATAACTATAACAGGGACTCAAGATATGATTTATTATATAATGATGCATTTTTTTGTTGATAAAATTAAGATTTTCATTTTTATATAATAATAACTATTTAAAAATACATAATATATTATAATTAAATTAACACATGAAATCGAAGTTCTTAGTAAACTTAATTTAGGTACGTATTGTGCATACTATATTGTTCCGACTTCTTAATTACAAACCAATAGCAAAGCATATCTATTCGATTTTTTGACAAATATATACATATTGTAAAATGGAATCACTCATGGGCATGACATTGAAAATTTAAAATATACAAAAAAATTATAATTGTGGTGAAGTTAACTTTATATTGATTTAATTCTTTTTAAATTAATGATAAATTTACAATTATCAAATCTAACTATTTAGGTATATTCAATTCTAATATAGTATCAGACTCATGTCAGATCAATGAATAAATAAGCTTGTGGTTCAAGAAATGAGAAAAAACTCAGACACAAAAAAATATTGAATTAAACAAATAACAACTGAGTGAAGATCAGTTGTATTTGAGGGATAATATTAAGAGAATCCTATATTAGAAATTTAAGGGATTATAATTACGATGGAACTAACTTTAAATTGATTTAAATTATTTTAAAATAATAACGAAGTTACGATTATCAAATCTAATTGTATAAATTTATCCAATTCTAATAATCATATGGAGTATATACTCTATGAATGTGAGTTTTGCTATATGTAGACAATTAATTTTTACCTGTCCTTAATAATTTTTTATAAAAAAACAAGAAAAAGGCATAATGATAAGGGCATCAATCTAAAACGTAAACTTATAAAAAAAATGTTTTTATATTTTCGACAAATGTGTGATGTTTTTGCATAAAATATAGTTTATATTTATTTATAAATTAAAATGATAAGAGCATGAAAAGCATTAAAGTTGACGTAATACTAGTTTATCTAACTATTAAAAAAGACATACTGTATAAATTATAATTGGTTTTTGGGTCCATTGCGTGCAGATTTATCCTTATTTTCAATCATTTATGCTCTCTCACGCATCATGTTGATGCTAGAATCTTCCCGAGTTGGCGCATTTCCAAATTTTTTGCCTGCTATTAATTATAAAATTTTAAATTTGATTATAAAATCGATCAAATTGTGTTCGTGGAACCACTTCTAATTATATAGTAATAAACTTAAAAAAAAACAATACTTTATATATAATGTTTTTTTTGAAAACGTTGCCCAGTCAAAATCAGAGAAGGCTTGGAGGGATAAGTCAGTGTCGGTAGAGAAGAGAAGACCTTGACCGATTACAAAATTCAAGTATCTTAAGACCCTATGAACTGCCAGCATATCACTAGAAGTTGCTGTCAAGCCTTTGGGAAATTTGCTGGACTGCAAAGGAGTGAAGTAAATCAACTCACTTGTTAGAGAAAAATTTAGAATGTATAATTCTAAATTTTATATTTTAAAGTAGAAATTTCATTTTATTAAACTGAAAATATTACAAAAGAATTGTTTAACTCTCACAAACACTCAACACTAATAAAACTACATTTTATATAAGACTTTGTAATCTTATTTTTTTCTTCACTCTTTAATATCACTACAAGAAAATATTACATTAGCGACGCCATAGCGATGTCTCCGACGGGTCCAAAAATTTTCATTTGCGACGCGCTTAGCCACCAATTAGCGACGTTAGACGACATAATTATTTAGCAACGCTAAAACCGTCGCTATTTGGGGGGCCAATATAGTGGCGGATGACATAGCGACAAAAAGCGTCGCTCAATTAGCGACTCCAAATTTTGAGTCGCTAACATTAAATAATCAGTTATTAGCGACGCAAAAAATTGCGTCGCTCAATAGGATGCATGTCAGCGTCGCTAAATAGCGTTGCTTTGTCAGCGTCGTTGTGTATATAAATATATTTCAGCGACGCTATTAGCGACGGTAAAATTCCGTCGCTAAAGTCTTGCCTTAATACCACATTTTCCAAAATTCTTTAATCCCTAAACCGCAGTCCTAAATTTTCCCAATATAATTATTAATATATTTAATATAATATGTAAATATAATAATTAATATTAATATAATAATAAATATAATTTTTATTGATATATATAGTTTATAATAATACGTAATAGTAATTAAGACTTTCCATTGTTATTGGAATAATCAAATAATTAATGTATTGAATTTAATATATTAAAATGCAATTGAGTTTGAAATTAATACTGAATTCCAATTTAGTTAATTGAACTCGTGATTAAAGCGTAATTTAATCAATTAAATTGAATTTAATAATGATTTGTTTAATTAAATTTCAGTTCAATTAATCATGAAAACAAAATTGGTTCAATTTGATTAATAAAACTCTAATTTAAGTGCAATTTAATCGAATGAACTCCAATTTAATAAAACTCTAATTAAAATTCATTTAATTAAATGAACTCCAATTTAATTCAATTTAATTAATGAAACTCGAATTTAAGTGCAATTAAATTGATTGAGTGTTAAACTAATAATAATTTATTCAATTTAAGTTAAATTACAAATTGAACACCATTTTAATTCTATTTGATCAAATTAATTGAATTCCAATCTCAACTAAATTTAATCAATTAAGATTCAATTTAAGTTCAATTAATGAATTAACCATTAAGAAATTAATCATGAAGAAAAAATATATATAATTATTATACTTAATAAATTTATGCAATATATATTTATATACTTTATAATTAAAACTTACATACTTATGCTTTATAATTATATATTTATAGTTATATAGTTATACTTTATACTTATAAATTTTAGATTAATTATTATAGACACTATTAATATATACACATTTTATTTTAAAATTAATTTTATTAATTGTTTATAATTTTAAAATTTAAATTATAATATTTTAAATTAACTATTTTAAATTATAAATTATAAAAAAAACCCTAAGTATTTAGTTTCAGTATTCTTAACCCTAATCGCCTATGTGGATTACCTATGTTTATGGCTTAATTTGGTCCTATTTACCGTTTCTTCTTTAAGGTTTGATTGATTTTTCAGTTTTTAATTGCTTTTTCTCTACTCTTTTGTATAAATATCATTTGCATTGTGTTTATTTCGCCTTTTTTTTTTCTTTTCTGCTCGGTTCTTGAGAAAATGAGGGAATATAATGGCGGAAACATTGAATGATTGATTCAATACCATTTTAATGTGATAAATTAGAGAAAAATGTCGCTAAATCAGCATAAGAACTCTAGTTCTGTTCAATGCGTTAGTTCCTCTTCAGTAAAAAAAAAACAACATTTGGGGCTCAAAACTGGATTTTGATTTTTATAAACATTCTATGTATATATAGATTCCTAATTCTCTTTTATAAATATATGTTGAAGTTTCTAGCTTTTTGGAACCCATTTTCACCATTCGGTTTACTGAAATCTACTTGTGACAAATGAGCTAAACGTACCCACATCAAACACATATCACACTTAACTGACTTGTGTTGGATTTATGTTGGACATCTATAGGAACCTGAGTTCTAAGAATATGAGGTATTATCCTCTATTAGTAGTAATGTAAAAAAATAAACGTTGGCACAATCTAAATTATAGGTCTAGTGAAGGTAGACCTATAAGATCACAATCTAATTTTTTTTTAAATAATCAACCTAGAGATTGGGGGAGATAATAAAAGAATAGGAAAAGGTAAAGAATACCTTTCAGGCAGAGTAATCTTACCAGCAGCTAGTCAATCAGGTAGCATTTTATAACTAGTCGAGCTTTGTATCTCTTGCAACCATCATGCTCATTTTTTACCCAGTACACTCATTTGTTATGAAATGCCTTATTCCCCATGGGTAACTCAACTAGTTCCCATGTCTAGTTAGAGATAAAAGACTTCATCTCATCTTTCATGGCAAGCTCCCACTTACTAGCATCTGCAGTTTGATAAGCTTCATCATAGTATTCAGGCTCTCTTCCATCAGTCAACAAGAGATAATTCATGTATCTCCTGTTAGGCACATGAGGTCGAGAAGACCTTCTTAATACAGGAGTTAGAGTAGGAGGCTATGATGTGTCGAATTGTTGTGCACTACTTTGTCCAACAAGTTCCTCTGGTTGAGGACTTACTATATTCGGTTCCGTCACAAAACTATCTAGGACGACATTTGCATCAGTAAATACTGACTCATTCTGTTCCAAGTTGTTGACGATTGTTTTATGCATGTCCTTGTACATTACCCTTTCGTCAAAAATCACATCTCTGCTACGGATGACTTTTTGGTTTTCATCATCCCAAATACAACAGCCAAACTCATCCTCACCATAGCCGATGAGAGTGCATTTTTTAGATTTGGGATCAAGCTTATTCCTTCATTGACCACTAATATGCACATATGCTACACAACCAAAAACTTTTAGATGTGATAGTTTTATCTCCTTTTGGCTCCATACCTCTTCTGGTATTCTGTGGTCCAATGAAACCAATGGTCCTCGATTGATTAAGTAAGCTACTGTGTTGACTGCTTCTGTCCAGAACTGCTTCGGTAAACCTGACTGTATACAAATACTTTTGACTTTTTCTATCAACGTTCAATTCATACGTTTACTACACCATTGTGTTGAGGTGTGCCTGACCTGATTCTCTCTATTTTGATACTGTGCTTATAGCATAACTTCTTGAATCCAGTGTCTTCATATTCACCACCATTGTCGAATCTAGTTTTTTTTTTTTTTTTTTTATCTTTAGACCTATCTCATTTTCAACCATAGCTTTCCATCTTTTGAAAGCCTCAAACACTTCAGACTTTTGCTTTAAAAAGTAAACTCATACATTCCGAGAGTGATAATCGATGAAAGTCATGAAGTAGTATTTTCCACTAATGGATGAGACGGTCGTTGGTCCCCAAACATCAGAGTGAATGAGCTCTATCCATTCTTTCTTTAGGGTTCTACCACTTGTTTGAAAGCTGACCCTTTTCTGCTTTCTAAGTATTCAATCTTTGCATGTGTTTATCTCCACTGACTATAAACTTGGAAGTTTCTCCTTTGAATGCATAATCTTCATCCCCTTTTCACTCATATGACCTAGTCTCTGGTGCCATAGATTGAGATTTTCATTGCTAGCTGCAACTATGATTGAACAACGTGCTCCTACTATTATGTAAATAGTGCCACTCTTTTTGCCTCGAGCAACTGTCATTGCGCCCTTTGAAATCTTCCAATCATCACCATGGAAGATTGTAGTGTAGCCTTCACTAGCCAATTTCCCTACTGAGATTAAGTTCTTTCTCAAGTTGAGAATATGTTTGACATCCTTCAGCTCCCAAACAAACCCGTTCAACTTAATCTTCACTACACTTTTACCAATAATAGCGCAAGGTTGATCATCACCAAGGTATACCTTTTGTATGTTTCTGGGGACATACCTCTTAAATAATTCTTTCTATTAAGTAGCACAGAACGATGCTCTATAGTCTAATACCCAAGACTATTCATTGCTCTCTAAAAAGCATATGAACGCGTCATCGCTTCTTGAGGCGGAAGTAACATTTGCCTCTATCTTTGCTTCCTGGTCCTTCAGTGCACTCTTGCACTGATTTTTATAGTACCTAGTCTTCCCACAATTCCAACATTTGACAGTCTTCGAGCTATGAAAATTACTGAGTTGATTTGGACCTCCTGTCCTTTGATCTACCTCGATAGTTCAATCTGCCATGTCAATTCCCTCTGGTTCAATTTCTTCCTCTTGACTCTATATGCAAAACTGAAGAGGTTAATGATTCATCTAACTCTCTCTGTTGGATCTCTTTTTTGAAAACCAAATCACAAATATCATCAAATTTCAACTTAGTGTTTCTTGACGAGCTACTCACAACCATGACAGTAACATTCTAGCTTTCTGGTAGAGAAGACAAAAGTATCAATGCTCGTACTTCTTTATCGAATTTAATTCCAACCGAACTCAATTGGATTGTGACTGTGTTGAGTTCATTGAGATGTTGAGTTACCGATGCGCTTTCCATCATTTACAAATTAAATAAACGCCTCATCAGATGCACTTTGCTTGAGGCTGATGGCTTCTCATACATACCAGTTGTTGGGAATAATGCTAATTCTTCTATACAGATTTGTAAGAAAACAAAGAAAATGCAAAATAATAAGACATAGAGATTTGTTCAGCCAATTATGCATACGTCTCCGGACTATTGTAGATTTTTTACTGAAGGGAGAAAAATTTACAAAGTGTTTATAAACATTCACAACCTTTCACTAAAGCCTTTCTAAGCTTTTATTTTTCTCTATCACTTGGATTAGTTTTTGGATGGGATACCTTACAAATGAATTCTTAAGGTTATATATAGGCCTCCACCTCCTTAATAGACGACCAAGATTAAATCTCACCTACTTTAATGGAGGGTTGAGATTATTTCCCACCTACTGTCTTACCTACCAAATGGATGGTCAAGTGGCAGCAAGGTAAGTCTATACGCCATTGGTCTGATCTTCTCTAAGATCTCATAAGGTCCAATGAACCTAGAACTCAATTTTCCTTTCTTCCCAAATCTAAGAACCTTCTTCCACATACATACCTTGAGAAATACCTTGTCTCCCACTAAGTACTCCACGTCCTTTCCCTTGAGGTCCATATAGGATTTCTGTCTATCAGAAGCTACTTTTAGTCGATCTCTAATGATCTTCATTTTTTTTCTCTTATACCAGATATGGTTCCACTAACTTTTTCTCACTAAGCTTGGCCCAACACAACGGTGTTCAACACTTTCTACCGTAAAATGCCTTATACGGACCCATCTAAATACTGGATTGGTAACTGTTGTTGTATGCAAACTTCATTAACGGTAGATATCTATCCTAAATTCCCTCAAATTCGATCACATAATACCTCATCATATCTTCCAGGATCTTAATAACTCTTTCTGATTGACCATCTATTCGGGGATGGAAAGTCATGCTGAAGCTAAGCTTGGTATCCAAAACTCGTTATAAACTACCCCAAAACTGATATGTGAATCACGGATCTCTATCCGAAATGATGGAGATTGGAACTTTATGCAGATGCACTATCTCATTCACATACAACTCTGTCAACCGATTCAAAAGATAGTCTTTCTGAATAGGCAAGAAGTGTGTTGTCTTCGTTAACATATCCATGATCACCCATATGAAATCGTATTTTCTCGACATTAACGATAATCCAATCACGAAATCCATAGTGATTCTCTCCCATTTCCATTATAGAATTGTGATCTACTGTAATAATTTTGAAGGTACCTGATGTTTGGCCTTTACCTGTTGACATGTAAGACATTTAGTTGTGAACTATGTGATATCTTTCTTCATCCTTGACCACCAATACACCTCTTTCAAGTTTTGATACATCTTGTTAATGTCTGGGTGCATTGCAAATCTCATCTCATTGGCCTCCTTCATAATCTTTTGTCTCAACTCTGAGATCTCTGTTACACATAACCTACCTTAGTACTGTAAACTACCATCTGGCTCGACTAAGAACCCCTGTCTCTCTCCCTTGGAGACCAAAAAGACCAATCTCATTAGCTTGCCATCAAGCTTCTATGCATCTCTAATCTCTTGACTCAAGATTGGTCGGATGTGCAACTCTGTCATGGTCTTCCTACTAAGTGCATCAGCCACCACATTGGCCTTCCTTGGATGATAATCAATTACATAGTTGTAATCATTTATCAACTATAACCATATTCTCTGCCTCAAATTCAAATCCCGTTATGTAGGAAAATACATCAAACTCTTGTGATCACTGTAGATGTAACATTTCTCTTTATATATATAATTATGTCATATCTTCAATGTGAAAACAATGGCCGCTAATTCTATATAATGCCCCGGGTAGTTCTTCTTATGAGACTTTAACTATTTGGAGGCATAGGCAACTACTTTTCCTTATTGCATTAACACGCAACTCTATCCGTTATGTAATGCATCACTGTAAACCACATATTCCTTGTTGAAATCAGCTGTGTCAACATTAGAGCTTATGTCATAAGACTTTTAAGCTGATCAAAACTATTTTGGCACTTGTCCATCCAATCAAACTTGATATCCTTCCGCAACAACCTAGTTAATGGAAAACCCCTTGATGAACCTTATGTAGTACTCTACTAAGCCGAAAAAACTCATAAAGGAAGGCAACCTCATCTAGCCAAAACTCACACTTAGAGAGCTTGGCATATAGCTTTTGCTCCCTAAGAGTTTGCAAAATAGTTCTCAAATGCTACTCACGTTCATTCCTATTTCTTAAATACACCAAGATGTCGTCTATGAACACCACAACAAACTGATCCAAAAATGGTTTGAAGATTCAGTTCTTCAGATCAATAAAAGCTGTCGGAGCATTGGTCAATCCGAAGGGCATAACCAAAAACTTGTAATGACCATACCTGGTTCTGAAGGCTATCTTCTCTACATTGCCCACCTTAATTCTTAACAGATGGTAGCCTGATCTCAAATCAATCTTAGAGAATATCCCTGCACCTTTCAACTGATCAAAGAGATCATCAATCTGTGGTAATGGATACTTGTTCTTAACGGTCACCTTGTTCAATTGCCTATAGTCTATGCACAACCTCATTGACCCGTCTTTCTTCTTAACAAACAACACCAGTGCACCCCATGGAGATGCACTCGGTCTGATGAAGCCTTTATCTAGCAATTCCTATAATTATGCCTTTAACTCCATCTTTGATGGAGCCATCCGATATGGTATTGCTGATATAGGAGTTGTACCTGAAGTAAGCTCAATTGAGAACTCTATCTCTCTTTCCAGAGGTTACCTAGGTAAATCCTCTAGAAACACATCAAGAAATTCCTACACTATTGGAATATCCCTAAGATCTGGGCTCTCTCTCTTACTATCAATCATGTGAGCCAAATAAACCTCACACCCCTTTCTGATCATCTTCTATGCTTCTATCATGGAGATGATCCTCATTTGCTGTGAAGATCTCTCCCCTTGCACAACCACTATCTCCTCTTTCAGCGTTCTTAATTTTACCATCTTTTTACTGCAGTCCACTACTGCAGCTTGCCGAGAAAGCCAATCCATACCCAGGATAGCATCATACTCATAAAAGGGAAACTCTATTAAGTCTCTCGTGAACTCTATCCCTCGAACCATAATCGGACAATTCTTATACACCCAGTTTGCCACCGTGTTATGCCCCAAAGGGCTAGTCACCTTTATCTCATATTCTAAGCTCTTCGCTAGTAGTCACCTCTATCTCATAATCTAAGCTCTCCACTAATATATTATACCACTCAGTTATGTTGGTACATATATAAGACTGTGTAGAACTCGGGTCTATCAAAGAAATTAAAAATGAGTCAAATAGAAGAAATGTACCAACAACCACATCTGATGCACTTGGATCCTCTCTAGCCCTCATAGCATAGGCCTTCACTGGTGCTCTACTAGGTTTTGACCTGTTCACTATCCCTGATACAGTCGATTTAGATCCACATCTGCCTAAATTGAAATGTCCCCAATCCTTTGCCTGTGTCGATGCTAAACCCTGAGTATGAGTGGGAGCCTCCACCATCTGTGATTGGCAGTCTCTTTTAAAATGATCTCGGGACCCACACTTGAAGCAAGACCTAGTGCATCCCTAACACTCTCCTTTATGCATCCTCCCACACACTGTACACTATGGTACTATCTCTTTCTATGTCTGGGGCTAACTACTGACAACAGTGAAAACTATCACTACAGATGGCATCTGCCTGGTGTACCCTATCTGACCCTGACCCTATCCATGTCCCCTAGACTAGAAGGATGTAGAACTGGTGTGAACCTTCTTGCTCGATGACTATACAATACATACTTCAGGTCAAAACAAAGGCCGAGGTTGAGGACAAGGTAAAGGTGGCCGAGCAGGGCCGACCCATTATAGATCAAAAACTGTTGAGAGGCCAAAGGGCAACAGTGCTGCCCCAACAAGAGCTTATGCTATGTGAGGCCGAGAAGAGCAGGATGCACCCGATGTCATAGTGGGTAAATTCCTTCTTTTTGCTATTTTATTTATGCATTGATATATCCGGGGTCGATGCATTCACATATATGTACACTACCACAGGGTTGAGTGGGGTTAGAACTTGAGGCTCTAGAATATGAAATCTTTGTGACTAACCCATTGGGGCACAGTGTGCGGGTTAGTAAAGTGTTCATATAACATCCCTTTACCCTACTAATAATAGCAAAGCAAGGAATTGCTACCAAACTCTTGATTTCCTATCTAATTTGCTTAATACAATTATTTTGTATATTCTCACTTTAAAATATCTAAATACAAATTTAATATATAGTATCCTTTTTTTTCTAATATTTTTTGATATATATATGTATATATATATATATATATATATATATTATACCAATTTATGTTATTCATCCATTATAAACTATTTTATTTTGTAAAAGATTATATACAAAGTTCTATTAGAACCTTCTTGCTCGATGACTATACAATGCTCGACTTCTTTGCCCTATTCAGCTTTACCCTCTTCTCTATAGAAATGGAAGAAGATACCAACCTCGCAAAGTCTTCATATTGCTATGAGATCACATAGGATCTGATCTCATCTCTCAGACCGTCCTCAAACCGGTAACACATATCCGCCTCATCCTTAATGATACCAATCCTATACCTGCTCAACGGGGTAAACTATTTCCCATATACTATCACGTTCATGTTTCCCTGCTGCAAGTTCAGAAATTCTCATTTCTTCTCATCTATATACGACCTCAGCACATGCTGTTTCTTGAACTCTGTTATGAAGAACTCCCAAGTAATTGACTTTGGAATTTATGGTTTCTGCAAAACTGACTTCCACTAATCATAGGTATGCTCCTAGAGAAGTGAAACAACATACCTAACTTTGTGCTCCTCAGCACAATTCAGCTCCTTGAAGACTCTATCGGTCCTCTCTATCCAAAACTTAGCAACTATCAGGTTGTCCTTAATACCACATATGAAGTCTATAGCCTCATACTTCCTTAGCCGGTCTATCTGAATTCTATGTCTCGGTGGTGAGTGAAGAGGGGGTAAAGGTGGTGGTGGTGGAGCAAGAGATGGTAGCGGCATAACCTGTACTAACCACTACAGCATAACAGTAAGATTTTGCATCAATAGATCATGTGTCTGATTTGACTGACCAACCATCAACTGTTGTAAATGAGGTCCACCAGCTGACCCTTGCACACTAGTCTGGCCCAGTTGATTCTGAGCCTTAACATTCGGAGGACTGTTACTCTCAGCCGCGTCATGCGGTTCCATCTCCATACTTGATTTTTAGCCTACACAATGATAGAGGATAGCCCATATCAGATTCATACAAGGTAACACTCACACACATGAAACACCCATCCCACCTAGGTTCAGAACTGCCTAAACTAGTCTCTGATACCACTAAATGTAACTCCTTTTGATATAGTAAAGATTAAATCCAATTATACCAAAAGATGCTTTAATGCACATGAGCTAAAACATCAAAATTTTCAAAAAATTTCATGCATCATGATAACTTAACAAAATGAAAACATTCTTATAACATGAAATATGTCTCAATAAAATAAAATTTTAATACAAAACATACGGGCATACACAAGCCCAAAGTTTTACAAAACAAGTAGTTATAAAACTATATGTCTGAAAATACAGCATGTAAGCTATAACTACCCAACCCATAAAACAACAAAAAAAAAGATACAACAGTGTATCACCTACCCCAAATGAATATCATCGACTCGGATCACTAGGCATCCTCCTCTATTGGTCCTCTCCTAAGCTCCAAATTTGCACATAGAAAATTCATATACTAAGCAACTTGTACCTAGTGGTACATAACAACATGCAAGACATACAACAAATAGAAATAATATGCATGATATACTCATCGAGCTACTAGGATGACTTACCTAAAAGTCCTCACATACACTATATATATATATAATGCACAATACAACATGGCAACTCAAACAATCTGTTAGTGTCATACAAGTGTTTTTCATACATAATAATCTATTTATTTATCTTACCTTTGCCCACCTACACATAACTAGATTAAAATGGATATAGGTAACTCAGCCCACCAAGGCAATTTGGTCCGCTAATCTTTGGCTGTAAAATATATATAACCCACTGACGCTCTCTGGTTTGTTAATCTCTAGGCCTTCAATATATAACCCACCGAGATGCTCTAGACCTTCAAATATATAACCCAATGAGGCACTTTGGTCTACTAACCTCTAGGCCTTCAAATATATATGACCAACATAGGTTACTTAGTACCTAACTCTCCCCTTAATGGCATGTCATCTATCCTAACTCTAGTCTTAGTCAGAGTATTGGACTTATAATATTATCATACACACATTCATATTATTCATTACCATATTTTATATAAATCTTATGATTTCTACAACCATATATTTTCATACCATGCTAATAGCATGCATCCGAGGCCTACTGTCTCCTAACAAATCAAATCTGATTCAAAACCAAACATATCAATTTTTTTTATCAAAAACAACTTCACGCTAATGAATAACCATTTATGGCCGTGAAACACCACTTCATAGGTAGTCCCTTCCATGAGCCGTGATTAAACCTATGAATCAACACATATTCACGATCATGATTACCCCTTCATGGGTGTGAACCCAATTGTGAAACTGCCCATGAATGGGCCTGCTTCAGCAACAGGAATGCATCTCACAACATTCTCGCCCATGAACCCACCCTTCATGGCTGTGAATCTGGAGATTTTTCTAGAAAAATAGAGCATCATAAATCATGCCAATTCCATATGCAATACTCACTACGGTTGACCAATGTCATCCACCCTATCAACATTTCAACATGCATTCAAGCTATCTAACATGACTATATCATCTCTAATAATCAATAATAATCAAAATTGTTTATCAAACATGTCAATTTGACCATATTTATAAGGTTTTCCATCATGCATATTAATCCCACATTTCACTATTTATCTACTCATTAGTCATCTAAAACATGCCTTTAAAGCAAAAAACATAGAAAACACAAAGTTATGGCCTTAAGTGTTGTTATGTACAAACCTTATACCTAGGATGAAGATTGGCTAAAACTTTATCTCTTCAAGCTTGTCCTCTCCCTTGAGATGGATTTCCAGCATTTTCTCTAGATCCTAGCAAGATGAAGAAATATCCTTTTAGCTTCTAGAAAATGAACAAAGGTCCTGAAAAGAATAACAAGTTTTCTCTTTATAACCCATAACTCTCTATTTCTCACCCTTTTTCTCATTTTACTTATAGAAACAACCATCTCCAGCTTCAACAATGGAAGAAGAAAAGCTCTGAAGGAAGGAGAAGATGCATATGGCATGTTAGGTTGGTTAATAGGGAGTGGGGAGCAAATTTAAAAGGAATGGCAGAGAGAAAAATGTGATTGCCTCACCAGCTCTATCTACACAGGCTTCACGATCATGACTCTTTTTTCATGTGCGTGAGCCTATCTTTCATAGTCGTGAAGTAACTCATCACAGCCGTGAAAAACCTCATCAAGGTTGTCCACTAAAATCTGATATTCACGGTCGTGACACCCATTATCACGGACATGAAACATCTTATTTCAGTCACTCTCAATATCCCAAAACTTCATTTAATTCCCCATTTTTTACTAACCAATAACATAACTTATAGGCCCTAATTACAGGTGTTACACAAACCCCCTTTATATTTCATGAATTATTGATTATCAATTAAAATTAGTAAGATAACTAGACTTTAGGGTTCGACCTAGACTTGTTGTATCTATAAATTTTTGGTAAGTACAAAATTATTTTTTGTGATATCGACACTCATCATTTACTTGATATAATAGGTAATTAGTAATTTAAAAATAGGAAAAATATCATTCCGCCAATAAAAAATGAGTATAAAATAATCATTATTTTAATGGTAAGTGTTTCTCAACAAAGAATGTGAAAAATATTATTCTTGACTCTTTTGCATAGGTATGCAATTATAACTAATTTGATAAACCCAAGCAAAAATTGGATAATAACTTTTATTTTTATTTTATTAATTTGGGAAGAGAAAAGTAACAAAATTAAATTACATATGAATCATTATAGGATGAAAAGTTCTAGTAGGATCTCCAAGGAGAAACAAATAATCACTATTAGGATTGTCAAACCAAATAGGGGTGTAATCGAATTAAATTGAGTCAATACAGTGTCAGACTCGAACTCTACTTGATTAAAAAACTCGATCGATTTTTTTTAATTGTTCAAAACTCAGCTAAAAAATATTCAAACTACTCGAGTTCAATTCGATAAAGCTCGAATCAACTAAAAAATTTAATAAATAGTGTATTAAGCTCAACTCGACTCAAGTTAAATATTGAGGGTACAATAGTAATGTAATAAATAATGAAAAGAACAACTACTCAATTAAGCTCACGAGCCTTATGAGTTAGGTATTGTGATACTCAAACTTGAATCGACAAACTACTTAAGCTATTCGAGTTCGATCTTGACTTCATTAGCTCCAACTTGAATTCAAATATTTCATGAGTCGAGCTCGAGTAACTCATAAGTAACTTGACTCATTTACACCCCTAGTACCAAACAAAATGATCGTTTTAACTAAAGAGCAAATTGGCCAAATGATCAATAATCGCATTGTGTTTCTCTAAAATATGAATAATCCTCACTTCCTAATATTGGTTTAAAAGAACTCAAATGCAAGATAAAAGATCCTTATTTGGGAATTTGTCAAGTTCAACATTGTGACCGCTATTGCATTATTAACATACACTTGAATTTAATGCCAACCCATCATCTAAGCACGTGTAAACTAGTATATACTTTCCATAATTTAGCTCTATAAGCATTGCATTTTGCAAATTTCTTGGTTAATATCATCCTTGATAAACTATAATAAAGAGTCATGTCTCTCTCTACTGGTAAAACCCTAAGTGACACACAGTAATTGATCAAGACTCACAAGAAAAAGAAATGCCCAGACTCAACCTCAATTATATGGTGATAACTACTCAAGAGCCCAGGCCCAATCTCGGCCCAGACTTCATTCAAACACTCCAGTTCTTAATCTCTTAGATTTTCCCCCTGGATGTCCAAAAGGTCTAGATCTCATGCAAATCAGGAGCTTTGCTCAGAACATGCTATTCACCTATATGATGTTGTTTCAAGACAAGCTAGGACTTCCAAGAAAAATTGTTTAGTGTCATGTAGAGTACCCTTGGGTAATCATCTATAGGCTCTCTACAGAGAACCGAGAGAATCTACAGTCCCCACAGGTTAAGTTCCTAACATGGTTTCAACCATTAAGTTACTGGAAGAAGTTATTTACTAAGCTTATTGTAGATAGTAAACGATCGTAAAACTGCTTGGTATGGATTAATCTAGGATTAGAGGAAGAAAGATAAGTTTAAGAAAACATATTTATATTTCACACGGGGTATTACAAGGCTTAAACTCCTGTTCATCAACCTTCACTTGCAGAACTGGAACGATGATAAGTATCCATTGCTGAGGATCACGTAAGAAGATATGCTTATTTCATTCTAATACCATGCCCGCCCCGTCCTCGGTAAAAAAAATTTGGGGTCGAGGCGGGGAAAAATAAAACTTTAAAAAACTGCCCCGTTTGGGGCGTGGTTGGGGCGGGGGAAAATTGTCATCCTTAATGTCCAAAAGCAGCATGCCAATAATTTCTAAATGGAATTTTGGTAACAAAAGCTTGCTTAACAAGAGATTGAGGATGGAAAGTACATACTCCATCTTCTATAGCACTTGCTAAATAGGGTCTAACTAATCAGATGGATCAAAAAGATATAAGTGTGTGATTAAAGGTTTTGTTAAAGGAATAGTTAAAAAGAATGAGAAAGTGAAGTGTCTAGAATTCACATCCATGTCATTTTTGGGTGATTCATGTCACCGTCATATATAAAAAGTATCAGTTCATTGTTCTCTCTTTAACTCGCCCATTACCCAGAAATCCTAGTCTTTAAAGTTTTTTCTCACACCAAAAATGTTACCCCATTGTTTCCCTTTGATTCCAAGTCTGAAAACATAAAATCCTAAGCTAAAGAATAACACTTATCAAGTTCTAAAGGGAGAGAAACATAAATAAGGTCATGTTCTTATGAAGGCTGACTTTGAGGAAAAAAAGAAAGCCAACCCCTTATCCACGTGGTACTTTCTTTAAGTTTGGTAAGGAATCACAATCTCTTTACAACTTTTTTCATGTTAATCCCAATTTTGGTGGAAACTCATTTTCAAATGGGTTAGATTTTAGTTTAATCTTAAGTTTTTATTAAGTAAAGACAATCTTTTAAACTTGTTTAAGAGTTAAAGTATGTTTTAGAAATGGGCTATGTGAGTTAAAGGTTAGCTTGAATGTTTAAGTCATGGTTTAGTCTTTTATGACTTTTATGTTATGTTTATAGTTAATAGGTGTTGATAGATGTGTTTATATATATTAGGAGTTGGAAGATGAGGTGATGAAATCCACTAAGAGGATAGGCAAGCTTGGTTTTTGAGGCTCCATAGAGGTATGTACATATATGCATTTAAATTCTAAAATGTTGCATGTTATGTGTGAATATATTTTTATTGCTTAAAAAGATGTAATTAATTCCATGGTGTTACTAGAATTGAATGACATGTACTATAAATGCTAAGTTATGCATTGGTGAGTTAATGGTGATGTTTGATATGAAACTTTGTAATAAATGTGCCTAATGGTGTATTTATGAGGTTAAGGTATGAAAATGGCTATTATGGTTGAAAGAAATGATGTTAAAGGAGTTATACTTAATGCAAGATATGGGAATTAATGAGCATGAAAGTGTGATTTTGATGTTTATGGGCTTTTTAGTGATTAAATGATGCTAAGATATGTTATTGGTATGAAATATTGATTGAATGTTGATAGGAAGAGATTGTCAATAGTCAACTATATAGCCCTTTTGTGTGCCTTGAATTAAATGTCATGTTTTATGCTTATAAACTGCTAAAAAATCTAGATTTATGCCCATGACAAAAGGGTTCACGACCATGAATCATGTCGGAGAAAGTTTAAGTATGTTTTCATCAACGATGCGATGCTATGCGATGGTTATGCATATATATACTCTGATAAACCATAAGCATGAATAATATGTTTACATGAAGTCTTACACATGAATGATATATGGTGATGCTTATTATGATTAAAAAGGGTATATGTTATAAGATGAGTGCATGATAAATGATTGAAAAAAAAGGAATATAAACATGTAATGTCAATTGCTCTATACTAAGACTAGAGATAGAATAGATGACATGCCATTAAGGGGGTTTACATTACTGTAATATTGTGATCTTACCATAGCGTTTGATGAATGAAATGTCTGATTCTCTTTCTTTTTTCAATGTTTTTGTAATTTCTTTTTAATTTCTAACTAATAACTTCTTTGTGAGCCCTAACCATTAAAATCTATTAAATATATTTTGCTCGCATATAACATTGAGCATTTTAGTTATTTTAAAATTCAAATGTTTAATTCAAAACCTGGAAATTAAAAAAAATTAAAAGTGAATCAAAAAGCAGAAAAATTGCAATCTTTAAAATTAAAATATCTGGTAATCTGGTATTTGTAGAAAATTTGCAACCTTTCTATTGTGTTTTGATATTCTTGCAGTAGTAGAGGCAGATAAACTCTGATAGTCAAAAAGAAAGAGAAAATGTGTTTGAAGAGAGAGAAAAAGGCAAAGGAAGCGTCATTGGACTTGCAGTGGTGGAGGAATCGTTAGACTTGCAATGGTGGCTAGAGAAAGTATCAGACTTGCAATGGTAGCCATAGGAAGTGTTTTACTTGAAGTGGCATGTATGGATTAAAGGGTAAAGAAATAGGTAGGGTATGTTAGACTTGTATTGGAGTGATATGTAGCTAGGGATTGGTTTAAAATATTTTAGAGTTATTTGCATCATACCTTATATAAAACCAATGCTTATTGTTAACATATATGCATTGGTCTTTTTATAAAATTGACACATATTGATCACTTAATCTTATTATGCATCAGTTTTGGACTAACAACCGACACATATACTTAATTTTTTCATTTATTTACCATAATGCCACCACTTTCAGAAATACACATCCTTTTTTTTTGTTACAATCAACGCATATAAACTTTTGCCTATACCATATTTCGTACTAGTGCCAATATGGGTTACCATTACCAATATGGAATTGATCTACACCTTGATAATCATTTCAATACTCAATGTAAAAAGGTGAGGGGTAATGTGAAAATTGGCAGTTGTGTTAAGGTACCATGACATTCATAGAAGAACAAATGTAGGAGTAATTGACAATAGGTTAAGATTATAAAGGAGAGCTAGCCATGGGATAATTATTCACATATGGTGTATTTTTGTGGTTGAGGGGATGGTGGTGTATTATGGCAAGAATAATTGGTGCTTCATTTGTGAGAGGAATGAGTGAAGGAAGGTGCATGCAAAAATGGAGCTGAAGTATTTTCATGGGAAATATAATTTGCTTGAGTCAATACCTTAAAATCTTTTCAACAGTATTTCATGGGCTATCAGTTGTCCATGAAGTTCATGAAAGGTAACTGGTTTCGGATGCAAGTATAAGGTTATAATGATTAGGTGAAACTTGTTGGAAACATGACGGACAAATGATACTACTTTGATAGTAAAGATATAAAAAAAACACCTATATATAAGAAGAATGAAAAGGGAGAATATACAAACTTATATTATAGGATAAAATTTTTCTCCATTCTTATGAATAGTGTCTCCACTCTTACATTTCGATTCATAAAACACTCATATATAACCAATATCTAATGACTCTTCAAATGCCAAATGATTATTCAAATCATATACTAAATACTTACACACTATCCTAGGCATATTTATTACATTCATTTATGTATTACATAATTCTAAACACATTAAATAATTATATTATTATCTTAGTCTAATAATTTATATTTATCATATAAACACACATTCTTAGAATATTAAATTAACTACAAATTACTATTTTTAACAAAACTTACTCTCAAAGTTACAATAGATAATTGCATTAAATTTAGCTAGAGATAATTTTTCGATTATGACTTTGAAGTTCATTGTTAAATCCTTTGCACTTTGCAAATTAGTGCGAATGAACCTTGTCAAATGAAGCCTCCAATCAAAGATGAAAATATTATCTTGTCAAATGGAGAAAATCTTGTCTCAAATCAAGGAAGAAAATACGCCTCAAATCAACCAATTAAGGAAGAAATATGACCTTGTCAAATGTAGAAGATCTTACCTCAAATCAAGGAGAAACGATTATGTATAGATGCAAATATTGTATATAAATACGGTTGTAACCTTTGTGAGAAAAAGATATAGAGAATATTCTTTTTCATTTGTCATCTCTTTCAAAATTATCATGGTATCAGAGCTTTAAGCCATTCCTTTGGTTTTTTTTTTTTTGAGAATTGCTTCATTTGTTTGTGCCTATCCTTTAGAGGATTTGTTCTCACTTGGCCATTCTTTTCTTTTGTTCAAAACTTCAAATCGGTCATCATGGATACAAACAAACAAATTTGAAACCATTTCTATCAAATTCAATGGTAGAAATTTTGCACTTTGGGAATTTTATTTTTGAGTTTTTGTTGAGGGAAATGAATTATCTAGAATTCTTAATGGGGCTAAGCAAGAAGAAGGTGATGAGAAGGCAAATAACATTTTGAAAATAAAGGATGCACATATTATTACTTAATTAGGTACTTAACTCAGTTGAACATGATATTGCATTGAGTCTTCGGTCTTTCAAGATTGCTATTGATATATGCACTCATCTTAAAGAAATTTATTCTAAAGTGAACCAGTCAAGACATGTAGCACCCTCTGCGTAGTCAGGCCAAAATCCGCTGTATAGATAGATGCCACATGACTAAAATTGAATCTGTCTGTTTGAAATAAAACTCTTTAACATGTTTCTATGTTAACAATTTCTCTTCTAAATCATTCTTATATATATATATATATATATACAAAACTATTCCTCATGTATCTGGATCGTATCCCTTATTACAAAATTTGTGCTAAATCAAACTTATACAAAATATATGGCTTTATTAAAATATGAATTTATTGTCTATATCCCATGATATGAGGAAAAATAAATAAAATGCATGAACAAAATAATACACCCAAATCGGGTCAACTCTAACTAGTTTTGTCTTATCTTCTTGTCAACCATATAAATATATTACTACCACTAAAAGCAAGAAAAACTCACATGCTAAGCTACTAAAAGCTTAGTGGTACATATAAACATTTAAATTCTAGCATGCATACATATTATTATATCATTCATATTTAAAATATACCTGTGTGCTTGGCCATACTATCAATATGCAATATTCATAAGATAGCTTAAACATATTAACTTGCATCAACATATATAATTGAGTTCACTAATAGAATAGCATTACACATCAACTAACATATTCATATATTATTACGTATTCAAATTTACTGATTCATGTATTCAAATTTATTAATCTCTATAAACTGTTATCAACTTTCTACATTCATGGTTTCTGCTTCATAGTCCAATACTCTAAACATGGACTACCTGGATGAGGGTTGTAAAATAGGAGTACTCTAACACGAGCTTAAGTCAGCCTGCTCACTACTGTATCTGTCTGTATTACTATCACTAAGCTTCTCAAATCAGGAGTACTCTAACACGAGCTTAAGCCACCCTGATGAGCAAAGATTGCATGCATATGGGTACAAGAACACTCTAACATGAGCTTAAGCCACATTGTCCCTAATCCAGATATGCTACCACTGAGCTTCTCAAATTATGAGCGCTCTGACACAAGCTTAAGCTACCCTGATGAGCAAATATAATAATTGCATGCATAATTATTTCTATGGTATCGTAACCCCTCAATAACATGCCACCTATCCTAACTAATCCCTGGATAGAGAATGGGCATTCTTATTCATATTCAGGTTATCAATATCAATTACGCCATATTTCATAATTTTACAAGATCATCACATATCATATTGTGATGTAGAGTACCATGTGCATAATCAATCTCCTCAGTCATGTTATCAAATTGAATACAAGTTCATTTAATTATGTTAAAGGTGAATGCATGTCATACCCAAGTAATCTCATCATATGAATCCATTTATTCTTTTATTGAAACAACGCATTCACGGGTGTGAAACCTCTTGTCATGGTTTGTCTACCCATGACTAGCTCTTGAACCTTGACAGGTGTGAACCTTTATTCACAGGTGTGAAATTCATACTTCCATGGAAGTGAAGCTTGGCTTCACAGGCGTAAATTCCTTTCATGGGCGTCAAGCTTGGCTTCACATGCGTGACTCATTACACAGAAAAGATATTACAACACTGATTTCACTCAATTTCACACACAACATGCATAGGTTATAAAGCTAACCAATGTTATCCACACCTATCAATACTTTACATATTCCAGGAACCAAATTCAACTATAGACATGCATTTAATCATACTTCATCAATCAAACTAGGCTAAATGCCTTACATATCAACCAAAGCGACATCCTTTCATGTTTAATTAATATTAAATCAATTTCAACATCTATCTCAGTAGTTATCATGATGCTAGCAATACCAAAACAATTATTTCATATCAACAATAATTTCAGAATCATCATTCATACCACCATCATAATATTTTCGAATAAAAATGGTTATATGTACAAACCTTAATGTTGGAGCCCTAATATTTGACACTCTTGCATCTACTGCCTCTGGTGGACTTCTCCATCTTTTGTTTCAGCCCTTAACATGAAATGAGAGGCTAATTTATCACTATTTATGCCATAGATCACATCTCATGCCCTAAATTAGCAAAACATTAACTTTTTCATTGGTTTAAATCTCATAAACCTTATCTCTCATTAAACTGAATTAAACTAGATTAAAGGAATGGAGAACATGATTTCTTACCTCTGTTTCATGAGCACAAATCGATTTCTAGGGTTCAAGACATGTTCTAACCCTACTTATTGTTGAATTTCAAATCTACAATGAAAAAGTTTTGTTTTCAATCCATTTTTGTTGTGTTTATGGTGAGGTTTCATGTTTAATCATCTAGGATTGAAAGGGAATGAGGGAAATTCGTTTTTGGAGTTTCAAAGGATTGACGGCTAGGGTTGGGAATGATTTTACATGAGTTCTGTCAAAAACACAACACTGCTATATTTAAACCCGCAGGTCTTCACGGGCGTGAACATTTGCATCACGGTCATAAAGATCTTCAACTTTAAAACTGAAATTCACGACATTCATGGCCGTGATTAACACTATCACAGGCATGAATGATATAAACTTCATTTTTTCTTATCTTTTTCTTTATTTATGGTTTCTAATACTCATAGTCTCACATATATTTCTCATATACCCTTAATGTACATTATTTAACATATAAATTCCAAGCCCTAATTTGTGGGTGTTACACGACAATTTGAACCTGAATATGAAATAGCCAACATTAGCTAGGAAGATAGAGATATTCATAGTTTCTATGTTGAAATGTTGAAGTTGTGGATAGAACAATACATGATCTCTTCTTACACGATATAGCCTACAGCGTATGTTGAAGTAAAGAAAGAACGAGACCATGGAAGAGTGATGCAATTTCTTATGAAGCATCAACCTAAATTTGAGACAACACTAAGCACATTAATCAATTATGGTAATTTGAATATGTAATCCATTTTGGGAGAACTTATTTGTGATGAAACATGCTTGAAGACACAAGTTCAGCTAGACACAAAGCTAATTCTATTGATTATGTCTTTATGGCTTATCATGGAAAATTTCAATCAAAACAAAGGCATGGAAACGAAGAAGATATTTAGTGTAGGCATTGTAATAAACTTAGGTATGTGCAATTTCATTGTCGAAAGAGGAATATATGTAACTATTGTAAGAAATCAGGTCACGTCATTTTGGATTGTAGACTTTTGAAGAATAAGCAAATCAACCATCCTTTGTTACTATGAGTTATGATCAAAAGACAAAAAACACATACACAACATCACTCACGCCACAAGCTATTCAAAAGATGATTTAAGACTCAATGCAATCAACTCTATCAGGTGTTATTTCCTCTATTTTTTCTATTGCTGGGTTATCAAGTAAAAGAATTAAATCTACTCATTAGTTTATTGATTCAATCGTTTTTAATCACATGACTAACCAAAATCATGCATTTGTTGATTTGAAACCTTTTCCCTTAAATCAATAAGTCATTATTACCAATGGTAGAAAATTACTAATTAAAGGAGTTGGTACTATTTGTTTGTTAACTAATTCTACGAAGTCCATTTGTCTCTTAAATACCATTTATGTTCCTTGATTAATAGCCAATTTGATTTTGTTGGGCAGCTCAATGATCACAATTGTTTGGTTAAATTTTCTTCTCATGGATTGTGATGTGTAGGACCTTCGAACGGGACAAATGATCATGAAGGAGCATAGATATGGGCATTTACTTCACATTGTTCTTGATAAAAAAAAGAGTCCTCCTTTTTGTCTTACCGTCACATCATCAACTTCTACTTCACATGAGAGAAATACTTGGGATCTTTAGCATTGTAGTTTGGGTCACCCACATGCTAGTAGGTTATAATCTATGTTCAAGTCTCAAATTTTTCGATTAAGTTGAATATTAAGAATAATGATTTCATACATTGGCAAACTTGTGTCCTTAGCAAATTTGCTAAATTACCTTTTGTTTCTAGTACTACTAAAGTTAATGCACCTTTTGATCTTATCCATTATGATTTGTGGGGACCTTCACCTTTTTATCTAGACTTGATTATAAATATTTTGTTCTATTTATTGATCATTTTTCACATTTTACTTGAGTATATTTCTTGCAAGCTAATTAATTTGGACTAGTACATATTGCCAAAAATTCTAGCACTATGATAGAAACACAATTTGGCAAAATAATCAAACTGTTTTAGTCAGATCTTGGTGGAGAGTTTTGTGCATAAAACCTTGTTCAATTCTCTAATGAAATTTGCATATCAACTCAAAAATCATGTCTTAGGACTCTTGAATAGAATGGAGCAATATAACAAAAAAATTGTCATGTTGTGGAAATTGCTTAAACTCTTTTACTCGAGTCTTATGTTCCATCTTACTTTTGGGTAAAAGCTATTTATATAGTCATCCATCTTATTAATAGGCAAACTACTCCAATACTTGGTAATCAATCTCCATTATTTACTCTTTTTCATAAATCACCAAATTATATGCATCTTTGTGTTTTTGGTTGTATCTATTTTGTGTTGCTCTCACCTCATGAACAACATAAATTATTTGCAAAAGCTGTCGAATGTTTTTTTATTGGTTATAGTGATAAAAAAAAGTTATATTTGTTATAATCCTCAAAATAACCAAATATGATATTTTGCAATGTCATTTGTTATGAAAACTTGTATTTTTATATTTCACCTTCAAGTACATTAGTTCCAAGTTCTTTTGTTTCCATGTTATACAACATTTTAGATTCTTCTAGTTAGTTTAAAGATACTCCTAGTACGCCTGTCATGCCACTTTCTAATAAATAGTTTGAAGGTGCTCCTATTGTCATCCCTAGTGCTGCACCACCACCAACTTTGCCCCCTTTGAAAAGACCACTTGTATAAATTTTGGTAAACCACCTAATCATTTAACTCTTTTTATTAATCTTAATTTTGTCAAAATTCCTCCTATCTATAAATAGGCAATGGAATAATCATGTTGGAAAAAGGCTATGGATGAGAACTTAAGGCATTAATCGAGAGTCATACTTGGGATTTAATCCCATGGCCATCTAATACTTCTATTATAAAATGAAAATGGGTATACATTATTAAAGTCAAGCCTGATGGTAATCTAGATCACCATAAAGCCCGTTTAGTAGCTTAAGGCGACAAGAATATGGGATTATGAAGAAGCATTTGCTCCCATTGCAAAGATGACCACAGTTCAAACTCTTCTTCCTATCGCATCTTGTTGACAATTCCTATTGTATTAATTAGATGTCAAAAATACTTTCCTTCATGGTCATTTGAAGGAAAATGTTTATATGGAATGCCTCTCTAGTTATGATTTTGGTGATTCTAATGTGGTTTGCTAACTTAACAAATCTCTTTAAGGTCTCAAATAAGCACTTCAAGTATAGTTTGAAAAAATTCGCTTTACTATTTGTTCAATTAGTTTTCAACAAAGTTCTAATGATCACTCATTGTTTACTCATCTCTCATCTCATGGAATTATTATTTTGCCTTTTTATGTGGATGATATGGTCATCATAGATAACGATCAATAGAAAATTCATAAGTTTAAACGGTTTCTTCATGATTGCTTTCATGTGAAAGACCTTGGCATTCTCACTTATTTTCTAGGTTTGGAAGTGTCATATTCCTCTCAAGGCCTCCTCACATAGTGCAACCATGTTCCTTGTGCTTAATCTATTCCTCTTTTTGGTGATAATACTAGTGCCATTAGCATTGCCACTAATCCGATTCATATCATGAGTACCAAATACATTGAGGTTGATTGTCATTACATTCGAGAATTGGTTCATGATAAAGTTCTCCTCGTTCATGTTTCATCTCAGAATTGTTAACTAAGCCTATGTCCTTTGCACGCTATGAGTATCTTGTGAGCAAATTGATGCTTGGGGGGGGGGGGGGAGGGGGGGGGAGGAGGGGGGATGATGTCAAATGGAGCCTCCAATCAAGGAATAAAACATTATCTTGTCAAATGGAGAAAATCTTGCCTCAAACCAAAAAAGAAAATATTACCTTGTCAAATGGAGAAGATCTTGCCTCAAATCATTAAGGAATATTATGTATAGATGCAAATATTATATATAAATAGGGTTGTAAACTTTATGAGAAAAATATATAGAAAATATTCTTTTTCATTCTTTCCCCTTTCAAAATTATCAAACCTGAGAAGAAGAAGATAATTAATGAAAAATAAGAAGAAAAATAAGTTTAGCTTTGATGGTACCACGTGAAAGAAGCAACAATACTGACTATGCTAACTTTACAAATATTGAAAAGGTGGCAGAGATTATTTGAGACAAACTCATAATTAATGAAAAATGAGAAGAAAAATCAGTTTAGCTTTGATGGTACCACGTGAAAGAAGCAACAATACTGACTATGCTAGCTTTATAAATATTGAAAAGGTGGCAGAGATTATTTGAGACAAACTCATAATTAATGAAAAATGAGAAGAAAAATCAGTTTAGCTTTGATGGTACCATGTGAAAGAAGCGACAATACTGAAGAAATCAATTTAGCTTTGATGGTACCATGTGAAAGAAGCAACAATACTGACTATGCTAGCTTTACAAATATTGAGATACTTATCAGCTTATATAGTGCTAAGTAAATAACTTAATTATGTACAGAAAAACAACATGACCAACAATACACAAATTGAGGAATGCTGCATTCCTAACACATATTAATTTAAAACATGTTTGGCTGTGCTCTTCATCATTCTATTCGTTCTCTTTCTCTCTTCAATGCTATTGTTAACTCTTGGAGTCAGTTTTCAAGAGAAATTTCTTCTAAAAGCATTCGATTAAAAGAACTATATATTAAATTTCCAAAAGTCAGTAGAGCAAGGCAATGACAGTATTTAAATAGGAAATTCTTTAAACGAGAAGACAAAATCAAGATTACAGTATTTTAATGAACTCTATTTATTAATAGGGATCATAATCCATAAAACAGCAGAATAAAGATGCAATCAAATACAGCAAAATACATATAAAAATCAAGCAGTCATCATAATCCACAGAAAGCAGAATAAATATGAAATCAAATACAGCAAAACACACATTAAAATCAAGCAGTCTTGTGGAACTCCATAACCCAAGTCTCATAAGCACGGCAAATGAATTGACAAGAAGAAAATCCAGATTTGAGAGCCAAGGCTTCAAACTCTTTTTGGGTCCTCTCTAGTCCTTCGGGACTATATGCTAACATCACCAAATCTTGCTCCAATACGATTTGCGAATCAACATTATTCTCTGGTTTTGAAGGAAGAATTTCATCTAAAACAATCACCTTCCCATTGTTAGGGAGAGCTTCCCAGCAATTCTTCAGAAGTTCCACCATACTCTCGTCTCTCCAATTGTGGAGTATCCACTGCGCAACACATTAACAAACTATTCATTTTTTTAAAAATAAATAAACATTATATACAAAGGATAAAAATATTTCAAGTTTGAGAGTTTACCTTCATGAATATAGCATCTCCTTTTGGGACACTGACAAACATATCTCCCCCAACATGTTCCACACCTACAAATTAAATAAATGGTCAAAACACAATTAGTAGATATTAAAGATACTGTTTTATAAAAAATAAAAAATTAAAGAATGAAAATGTTTTATATTTCATGAATACCTGGATAAGATGGTGCTTCTGCTATTACATGGGGCAAATCATAATTAATACTCTTGATATGGGGATATTTAGATCTGATCATGTGGAGAGTGACTCCAGTACCACCTCCAACATCTACTAACAATTTGATGCCTTCGAACCCTTTGTAAACATTAAGAATTTTATCCATTACTAAGGTGGATAAGTTTGACATTGCTTGGTTGAAAACTGTATTGAACCTTTGATCACTTGCTGCATATTCATATGCTGTCATTCCATACGAACTGTTGAATGGAAATCCTCCTTCAAGTATTGTAGTGGTTAAGTGGTACCTATTATTCATTGATTTTCCTTAGCAAATTGACACTATTCAAATAAAATATTGCATCTATACTACATACTTTTTTCTTTTTTTTTAAAAAAAAAAGGCTTGAAGCATATGCACTGTTATTGTCAAAATGATTTATCAATTTGATAGTTATAATCATTTTTGGACCTTATAGACAAAAGTATTTAGATTTTTTTGTATAATTAGACACATGTACTTATAATTTACTGATATAATTTGAATAACTATTGATAGCTAAGGGAGTTAATTAAACAAATTTTATAATTAAAGCACTTAACATATTCATAAAATTTAATTAAGAACCAAAAAAATGCTTCTTTTCCCCTTAAATTTTCTATAATTTCTCTAATTTTTCTTACATGAACCTTGACTCTTTAGAGATACTACTGAAGTAAGTTTTCCTTGTAAAATTTTTCTTGATATGATTTTTATTTGACAAATCATATAACAAATTTAAATAATACATGAGAAATGGAGGAGATAATTTATAAAGATAAAAATGAAGAATTTTGTTCACAATTCACAAATAAATTCTTATTTTTTGAAAAAAAAATTAAGATAATAAACCTTTTGCTCCTTTATTCGGAAAAATGAGGGAAAAGGCTAATTTTCGAATATCAAGCAGGGACGTAGAACAAGAAAATGAATAGAAAAAGTAAGAAAATTAAGTACCAGGCCTTGACGAAGACTTGATCGTGTTTCAACAAAAGCAAAGGAGCAATAGAGCCTCCATCTTGATTCTTTGTGAGGAATTTGCAAATAGGTTTTGCGGAATACAGTGCTTCAACTTGTCCATTCTCTTTTGTGGACTGGGAGCAGTTGAGTATGTCATAGCTGGCCAAGAGCCGCAGCAACCGGTTCAAAAGCTCCGCCGCATTTGGGTTCTTTGTGGGTATGCGGGCGGCAATCTCCGCCGGAGATAGCTGCAAGCCGCAGCTTGTGGCGTTGAAGATGATGTCCATTAGGTTAAGCTCGATAGCTGATTTTAGTGCCATTGGAAGAACTACGGAATTTGCTAGCTGGATGGCTAACTTGCCTGTTTCTTCGTCTTGCTCATACATGACTGATATTAATGAGCTCAACTCAACCATTTTGTTTACCGTCCTTCATATAGTTATATATACTGCCGACTCTTCATTGTTTTTATAATATTTTAATCTAAACTTTTACGATAATTTTGTTCTGATTTTAATAGGAATTAATAATTGCCTTACATATGATGAATTCCTCTGCTTTGGTTTTGGATGTTTTATTTGGAGATTTGTCATTTTTATTTTCTGTTTTTTCTTCTTCATGTTTATCTCTTACAAACAAGTTGGAAAAAATATATTGTGAACTCGATCTCCGCTATTAGACTATTTATATTCAGATTTATAAAAATCCTAACCTATGCTAGACTACTAGTTAGGATCGTAATCGATCGTTACACATATATTCTTATTACAATATTTTTTTTATTTTTCATTTTTGACAAAAGTTACACTGTAAAAGAGGAGTGTGTGTGTGTGTATATATATATATATATATATATATATATATATATTTTTTTTTTTTTTTTTTTTTTCTAAATCACTAATATGGAAAATTTTGTTGAATCCTAACTAAATTCAGTGCAAACCGGATTGAATAATAAAGGCATAAATGTTTCTCAACATAAATTTGTTATATTCATAAAACTCCAACTTAAGAGCTTACTAATCAGTGTCAAACTACTCGAATCAATCTGCTTAACGATGAGTAAATATACTATTAGAAAGATTGGTAACCAGAGACCTGGTCCACCTTTTAAATAGAACTTACCATGAGGCCAGAGTTTGATTTACGATATTTACTATTTAAATTTTTATTATATTATTTTCTAGTTGTCATTTAAACTGCATCACATATGGTTCAAATGCATTTTTTTAAATAAATTTTTAAATAAAAGAACATTATTAAAAAAAATGGTGAAGGTAAACTCTAATTAAATTGACTTACATCAGATACAGTCACCTTGGCTAGCGAGTAACCATGTTAGCGATCTAAAAGCGGACTTTTGACTTAAATAAGTGGAAAAAATAAAAAAAATTTACCCAATTGTGAAATTTTATTAAGTGGAGGGTGGGTAGTCTACTAATATGCATGATCGCTAATTATATTAACGACATACGGTATGACGTATGATTGTCAGTATAACTAGCGATCATACATTGATCACGGGCAGGCAGACTTTGCAGAGGGTAGAGCAGTGCAGTATCAGCCTTTGACAAATCGTTAATATGACTAGCAATCTATGAACCACAATCTCCCTCCCCTTTTAAATACAAACTCATTCTTCATGGAGCCATTTAAAAAAAAAAGTAAAGGTTGAAAAAAAAAACATGAAGAGAGAAGAGAAGAAAAGAGATAGAAGGTGGTGAGTGTTTTTATTTTCAAACAGTTTATAATATTTTTGTAATAATTGTAAAATGATTTTTTTTTGTAATTTGTATATAGATTATTAGCAAAAAAAAGGAAAAGAAAATAATAAAGAAAGTAAAGGCCAGAAGAGGTATGTATTTTATTTTTAAAGTATATATTTTATTTTCTTCATTTGCATGTGCATTTTATTGTATTTCATTTTTTAGGCCATGTGTAATTTTGCATGTGTATTATGTTCATATGTTATTTGATTTCAATTTTTTATGGGCATTTTCATGTGTATTTTATTTTATTTTAATTATTAGAATTATAGTTTAGTTTAAACAAATCGATATTTTTCGTAATTTATTAATTTTATGAAATGTGAAAAATATAATTATTCACATATTTTTAATATTAAATATGTTATTATTAAATGTTTATACTAAATATTTTCCATAATTTATTAATTTTCCCGTAATTCTAAATTGATATAATTTATTAATATGTTAATATTAAATATTAAAAATTAAATATAACATTAATATTGATATAATTTAGTAGCATTATGTTCACAATTTATTTGCAAGTGTATTTTATTGCATTTAAATGTGTATTTTATTAATTTTAATTTAATATTAACATTATTTGGCAATTAAAGATAAATTAATTTTAACGTTATTAGAATTTTTTTATAAAATAATTTATAATAATAAACTTAATATTAAAAAAATTCTGGCAATTAAAAATAAATTAATATCAACATTATTTTATGTGTACAAACTAATGCAGAAAAGTTTAACATTATGCATAGTAAAATTAATAATATTAGAAGAAATTGATTTTTTTTCTACTTCAAAGTGTTATAAGAAATTAAACACTGTTATACTTTTTTTCTTTTATCATAAACTAGTAAAATAATTGTCCTTAAAATAAACTAAAAAATATATAAATTTAAAATATTTTCATTTATTTTTTGTAGTTATATATAGTTTAATAAAAAAATTCAAATTTTTATTGTTATTATTTATTGCTAAACTATGAAATTTTTTGTAATTATTAAATAAAATACCTAAAAAATATATAATTTTAATTACTGTAACTATAATTTTGCCCTATTTAATTTGTGGTCTATAAACATGATTCAACCATTGCTGAAATTTGTAATTATTAAATAAAATACCTGAAATTTGATAAATATTTAGTTGCATTATTTTTTGACTATTGCTGATAATGTTTTAATATAACTAGAAAATTAATGACAAATTTTGCCTTATTTAATTTGTAGTCTATAAACATGACAAGTTCATCTTTTATTGTTGTTTACTGGGCTGGAAATATAATTCAGAATGAGTTTGACATTGATTATAAAAATGGTTTCTCAAAAATGATCAGAAGTAAAGATAGATTGTGTATGCAAGAACTTGTAGAAAAACTAAGGAATGCAATGAGAATAGATAACACTCCAAAAACTATATTGAAAATTATATATAGGAGTCTGAAGATAGTGATGGACAGAAATGTCAAATTTGGTTGTATTAACATTTGGGATGATGATATAATTGTGGTGTATACATATCATGAGAAGTATGACTATTGCTTGAATTATATTGAGTTGTATGTTAAAACTCAGAAATTAATATATAGTCAAATGATGTTATTGGACCTTCTAATGCTCATGAAGAATGTGAGAATGGCGGCGGGGGGGGGGGGGGGGGGGGGGTTGCTGATGAGGTGGAAGATAATGAATGAGAGGGTTATGAAATGGGAAGTGACACGGTTAATGCTGAGGTGGATGATGATGATTCTGATATTTATGAATATGCGGAGATGACATATGAAGATAGTGATGAAGAAGAAGAAGATGATGATGATGATGATAAATGCAATATATTAACAGAGGTAACTCCCATTAATGATTCTAGTGGTGAATATTTATGGGCACAAAGTGTGATCCAATGCATGTTAATCCTTATGTAGAAGATAATAGCATGCCAATATGGGACCTATTAAAGGATTTGATTAAAGGAATGATTTTTCATTCTAAAAAAGTTATTCGGGTTGTAGCAAAGGAGTACCCTTTGTGTCGAAATCAAGAGTATATGACTGAAGTTGCTAGATAGAATACATTTGCACTGAAATATAAAAAGAGCGAAAATGGGTGCAATTGGAGATTGCATGCAAATAAAAAATCAAGAGCAATATATTGGGAGATAACTAGGTATAACGACCCTCACAGTTAAACTAGTTTTGGTAGGTCACAAGATCATAAACAGTTAGATTCACAATTGATATGTATTTATATTGAAGATATTGTCCAAGAGGCGCCACATATCAAAATTAATGCATTAGTGGCTAGCATCTATAAGACATTCAATTATACCCCTTCCTACAAGAAAACATGGCTTGCTAAGTAGTTAGCCATTGGTAAGTTGTTTGGAGATTGGGATGAGTTATATCAAAAACTCCGTTAGTAGATGGCTACTATTATCAGTGTTAATCCTGGCTCCTGTTATGTAATTGATGACGATCCGCATTATATTCAAGATTATCTGGATCCAGTATGTCGTGTATTCAGAAGGATATTTTAGACATTTAGACCTTGTATTGAAGGATTTAAATATTGTAGGTCAATAATATATGTGGATGAAATATTTTTATATGACAAGTATATAAGGTATTTACTTATTGCCTCTGCATTATATAGAAATAATAGGGTATTTCCTATTGCATTTGCTATTGTGGAAAAAGAGAATAAAGATAATTGGAGCTGGTTTATGAATAATATCATGTTGCATGTGATAAAACATGAAGATCTATGTGTGATTAGTGACCGTCACGTTGGAATAATTCATGCAACACGACATGATTGGTGGAAGATGTGTGATCACCGTTATTGCATTCGTCATGTAGCAAGCAATTTTAATAAATAAAAATTCAAGAACAATAAGCTGAAGGAGCCTCTTAAAAAAGTGGGTCATATTCTTCCCATTACTGTGTTGATGTTTAAATAAATAATATTTATCTCGTTATGTTATATATGTAAGGTACCAACACCAGAAGATAAAGTTTAAAAGGGTGATGGAAAATATATATAAAGTGGAGCCTGAAACGAAAAATTGGATTGAGAGAATCCCCTTACATATGTGGACTCGTTCACATGATAGGGAAAACGATATGGGAGTATGACTACCAATATTGTTGAGTCAATAAATGGCATGATCAAGGAAATGCGAGACATGCCTATCACTTCTTTAATAAATGAGCTATTCAAAAAAATGATAGATTTTTTTAATGAGAGAATATCAAAATATGCCAGGAAGATTGAAGATGGGGTTTTATATTATGAAGACTAGTAGAAGTTGTTGAATAAGAGGGTTGCCAAGGTAAATGGGCATCCTATGACGGTCTATGGTAGAGAAAAAGGGTTTTACTTCATTGTTACAACTTATAACAACAACAAAAGAAAATGAGCAGGTCGTTAATTTTTTAAAGGTATATGCACTTGTGGCAAATTTCAATCAACAAAGATATCTTGTCCCCATACAATTTCTAGTTACTTAAGCAATGAAATTAATTATTTTCAATTTATTGCATTATACTATACTTTGGAATGCACATTGATGTGTTATCAAATGGGTTTCCATCCTCTGGGACACTCTGACTATTGGCCACCATTGTATTATAAACATTGTATTTGTAATATGCCCATATCAATTAATATGCAATTTAACTAGAATCATTAATATCATTAGCGAAATTTTCAGATCGTATATCAGACATTCATTCATAATTAATTGCAATAAAATACTATATAGTATTATTTGGATCCAATATCATTTGTTTATATCATTATCGAGATTTTCATATTGTATGTCAAACATTTATTTATTATATAATAATAACTTAAATTAAAATAACTAAATGCAATTGCACGTCACGTCGTTGAAAAAATGAAACCTAATTTATTTATTCTAATAATATATTTTTTACGTTTTTCAAGTATGGAGACCCATAGGAGAGATGTAATACAGCTTGGTTCATATGATCCATCACTATTGAGATTACAACATATACATAGATCAAAAATTGTTTGGTATGATCAATTTCAATCTCCAGTACTCAGATGTCATCGAGTGTCTACATTATTGCATATAGAGGATATAGATACTCATATTCGAGACCTGCTTCAGCAAACTAGATTTTTAGGAGTAACTTGACTTGAATTCTTCCAGTTGGATTGACATCTTATCACTACCCTTGTTGAGCGATGGAGACCTGAAATTTATACCTTTCACTTTCCTGAATGAGAGATGACCATTACCCTTCAGGATGTGGCTATTCAGACTGGTTTACCTATTGATGGCACACCAGTGATCGGATATTGCCATCATGATTGAATCGAGTTTGTACGAGATTGTTAAGAGTGATGCCACCAAATAATGTAATTAAGGGTTCAAAGTTGAACTTTGAGATGGTTTGCTGAACAGTTTGATCATCTTCCAGATGATGCAGATGATGAGACTATCCACTATCATACACGTGCATTCATTTTGCACATCATTGGTGGAATATTATTTGGGGACAAGTCATCTTCAAGGGTCAATTTGATATTCCCCTCCCCCCTCTTATAAATGACTTGGTTGCAGTACATCATTATAACTGGGGTGGAGCATGCATTACATGGCTATATAGAGAGCTATGTAAAACCATAAATATAACTGCACAATAGATTGGCGGTCCATTATTTTTAGTTCAACTTTGGGTATAGGATCGTCTACCATCAGTTACACCTACATTGTCAGTTCAGATACCACATGTTGGTCTACCACTAAAATTTCAGTATGCATAAATATTATTCAACATAATTTAATTTGATATAACTAAACTACTAAAAAAAATTTTTTTTTACTAATTATTCCTTTAGAGGTGGAGTGCTGCACATATCACTACTGAGGTGTCAACTCATATGCTGAAATATGTACAATACATGTTTGACTTAATTGAAGCTGATATTGTACTTATTATTTCATCTTTGTCTCTCTCTAAATATATATTCATATATCTTTTCACTTCTAGTACAAAATTATTGATTAGTGTTTTATATATACTGCAAGTCATATAGGAGCCGTATACATATGACATTTCATAAATTCTTCCAGTGGACTGTTTGAATGACCAACACATTTGGTGAGTTGTAGTCTCATTAATATGCTACCACATTGTCAAGTGACACCATCCAGATCATGTGCTATGGCAATTTGGGCTTTAACAATCCATCCCAAACTAGTCGTTTCAGATGGATGAACTTCACTTTACTGATTTGCTCTAGGAATGTAAATTGGTCTCGTCAATATTCTAGATGGATTGTCATGTGGAATGCATGACTACAGTGTGTTTATAATGTCAGTCCAGTAGTGGAAAAACTTCATTACCATTCTCAGTATATAGAGTGGTATCGACGTGTAACATGGCGGTGAATTACTCCAGCAGGCAGTGCTCATGGAGCAATAATGAGTTCTACAATTTTATTTACGTTTTATCAAATTATAATCATGAATAATACATATAATATATATTGAGATTAACAATTTATTTTTTATATTTATGTTTTTTTGCAAATGGATAGTATTGAACATATTCATCTAAGTAATGATATTAATGAAATCCATCGGATTAATGATAACATGTTTTGTGTTGTTCAACAATAATGCAGACTTATTGTCATGTCACCGCCTCAACCTTCCCAACCTCAACTACCATTTCCAGATGCTACAATTGATGAATAGACTAACGTTGGTCAACTATGGCTGATTCGATGTAGGACCCAGTCAAGACATTTTTTCAAGTGTCGATAGGAAGTTCCCATTATTCCTCCATCCTCTACGTCTATGTCAGTATAATTACCTATTACATATCGTGCTGCACAACCTTACAGTTATACAAGTCTGCATCCATATTCCATGTTTGCTCCATCACATACATATACATCAGATACTGTTGGAATATCCCAGATCAGGATATCATATCATCAGCATATGACTTCCATCTTAGGAGACTCATCATAATCAAATATTTTATCTGGACCTTTTGGGCATTGGTCTCACTCTTCCTCTCCATGACTAACAATGAGTCAAACATTTGGAAGTACGTTGTTTGAGACTCCTACTGTGGAAGAAGAAGCAAACAATACAGATGAAGAGGTTCATCCAAGCCCATTGGTCGGAACAACATTTAAAAGGCAACGATTCAGACGTAACAGAAAACCACCGACTTATGATACAAAAGGACATATCAGATTTTTTTTTACTTTCTATTAATATATTTAATGGTATTTATTTTTTATTAATATATTTTTTAAAAATTTTTATGCTATTAGTATGTCTTAAAAAATAATAAACAGTAATTAATTTTTTTTACATAATTATTATATTTTTTTTACATTTTAATTAACTTGGGTTTTTGTTAATTATTAATTTTCCAACACAATATTATCATAATACATTAATTTTTTCACACAATTTTATCATAACACATATAATGTTAATTATTTTTTTTAAAATAATTACTTAATTTAAATTACCTAGCTTTATTGTTAATTAATTATTTTACAATTACAATTATAATTAATTTTTAATATATTCTTAATTAATTTTAATTACCTAGATTTTTTTTTAATTAATTTTTTCAACACAATTTTATCATAAGACATATACATTTAATTAATTTTTTTAAATGAATTAATAATTTTTATTTACATACATTTTTTAATAATTTTCTAATATACAGTTAATTAATAATTTTTTAAATGAATTAATAATTTTTAAATATATATTAATTAATTTAAATTAAATTTTAATAACCTATATTTTTTAATTAATTTTAATTATTTTTTGAATTATAATGCTAATTAAATAATATAATATGTATTTATTATTTGGTAAATAATTGATAAAATATATGATGGGGTTAAATGCACAGTTGAGGTGGCTGGTGCCTGCGGGTCTTGCCATATGATCGCCACTTATAGTGGCAATCATATGCCAGATAATACATCCCAGTATGATTAGCGATCTTGTGTACTAACACGGCCCCTTCTACCTGACATAAAAACACATAGATTAGAAAATATTTTTCATTTTGGCACATTTGGATAATTTTATTTTAACTTGTTTAAGTCAAAAGTCCTCTAAAAGCAAGGTTATACTTGCAATTTGGTTCCTTAAATTTGTAATCAAAGATGATACTTCCCATCTCATTATAAATCAAATCTTTAATTAGAACTAATTAACTTCGTGGGCCACAGGATATTCTTGTTTATTAGATAAAAAGAGTGTTTGGGCATTTTACTATCTAAATGGAAAACAAAATCATAAAATAAAAAATTATGAAAAATATTACTATCTATTTTTATAATTTTTTATTGGTTAATTTACACAAAAGGTTAAATACAAAAAGTCAAAAACTAATTTTCTAAAGGTCAAAGGTGCAAACCAACCCCTAAAATATGAGCTAATGTATAACTTAGACTTCTAACTATGACTCAATGCAAACAAACACTTTACTTTGAACCAAGTACATTTAAACCCCTCATTACGCAGAATCGTTTGTACCACATATGGAACTCTTTTGCACAAACTCAACTTTCGTATATAGAATTATAATTTCATTGAATTACAAAATATTGATTCAAACTTACTAAAAGCCTCATACATTTCAAATCCACTTAATGAGGCATTCAAAACTCAGCTTTCATTTATTTTTTATTAGAACATGAATCATAGTTTTGTAACAGCTCATATTCAATTGTCATATAATAATTTGTAATTGGTTAAATTATATAATCTAAAATAGTTAACTCAAATTATTACTGGAAGTATAATCGAGTCTATACAATGTCAGACTCAAGATTGACTTGATTAAAAAACTCGAATTTTAAACTCAACTATAATTCAATCGAAATTTTATTTAATTATTCGATACTCGACTTGAAAAATATTCGAGCTACTTGAGTTCAACTCGATAAAATTCGAATCAACTAAAAAAAATAATAAATAGTGTATTCGGCTCAACTTGAAACCAATTCGAGTTAACTCGACTCAAGTAAGTTGAATATATTTTTATACTGAGAGTATAAAAATAATTTTATAAATAATAAAAAATTATTTGATTAAACTCGCGAGCCTTACTAATTTGGTATTGTGATACTCGAGTTCCACTTAATAAACTACTCGAGCTCGATTTCGACTCAATTAATTCCGAGTCGAATTCGAATATTTTACAAGTCGAACTTGAGAAGCTCACGAGTTTACACCCCTATTTATTATTATTAGTTAGTGCTTCAGCTTATAAACTTCTCTCTTTCTTCATTTCTTTTTGATGTGTGATGGAAATGTAGCACCTCTCTAGCTTTAAATTCTTACATTATACCCATAATCTCTTTCCTATTTTTTTCATGTGTGATTTGCCTAAAGATGTTACAATATATCATCTTGTATGAGACTCAACATTCTCGCTAAAATTTGCCCCATCATCACTAAAGATTGCACGCGGAATGACTCTGATACTAAACTCTAATAACTCATGTCCAATTGTCTTGTAACAATTTGTAAATAACCAAACTATAAAACCTAAAATGGTTAATCCAAATTATTATTAATATTCGGTGTTTCTACTTATAAGTCTCTTTTCATTCATTATTTCTTTCCGATGTGAGATTGAAAAGCTAGCACATCAAGCTAACACATCTGTAGGTTTAAGTTATTACATTCAGCCCAAAATATTCCACGTATTTTACCGATGTGAGATTTACTTAAGAATGTTACAAGTTCACAGTGAAGTTTTCATTATATGGAGAGCCTAAGGCGACAATTCACTTGGCATTTTTTCACACTAAAAATTTAATTGAGACAAAAAAAAACAAACGAAAACAAAAATCTAATAGATCTCTGCAAATAAATCCAACCATTAGAAGGAGGGATGCAAATATCTACTTTGATAATCAAGCTGCAAATCTTAAATTGACTTGCTTGTGTTAGGTTAGCTTCATCAGGCTCATTACTTCCTCATACTTCATCATCCCATTGTATTGATTTTTTTAGTAGTTACAACCATGGCGGCAAAAAAAGGTAACTCCTCAACGTTGCTCTAGTTTAGTTGTTGCCATTGTGGTAAAGGAAGGAAATTAATCTTAAAGAAGGAGAAGTAATCCCCTTTTAATGATGCTATGATATCATATTAGATTTTTGAACGGCAATTATTTCCATTTAACTTTAGAAATAATTACAAAAGTAGCATTTTTTATATATATACAATTGAATACTCGGTTCCAAAGGAAAGTGAAAGCAAAAAGAAATAGAAAATTTATTTGGTTCTAGATAGCTCTACAAATAACTTAAGCAATGACGTAGAGAGGGTCAAACCCTGCACCTCGTGTTGGTACACTTTCACATCTAGCCACTAAGCAAGATTCTTACGGACATACTCTTATTAATATATTTATAATTGAGTTTGTTTTTATATTTTTATTATTATTGCACATTTTGACAATTTTTCTTATAAATTATTTTTATAATTTCTATCAAAATATATTATTTTAATTGAAAAACAAATAAATTATGCAATATAATTTTTAAAAATTATAGTCTATTTTAAAAATTAAAAAATAAATAATGTTTAAATAAATAAATTCTATTATTTATTTATTTAATAACTATAATTATAGATATTATTAGACAAAAATAATCATTTGGCCTCTGTATTTTAATTTTTCTCTTCACATTTTCTATGTATTATTATTTTGATGAATTAAGTCCCTATAAATTTATTTTTCAAAAGAATTAAGGCATAGGCCTATGCCTAGGGCTTTCAATTTTTGAGGGACTCCTAATTTTTTTCCATTAATTATATAGGTATTTTGGCCCTCAAATTTGTTATCAATTATATAAAAAAATAAACGTACTATTTTATTGGATTTTGAACGTGTGAAATTAAATTTAAATGACTAATTATTTGTCATCAGTTAATTTAAATAATTGTATTGAAATTTAGCTTAATTTTGGAGATAAGTTTAATTTTATTGGTTAAAAAGTTAATTAATTGATTGACTTAAATACAACTAGCTTTTAACTTTATATAATAAACTAAACTTTAAATATTTTTTATGTTATTTTTTGTCAATTTTTATCTTTTTTTTTTTAATTTCTATTTCTCTTAACTTATATGGAGAAAAAAAAAAGATTTTTTTTATTATTTTTACTTTTCATACTTTTTTCTTTTAGTCTTGTGCAATTTATCTGCTTAATATTATTTTTTTTATTTTTCTAAAAGAATTAATTTTAAAACTTGAATATAAAATTTTAATTAGTGATTTTTGTATTTTAAAAAGCAAAAAAATTAATTTGAATAATTTTAAAAATTTTATTTATAATATTAAAGAGTCCCTAATTAAATGACGGCCACACAAATTCTTGAGCCGCCCTGAATTCAACTGAACTGCTAGATGAAGGATTGGATCTATTAAAATTCTCCTGGCCTTGTCTAAATTAAAGCTGAGGCAAGCAAGGAGGCCCCTGCAAGTCGATCGATTGCAAGGGAGCATCAGTCCTTCAACCACACTGAGCCATGTCTGATTGCGATAGCAAGCAAGAGTAATCAATTAAGAACTATTACAAGAGAAACTATACTTGAGCTGAGAAGGCTACAAGTTTACAAAAAAAAAAAAACTAATAAAATGAAGCCTATAAGTAATTAAAAGAATTTTAAACAAAGAAATAAATGCTAAATGAAACAATAAACGATTTGAAAAATTGCAGAGGGTTTAGAGAGATCCTTAGTTAATTGATGGCACAATATTTCTAGAGAAAGAACAATGCAAATGGCATTATTTGATTGAAGATGGTTCTGTCACCACTATTGACCATTATGCCCTTTTTTTCTCTCTCTCCGTGTTTGGCCAATATTTAAACTCATTGGATTTGGATTGGTGTTAACAACAATGTAATCATGTACGCAAACTAATTACTATTTTATAAATATCACTGGTCACTGGTTGTATGAAATCCAGTTTATACAAGTATTGTTATGTTTCAATGCTCAAGTATCATCTTATGGTGTATATTAGTCATCCCATATTATAAAATTGTATATATTTTAACATTATTCAACTTGAAAATTTCTATTTTATTAATTAGTGATTTGAATATTTACATAGTTTCCTGCTAAAAATTGGAGCTGTCAATTTTTGACACGATACGATTAAATGATACGAAATGATATAAACTTAATTGTTTATGAATTTTAAATAAATAAAATGTGTCATAATAGTATTAACATGTTTAAGACACAGAAAAAAATCGTGTTATAATTGAATTTTATTTGCACAGTATGTTTAGATATAATTAGACATGTTTAAAATATATAAAATATTTAATAATTTTAGTAACATTCAAAATTCAAAATATATAAAGTATTTAAATATATATAATTATAATAAATATTTATAACATATATTTATATATGAATAAATTTATAATATATTTTGATAAAATTAATTATATTAGTATATTCTATATATAAATAAATATTAATAAATTATTTTTATTGATATATATATATATATATATGATATACTATTATTATTTTAATTTTAGTTAATTATTTTTCTGTTATATATAATATTATATTTATTATGATCATAAAAAGAGTTAGTATAAATATTTTATAATACAAAAATTATTAATAATTATTTCATACAATTAGAGTTAATTTTAACTAATATGATGTATCATTTTTAAAATTTTTAATTAATTTCACATTGAATTGAACTTTTTATTTTATTAATATTAATATAACATAAAGTAAATTATTTTGTTTTGCAACCATCAATGATTCAATTTCATATTGTCATATGATTCATACTTTATAATGTATATAACTTTTTTTTTGTAATAATCAATCTCATATCAGTAAAGATAATGAAATGATATGTTAAGAAACTCTAAAAGAATAATTGTAAACAATCAAAATTTAATTTATTCAATCAGATTCGTTAAAATTGATTAATTAAATTGATTGATTTGTAAATAACTTGGTGAATTGATTTTTATGTAGATTAATTATATAATCGGTTTAATTAGATATAATTAGTTAATTATGTTAGACATAATCATACATGACTTGACACAATATAGTTAAAATTTATATTAATACAAGTATACGAATTTAATATACTAGTATCATATCTGATTGAAACAAATAAGAAATTGTCACCAGCATTAGATGATGGCTTATGATATGCAAGCTTGAAAGCAAAAATTGTAAAGAATTCCTCTGTTTGGGTACATTAGACGAACAGTGCAATGAAAGATGAACAGCTGACATGAAAAAATGTGTCCGTACTTGATTATTAGTTTTCCATCAATATCAAATTATCAACGTATCATACCAAACGTATCATTACAAAGAATGCAATTTTTTTTTTGAAAGAGTATTATTTATCAACTCAACAAAATAATATGTGGGAAATAAAATATTATTCTAACTAATTCTAAGAAACTACTGAAAAAAGGCATATTATAGTATTGGTTGTTGTGTCCAACCAACCAGTGCGGGATTTAGCCACAATTTTGATTATGATGCTCTCACTGTGTCACAATCTATATTATAGAATCTAATTAATTAAATCCACAAGATTTAGTGGATACAATTATTGCTAAATATAAATTAATGGATTAAACATACTATTGTTAATTATAAATTAATAAAAAGATAAAGATAATTATGTACAAATTTAGAAGTGTAGGTTGTTGGTTAAACTACACATGCACCATAAATGACAATAAAGATGGACGGTGCATCTTTTGTTGACAAAATATTTGGTAGGTAAGATGGTAGGTGAAGATTAATCTTGACCATCCATTTGGTGGGTGGGGATTAATCTTGACCATCTATTTGGTTGGTAAGATGGTAAGTGAAGATTAATCTTGACCATACATTTGGTAGGTGAGACGGTAGGTGAGAAATAATCTCAACCATCCATCAAAGTAGGTGAGAATTAATCTTGACCGTCCATTGAGGAGGTGTAGACCTATATATAGCCTTAGAAATTCATTTGTAATGTATTCCATCAAAAAGTAAGAGAGTAGCATTAGTGAGAGGTTGTGAGTTGTGAGTGTTTGTAAACACTCGGTAAATTTCTCTTCTTTCAGTAAAAGATCTGCAGCAGTCCGGAGACGTAGGCATAATTGGCCGAACTCCGTTATCAACTTGTATGTCTTATTAGTTCGCATTTTCTTCGCTTTCTCATAAATCTGACTATAGGGAAATTGGCGTCATTTCCCAACAACTGGTATCAGAGCATTGGTTGCATTTTTTCTGTCCTTTTTCGGGTGATTACTATTCACATGAATAGTAAATTTTTGTACCAAATTATCCACGGAGGTGTTCTAATACACAGAGGTTCACAAGAATTGTCAGAAACGATCCAAAGGAAGTCGGATTCGAGTGGGAGCGATGGCCACAGATGAAGGAAAGGTAAAAATTGAGAAGTTCGATGGAGCGGACTTTGGCTTTTGGAAAATGCAAATAGAAGATTATTTGTATCAAAGAAATCTGTATCAACCTCTCTCAGGGAAGAAGCCAGAGGCTATGAAGGAAGAAGACTGGAGTCTTCTCGACAGACAAGCTCTCGAAGTTATCCGATTGACATTATCCCGTAATGTTGCTTTCAACATAGCAAAGGAAAAGACCACGGCAGGTCTTATGATGGCTCTCTCTAGTATGTATGAGAAGCCTTCAGCTTCAAACAAAGTGCACCTCATGAGGCGCTTGTTCAACTTGCGAATGACAGAAGGTGAAGCTGTAGCTCAACATCTCAATGAACTCAATACAGTCACAACCCAATTGAGTTCGGTTGGAATTGAATTTGATGAAGAAGTACGAGCATTAATACTTTTGTCTTCTCTACCAGAAAGCTGGAATGCTACTGTCACTGCTGTGAGTAGTTCGTCGGGAAGCACTAAGTTGAAATTTGATGATGTTCGTGATTTGGTTCTCAGTGAAGAGATCCAACGGAGAGAGTCGGGTGAATCATCAACTTCTTCAGTTTTGCATACAGAGTCAAGAGGAATAAATTCAACCAGAGGTAATGGACGAGGCAAGTCAAACTACCGAGGTAAATCAAAGGACAGAATGTCCAAATCCAGGAATCCAAGTAATTTCCATAGTTCAAAAACTGTCGAATGTTGGAATTGTGGAAAGACTGGACACTACAAAAATCAGTGCAAGAGTGCATCGAAGAACCAGGAAGCAAAGGTAGAGGCAAATGTTGCTTCCACCTCTGGAGGCAATGACGCATTGATATGCTCTTTGGAAAGCAAAGAGGAGTCTTGGGTGTTAGACTCTGGAGCATCGTTCCATGCTACTTCACAGAAAGAATTCTTCGAAAGGTATGTCCCTGGAAACCTTGGAAAGGTA